>JAJPUD010000221.1:378176-391522 GCA_023553655.1 Myrmecobius fasciatus | reverse complement strand
CCGGGCCCCGGCCTCGGCCGCGGCCCCAACGGCTTCCTGCCCGCCCGGCTCCGGCGCCGGGAAAGTGGAGTCTGCAGCCGGCGAAATTCACCAGCCCTGAAATCAACAAGCTGCTGCTCGTGCGGGAGCTGCCGCGGCGGCTGGGGCGAGCCCGGAGCAGCCTAGGCGGCGGCGGCGGCGGCGGCGGCGGCATTTAAAGAGACAGCGCACCCAGCGGCAGCACGGGGGAGGGAAGGAAGCCGCGAGAGCTCCCCCGCCCTCCCGGCCGGAGACCGCGCTCCGATCACAGGGACCCAGCCGAGCCGAGCCGCCCGGCCCCACCGGGCAGCTCTTCCCGGAGTCCGGCACCCAATGGGCAGCGCAGGCAGCCTCGTTCTCGGAGATTTGAGGGCGGAGGCAGGAGGATGCGGGGGAGGGGGGCGGGGGAGGGGGACTTCTTTCACCCCGAGTGTCGGGGCCGAAGCCTCGGGGTGAGCCGGGGTCCCCCGAGGGGCAAGAGAAAGAAACCCTGAGTCTGTTGCCTTCCTCCCTAGACGCCCCCCACCCCAGACTCCCGGATTTGGGACTAAGAGAGGATTGAGACGCTCCCTCGGGCCGTCCCTGGAGGAGAAAAACTGGGGAGCAGGGGTGGTACCCTGGTACTACCCGGTGCCCCATTCCTAACTGCCCCTGCCTTCTCCAAACAATGGCGCACGCGGGAAGGGTACTGGGCTGTTAGGGGACTTTTGAGTCTCCCCACCACTTGAGAGGGAGACGGGCCACTTCCATTTTACAGAGGGAGAAACTGAGTCTCAGAGACATGAAGTGACTTGGTCCAATCCAGTGAGGTAGTATCTGTACAAAACACTTGGGAAGCATGCACAGATTGGGTTTTGAAGGACATGGTAGAAAGGGATCCCATCCACCCACACACACACACAAACACCCCACTTTGGTTCTCGCTATGTGATTTGTGTAATTGTATATGATGGGTGGAAACAGGTGGATATGCTAAAAAACTGTACTGTACTGCCCAAGAACTAGGCCTAATGTGGGCTACAATTAATTCCACACTGGCTAAGGGGTAAAAATTAATTGGGGGGGATTCATCCTGGGGACAGTTCTAAGACAGGCTGTTCACTCAGTCCTGGCTCTGGACAAGAAGAACCTAGGGTGTACCCAGAGATATGTAGGACCATGTCTCTCCTTCCGCCCCTGTGCCCCCCATTCAGTTTCAGGGTGGGGGAATGAGACTCCCTCATAAACCAACAACCTCAATATAGGACCAAGTTCTCAGGCCTTCAGCTCTGGAGCAGGGAGCTGCCTCACAAACCATCTCTAGGTCAGTCCCCTCATTTTGCAGATGAGGAAACTGAGGGCCTGGGAAGAGTGATTTCTTTCTGCTGTGCCTTGAGAGATGGATCAAAGGGAGAAGGAGCAAGGTAGGCAAAGCCATTACAAGGAAACCAGGAAACATTCAATGAAGAAGATCTATACGGATAGGATGTTGGTGGAGACAGTCCTGGGCTTTTCCAGGGGTAGAGACCTTCCCAAAGGTGCAGGGAGCAGGGGTAGGTGTGGAGCAGGAGGGACAGGGTACCTATAGGCAGAGGTGGATCACAAAGCTGGGAAAGGAAGTTAGGGCCAAATCATTGTGAGCATGAATCTGCCAAGGTAACAAGTGTCTCCTTTAAAAAGTGAAAGGATCCATCTAGGTAGATGAGGATTCTATTAATGATCACACTAAACAGTTAAGTTTTTAATGAGTGAAACACTTAGGAAAACCAGAAGCAATCTAGAATCAGTTTCCAGCTTCCCAAGCAAAGCAGAGGATTTAAGATCAGACTTCTCAGGGAACTGCTGCAGACTTATAAGGAAAGGCCATCATCGACTCAAGCCTTCCATCAGCAAAGATCTACTGAATTTGTCCTGAGAGTGGACCCCTGGATTAGCCCCACCCCCTAGGGCTGGGAGGAGGAGGGCTGTGGGCAAACAATAGGAAGATTGCTGAGGTAATTTGGGATGCAAAGGGCATTGGATCCAGCTTCCCATCAATCCTCTGACACCTGCTAAGAGGGAAGGAGTCCATTTGCTCTCCGAACCTCAATCTCCTCATCTGTAAAATAGGAATAGTATTCTTTGCTCCTGTTTCACAAGATTCTTATGAAGAGCCAATGAAATTGTATGTACTTGATGAGCTTCAGAGACTTGAGTGCCCCCTGTTCTATGGAAGCATGGGAGTGGTCCCTGCACCAGCTCGGCTGGTAGAGACTGCAGACTAATTGTAGCAGCTAACTAAACTCACTGGAAGAGAACAATGAAATGCTAAATTTCAGGCAAAATTTCCAGTTCCTCCCCCCTCCCCCACAGGAGGAGCTGTTCACTCCAATCCACATTTCAGTCACTTCTGTGTGAAATCCAAAGGGAATCTCCCTTTCATTAGCTCTCAGGTGCACTGCCATTGCCCCCACTAACCCCTTTACTCTATAAGGTGTTTTCTCCTTCTCACTTAACCTTGTATTTGTTTTACTTGTGTGGCTATTATGTTAGTCTGCATTAATCCAGTTTCCTTACCTGTAAATTCCCTATACCAGAGACATCACAAGTCTCCCATCCTTCTGTGTTTCCATTCAGCATAATGTGAGTTCCTGGAGGGCAGAACGCACACACACACCCCCAAGCATATAATAATAATCTCATAAATAATGCTGGCGAGCAGTTTTCTGAGGAAAAGGGATCTCTATAGAGAATTTGACCTGAGTCTTAAAGAATAGATGGGAAAGCAGCAGAGATGATAATGAGATCATTTAGAGTAAAGGAACTAACCTGGGAAAAGACTGATTTAAAAAGAAAAACAACAACATTCAATCAGTTAAGCATTTATTGAGTCTTAGGAGTATATGGAGTGTCAGGGGTAGCCAGTACCTGTGGTGTAAGAACTTTCCAGTCCTTTTCAGGGATCCTCATCCTACTTGTCATCCACCTGCCATTCAATGCCTACCTGTAGCTCCAGGAAGCTGAAGCATGGGCAGCGGTTGCACCCCAAGAAGAGCATCTCAGGAGAGGAGCTAATCTGGGATGAGGAGAAGGGACAGAACTCAAACCCAGCAGCGCCTTGGGAGGATGGCCACCCTGAGCATGTAGAGTTCCCCTGGGGGAATGGGGGCATGAGAGCAACTTGTTCCAACAGCCATGAGGGCAGCTTAGAGTTTGGTCAGACGTGGAAGATGGCCGCGGTGGTCCGCTGCATCCGGGGCCATTCTGACTTCTGGCTTGCCCCTGGACTTGGATTCCGAGAGAAAGAATGGGGCAGATGACTTTGTGCAAGTCTGCCTTACTCAAATCCAATTCATTCCCAAGCCGTGATAGCAGCCCATGATGTCACTGGTCTTCTTCCAAAATGAAGAATGGACAACAGCATACTTAGCCCTTGTGTGCTCAGCACCGGGATCCAAATATAGCCAGTGAAAAGGTCCTTACTCATAAGAAACTCATATTCTAATGGGAAAGATATGTGTGTATACATGTGTACATTCATACATGTGTGTGTGTATTTACAATGTTTGTGGGTATATACATATATGCTTCTGTAGGTACACACACATATAAAATATTGTGGATATATACATATATGCATCTATAGGTTTATATATAATATGCTTATAGATATATACATATATGCTTCTGTAGGTACACACACACATATAAAATGCTTGTGGATATATACATATATGCATCTATAGGTTTATATACAATATGCTTATAGATATATACACATGTACTTCTGTAGGTACACACACACATATAAAATGCTTGTGGATATATACATATATGGTTCTATAGGTTTACGTGCAATATGCTTGTGGATATGTACATATGTGCTTTTATAGGTTTATATACAATATGCTTCTAGATATATACATATATGCTTCTGTAGGTACACACACATATGTGGATATATATACATATATGTACATATGTGCTTTTATAGGTTTATATACAATATGCTTATAGATATATACATATATGCTATCCATACATAGGTATAGATATACCTACACATATGCTTATATATGCACATAGGTACTTTCATAGGCATATGCACACATAGGTGTATATACATGGGTACTTATGTATGTGCATATACAAATATGTTTATGTGCACATGTACACATGTGTGCTTGGGTGTGTTTATATTCATATGCATATATGCTTTTATATGTGTAAAAGCATATATGTATATATGTATGTGTGTATATATGTGTATATAAAGCATGTGTATGTGACTATAAACATACCCAAGCACACATGTGTGTATTCACAAGCTTATTTCGTGTATGTATATATATATACATGCATGTTGCATGTGTGTATATATCCACAAGCATATTGCATGTATGTGTACATGCAATATGATTGTGGATATACACACACAAATATATATATATATATATATATATTCTATAGGTTTATAGACAATATCCTTATAGATATATACATACATGCTTCTATAGGTATACACACATAAGCTTATATAAATGTACATAAGTACTTGCATAGGTATATGCAAGCAAATAGATGCTTATGTATGTATATATACAGATATGTTTATATCTATGCACATGTGCTTGTATACATGCATGCTTATAGATCTATACACATGATTCTATATGTAAATATATACATATGCTTGTACATATATATGTGTGCTTATATAGGTACATGCACACACAGGTATATATACACATAGTGTATACACTATGTGTATATATACACTTATCTACTATGTTTCATATATATGAATATATTCACATTGAGAATAAAAATAAGATAATAAATGGAAATAATCACAAAATTCTTCAATAAATGATAATTCGAGAAAGAAGCTGCTGCTTCCTGTTCTCCCTCCTCATCATCATGGCATGGGCTGGTGCTGGTACAGCTCACAGGTTCTTAAGATGGTTTCACTTGAGTCATTTAGGTTAAATTGGATAAATGATGTCATTCTCACCTCCCCTGTTCCATAAAGCACAAGAGGAAATTGACATAGAAAGAACAATAATACTTCACATCTATATTAGTCTGTATGGATGCAAAATACTTTTGTATACTTTGATGTTGGGGATAAAAGGGGATGTCATGCCAAGGGGAGCAAAAATAAAGAAATAAGGGGCAGCTAGGTCGCGCAGTGGTTAGAGCACCAGCCCTGAAGTCAGGAGGACCTGAGTTCAAATCTGGTCTCAGACACTTCCTAGCTGTGTGACCCTGGGCAAGTCACTTAACCCCAATTGCCTCAGCAAAAAGCAAAAAAAAAAAAAAGAAAGAAAGAAATAAACAAGCCCCAAGTGTAGATGTGCAAAGGTAGGACTGCTGACTATCGGCTGCTAAGTCTTACTGATTTTTGCCTCCACATTTCTCCTACGTGTTCGCTGCACTGACAAGACTTCCACCACCAGATCTCCCCAGTCCAAACCCTGGTCACCTCTCCCTGGATGAGCTAGATGTCTGCCCCATGGGTTTTCCTGGATCAAGACTCCCCCTTTTCTAATCTCTCTTCCACCTAGCTGCCAAGATGACACTCCCACAGCACAGATATGATCCTTACCCAAAATTCTCTCCCTTTAGCCTCTAGGATAAAGTACTGACTAGCATTTGCACACAGTCCTCCACAAACTGATCACCTTCCCTCTGTTTAGTTGATGTCATATTTACTGTACTTTATGTGGGGCAAGGGCAGCAAGTGGCACAGTAGAGAGACGCTGAGTCTGGAGACACTAGCCGTGTGACCTTGGGCAAGTCACTTAACCCTATTTGCTTCAGTTTCCTCATCTATAAAATGAGCTGAAGAAAGAAATGGCCAACCACTCCAGCACCTTGGCTGAGAAAACCCCAAAGGGGGTCATGAACAGTGGGATATGGCTGAAACCATTCAAAACTAATACTTAATGATGAAAGCTAACGGTAACATTATATTTTGTGATGATAATGAAAGCTTGCAGTTACATTATATTTTATGACAATGAAAACTAACAGTAACATTATATTTTAAGGTTTGCAAAGCACTTTACATATATTTTGATGTTATCTTCTTAATATCCCTGTAAGGGAAGTGTTATTATTTTTCTCATTTTACCAATGAAGAAACTGAGACAGGAGTAGTAGCTTACTCAAGGTAACATAGTATCTGGTGCAGTATCCAAACTCAGGGCTTTCTGACTCCCCGTGGACTGCTCTCCCTCTACCAGCTACCTTGCTTCCCCAATCCAACTGGCCTGAACTCCATTCTCTCCATAGAGTGCCATTCCATCACCTTCCCCCCACACAAACCTAAAAGCAATCTTTCTTCACATCTCTCTGCTTCTTAAAGCGCGTCTTCCTTCCTCCTGTCCACCCTCTTGGGGTGTCTTGCCAACCCCCCCAAAATTTGCGCTCTTTCCTGCTGTACTCACTCGGTATACATTCTGTACTTAATTATCTGGGTATTTAGAAGGCTTTTCCCCCAGGAGAATGGAAGCTGCTGAAGTTCAGGGATTGTTTCGTGTTTGTTCCCACAGAGAGAGTCACCTCAAGTAGGTTCTTAACTACCTTCTGTTGAATTATGGTTGTTGACCACAAGAGACAGAGTGGATAGAGAGCTTCAGGAGGCAGAGCCATGTGACCCTGGACAAGTCAGTCTTTCAGCCTCAGTTTTCTCCTCTGTAAATGGGGTTAATAATAGCATATGCTACACAGGCTTATTGAGAAGATCAAGTGAGATGATATTTGTAAAGTGCTTTGTAAATCTTAAAAAATAATATAAACCCTTATTATTATTCTTTAATTGCCTTGAAGCCAAGGGCATAGTGAGGAGGGAGGCTTGTACTTGGCAGGCAAGTCCCCTGTTTTGTCCGCTTTGAAGCCCGATGCTTTTTAACTAACAACTGTCCAAAGAAGGTCAATAAAGCAAGTGCTATAAACTCCATTTTGCACATGAGTAAACTGAGGCTCACTCAGCCAGTTAGTTCCAGAAGTGAACCTCTACACTGGGTCTTCTGCTGGAAAAACCAAACAAACCAAAATCAGCAAATCTGCCTGCCCCTCAGAGCAGTGGGACAAAGAAAAGGAGGGTGGGCGGTCTTGGGGGGGAAAGACACTTGGACTTAACCAGGTAGCTCTGTAGTCTGCCATGCAGTGAGGCTTCAGATGCTGCCCTCAGCTACAGACTTAAAGAGCTTGGTGGGTTTTCAGAAATGTTTCCCACTTTGAATATTATAGCCCATCATGCCATGTTCGGAAGCCCCTGGAAAAAGCATCAGGACCAGTTCCTTCCCTAGAAGCCTGGCTAGGAGGGAGCATGGGGGGGGGAGCATGGGGAGACTCCATTGCAGATGGGGGAGGGGAGCCAAAGACAGCATTAAAAATAGCAAGAGATGGAGCCACATGATGGATTAACGAAATTGAATTTTAAATGATCCTCGGAGCCTGGTGGGGCTTTAAATAGCAGCACAAGTGGCTTGGAGATGAAGTTTGGGGTAGACTCATACAGGCAAAAGCAAGTAGCCTAGTTCTCTCATAGTCTGGGAAGTTCGAGTCTGCCTTGATCCTCTCCGATGCATCATTGACCCAGCTTCTAAATGGAGAAAGAAGCTGGTTCGGGGTCACTGCCCTGCTCATGTGGCTCACTAGCACCCTATGACCTTTAAAGGAAAATACTCAGACCAGCATTGCAGATTTGAGATCACTCTCTGTAGAGATCTCAGACAAATCTCCGTCCTCCCTCCCTCCAAAGATGGGCCAATGTCCTACACCCCCAATGCTCTGTGCCCCATCTTCCTGCGGGAGCCTCCATGGCCCTCTAGGCTCTGCTCAGATGCTTTGGCCCAGAGGTCTCCTTAGACCCTCTTCCTTCTTCTTGCCCCCTGCTCGTGGCCCTTCCATTTATGCTGTTTATATTTTATGTTTTCTGGCCTGGATGTATTTCTTTTCCCTCTTTATTATAAGCTCCCTACAGGTCTGGGCCGTTTTCATTTCTGTCTTTGTCAGTGTTGGGCTGAAAGGAAATTTCACAGAACTGGATTAAATTAGAAAAGCAGACACAGGAAGGACACAGAGTACCTGACTGTGTAAGTGGCTGTCTCATTACAAGAACCTCTGTGTTCTCTGAATCATCTGTGGGCCAGAAGGGGTGTGTGTGTCCTTGAATATCTACTTTGTGTCTGAATTTAGGGGTAACACAGACTCCTTTGGGGCAGGAAACTCAAAGAACTGGGCAGGTCTGGCCTCTCACAGGAGGCAGCTCACGCACTAAGCCCCAGAGCATTTTCCAAGAGGTCAAAATGAAAATAAGTCATCCTGAGCTGGGGGCAAAGGTGAGAGAAAGAAGGATGGGCAGACCACATTGGCCCGAGTTTAGACATATGTGAGGGGCAGGGACAGCTGGAGGGGACCCCAGCACCCATCCATCTCCCCTCATTGTACACCCCTAACAAGGGAAATTTACCCTCCATTCAAGGCTCCTTTATTTTTGACACGCTGCCTTCCCAAGTGGAAAACCTTCCCTTGACCAAGGAGTTATTTCTGAATTACAAGTTTTACAGAAATGAAGCTTTAGGGCTTAAGCTCACCTAAGGTGGCTAGAATATAAGGCCAGGTCTTTTTGCTCCAAATCTGCTCTCTTTCCCCTGAGAAATAGCCTTTCTAAAGAAGACTCCAAAAAACAAAACATAACATGACATAACAAACCCCACAATAATAAGGTTGACACTTAAAAAAATATTGATTTGGTTATTGTTGTTTTTTCTCTGCAACAATCATGCCCCCTGGAAGTAGTGTTTTCTGGACCTTTTAGCCTATAGATGGTTAAAGGGGTCACACAATTGGTCAGAAGGAGATTACAGGGGCTCCTGTGCTGGAGCTGGGGCAAGACTCTTGCACTATTTATGCTTGGATCTAGGTCGCAATCCCAGGACCAGCAGAGGCATTAATATGCCAGAGCTTGTGACCACAGGGGAGCTGAAACCCTGATCATGTTTTTCAGGGTGAAAAGAGTGCTGGTAGTAACTTGGAGACAGTAACACAGGTCAGGAAAGTATCAAAAACATTTCTCCCTATATCAGACCAACTTGAAAGAACCAAAACCTTACAGGATCCCAGAATTATCTTTGTAAATAGCTACACAAAAAACCCCAAAACTTGGGACGATGCTCTTTCCACTCTAGAATCAGAGCCCCACTTTAAAATAGAATTAAAAGTCAAGAAATAGGCTGAAAAAATTACTAAACAGCAGGAAAAGATCCTGATTATAAAAAGTTACTATTTTGACAGAGAAGATCAAAACACAAACACAGAAGATGATAAAGTCAGAACTGCTCAAGCTAAAATCTCAAAGAAAAATATGAATTGGTTTTAGGACATGGGAGATCACAAAAAAAGAATTTTTAAATGAAGTAATAGATAAAAGAAAAATGGGAAGATAAACCAAAGTCATCAAAGAAAACCATGAAAAAAAAGAATCAATAACTTGGTAGAGGAGGCACAGAAATAGTGAAGAAAATGGCACCTTAATAAAAGAATCAGTAAAATTGTAAAAGACACACACACAGAGAAAGAGACAGAGTCAGAGAGAGAGAGAGAGAGAGAGAGAGAAACAAAGAGAGAGCCTTTAAAAGCAGAATTGGCCAAATAGAAAAAGAGGTACAAAAATTCTCTGAAGAAAAAGAACACCTTAAAAAGTAGAAATGGAGGGGCAGCTAGATGGCCCAGTGAATAGAGCCCCAGTCCTGAAGTCAGAAGGACCTAAGTTCAAATCTGGCCTCAAGACACTTAACACTTCCTAGCTGTGTGACCCTGGGCAAGTCACTTAAGCCCAATTGCCTCAGGGGGAAAAATAGTAGAAATGGAAAAGTAGATACAAAAGCTCAATGAAGAGGATAATTTCTTAAAAATTAGAATTGGGTAAGTGGTTCCATAAGACATCAAAAAACAACAAAACAAAATCAAAAGAATAGAAAAAGAAAAGAAAATATGAAATATCTTGCTAGGAAAAAATTAACTAGGAAAATAGATCCAGGAAAGATAGTTTAAGAATTATTGTTCTGGGCAGCTAAGTGGCACAGTGGATAGAGCACCAGCCCTGAAGTCAGGAGGACCTGAGTTCAAATCTGGTTTCAGACATTTAACATTCTCTAGCTGTGTGACCCTGGGCAAGTCACTTAACCTCAATTGCCTCAGCAAAAAAAAAAAAAAAAAAAGAATTATTATTCTATTTGAAACCCATGATCAATAAAAGAATCTAGACATCATTTTTCAAGAAATTATCAAGGAAAACTGTCCTACTGTTCCAAAAGCAGAGGGTAAATTAAAAAAAAAATTCACTGATCACCTTCTAAAAAACATCCCTCAGTGAAAAGTCCCAGCAATATTATAATCCAATTCCAGAGTTCCAGTTCAAGGGGAAAATATTGCAAATAGTCAGAAACCATATGAAACCACAGTTAGGATAACACATGATCAACCAGTTTCTACATTATAGGGGCTTATAATGATATTACAGAGGGCAATTGAGCTGGACTTAACATCAAGAATCACCTGCTCACCAAAACTGAGTATAATCTTTCAGAGGGAAAATGGATTTTCAATGAAATTCAAGCATTTCTGATGAAAAAACCAGAGCTGAATAGCAAATTTAACTTTAAAATACAAGGTTCAAGAGAATCATAAAAAAGATAAGCAAGAAAGAGAAATCATAAGAGATTCAATAAGGTTAATCTGCTTATATGTCTCCATGGAAAAATAATTCTTATAAGCTTTCTCATTACTAGGGAAGATAGAAAGAGTATACATAGACAGAAAGCATGAGTGTGAGTTGAATATGATAGAATGATTCTCTAAAAAGTGAAGGTGAGAAAGAGGAATATACTGAGAGAAAGGGAAAGGGAAAGATAAAATAAGCTAAAATCTGACATAAAAGAGCTTTTACAAGGGAGAGGAAGATGGGGGGAGGTTAGCAGAGTATATGAACCTTACTCTCATCAAAATTGTCTCAAAGAGGGAATACCATACACACTTGGTTGGGTGTACAAATTATCTTACCCTAGTAGGAAGGGAAGTAAGAGGAGAAAGGGATAAGAGAAGGCAGTGAGGGGGTGGGGAGGAGGGGATTAAAAGGGAGGGCAGATTTGGAGGAAAGGGAAATTAAAGTAACAAGCAAAATACTTTTGAGATAGGAGAGGTTGAAAGGAGAATGAGAATAAGATAAACAGGGGAAACAGATAGAGGGAAATATATAGTTAATGATCATAACAAATTTTTTGAATAAAGATCTTATTTCTCAAATATATAGAGAACTGAATAAAATTAAAAGAACTAAGAGCCATATCTCAATTGAAAATGATCAAAGGATGTGAACAGGCTGTTTTCAGATGAAGTAATCAAAACTATCTATAATTATATGAAAAAAAATGCTCTAACTCACTAGTGATTAGATTAATGAAAACTAAAACAACTCTGAGCTACATCCCCCAACTATTGGATTGGCTAATTTTGACAGAAAATGAAATTGACAAGTGTTGGAGGTGATGTGGAAAAATTGAGATTCTATTGCACTATTGTTGAAGTTGTATACCAGTTCAATCATTTTGTAGGTCAATTTGGAGTCATATCAAAAGAGCTATAGAACTACATATACCATTTGACCAAGCAATACTACTTCTAGGTCTATGTCCTAAAGAGATTTTAAAAGAAGGGAAAGGACCTATATGTGCAAAATTATTTGTAGCAGCTCTTTTAATAGTAACAAAAAATTGGAAGTTGGGGAGATGTTTATCAGTTAGGGAATGGCTGAACAAATTGTTGTGTATGATTGTTCTAAAATACTATTATGCTATAAGAAATGAGGAGAAGATCAATTGGAGAATGGCTGAATAAGTTATGGTATATGAATGTTATGGAATATTATTGTTCTGTAAGAAACAACTAGCAGAATGATTTCAGAGAGGCCCGGAGAGACTTGAATGAACTGATGCTGAGAGAAATGAGCAGGACCAGGAGATCATTGTGCATGGCAACAACAAGATTATACGATGATCAATTCTGATGGATGTGGTTCTTTCCAACAATGAGATGATTCGGATGAGTTCCAATGATATTGTGATGAAGAGAGCCATATACACCCAGAGAGAGTTTGGTGGGAACTGAAAGCGGATCACAACATAGCATTTTCACTCTTTCTGTTGTTGTTTGTTCACATTTTGTTTTCTTTCTCAGTTTTTTTTTCTTCTTGACTCAATTTTTCTTGTGCTGCAAGATAACTATGTAACTATGTATATATATATATATATATATATATATATATATATATATATATATTGGACTTAACATATTTTAACATATTTAACATGTATTAGACTACATGCCATCTAGGAGAAAGGTGGGGGGAAAGAAGGGAAAATTTGGAACAGAAGGTTTTGCAAGGGTCAATGTTGAAAAATTATCCATGCATATGTTTTATAAATAAAAAGCTTTAATAAAATTTAAAAAAAGAAATGAGGAGCAGGTTGATCTCAGAAAAATTTGGATTTACATGAATTGATGCAAAGTGAAATGAGCATAATGAGGAGAACATGATACAACAACAGCAATATTATATGATAATCAACAGTGAATGATTTCACTATTCTCCACAATATAGTGGTACAAGACAATTCTGAAGGGCTTATGGTGAAAATGCTGTTTATCACAAGAGGGAACTGATAGAGTCTAAATGAAGATCAAAGCTTATTTTTTCCTCTACTTTATTTTTCTTGTGTGCTTTTGTTTGGTTTTTTTAAGTTTGTTTTCTTTCATGAGATGACTTGCATGAAAATAAAATAAAATTTAAAAGGTAATTTAATATAAAAAATAGCCTTCAAACCAAGCCTATCTCCTGTGCTGAGACTGGGGACACTGAGTTCTAGCCAAAGTTTCCATTCACCGGCACTAGGTAGTCCCAGGAAGAGATGCTTGAGTGAGAGCAATTTGGGCCTGAGGATATACTGCCCACAATCTTGTGTTCCAATTCCACTGCTCCCTCTTGATCTGTCCAAGCAAAAAAGAAATCCCTGGAGACTACTTGTTTATCTCCCTGATATGAAAAGAAATGTCAAACAATCTGCTGACTGTGTCCAATTGTTGCTCCATCAGTGTCTACTTAAGGCTATGCACTGAGTGTCAACCTGAAGCTATATAGCTTATATACTTATATACATGAAGAGAGAGAGACAAAGAGACAAAGCAAGAGAAAGACAGAGAGAATGAGAGAAGAAAGACAGAGAGAGGAGAGACAGAGAGAGAATGATAGAAGAAAGAGAGAGAGAGAGAGAGAGAGAGAGAGAGAGAGAGAGAGAGAGAGA
>JAJPUD010000221.1:366953-378166 GCA_023553655.1 Myrmecobius fasciatus | reverse complement strand
AGAGAGAGAGAGAGAGAGAGAGAGAGAGAGAGAGAGAGAGAGAGAGAGAGAGAGAGAGAGAGAGAGAGAGAGAGAGAACACTAGGGAATCCTCAAAGCCTGTTCTTGGCAAAGAAGCACCCAAAGTGGAAAGAGAACTTAAGGACACATTTGGGGAATAAAGATGTTTTCCCTTTCTCCTAGCCTCCAGGGGCAGGAGAGCTGGCACTGTGCCCTGGAAGGCCCTCAGCAGCTAAGAGTTAGGGGACTGAGCAGCGGGGATGGGAGAGGGCACAGGAAGTTACTCAGGGCCCAGAAATCTTCCCTCCCACTGCCCAAATGGGGACAATGGGCCCAGTGCCAAAATAGGAGATTCCAGGCTTTATTTACAAGATGCTATAAATGAGTCAAACAGTACTTCAAGGCCCTAAAGTGGACGGAGAGCACTTGCTGTGCTGGGGCCCAGGTGCAGGGTGAATGAATTGATGGGAGAAAGGAGGCTTATAAATCACTGGGTTAAAAGGACCAAAGTACCAGTAAAATAGCCCAGGCCACACAGCGTCTTCATTAGCAATGAGCCCAAGAGGGAGCGTTGTCTTGGCTCTGCCTTGGATGTGTGTGGAGCACTCCCTGGATTTTTGAGAAGAAAGTGCTTGGTTCATCCCAGCCAAGCCCAGGATGGATAACACAAACATAGGAAGAAGAGGGTGGGTGCAGAGCCAAGGGGATGGGCACGGGGGGAAGGAAGCCATCTGTCCGGCCTCCTCAGCTTGCATCCAAGTGCTCTAGCACCATGTTCGGTGATGGCGAGGGGCCTTTGCCACAAAACATGCCCTTCTTAGTGATTTGATTATGAGACATTCTCTCCCTCTCAAAAAAGTCTAACTTATATAAAGCATAAGTGAATCTTTAATTATTTTTAATCATCACTGCCCTTTTAAAGAATCAATCTAATATAATGGACAGAAAGATGTATGTGGACCCAGGAAGGACCTGAATCCCACCCACTCTGATCCTTATGAAGTGGCTTGAACAGGTCACTTAACCTTGGTCTGATCTATTTTCCTAGAATAGAGATGAGACTTAAAGACCTCCACCTCAGGGGTGGGTGCAATACAACAGAGATAATGCACACAAAGGGCTTTGTAAAGCTGAAGGGGCCTGTGAATGGCAGATATTCCAGCATAACCAATATTGAAATGATCCTTTGAGGTTCTACAAGGTACTTTGCCCTTATTGCCTCATCTGCCCCACCCCCCTCCCAAACAAAGTGATCAAAGGTTTTAAAGATGTTTTATTACCTCTGACAGATAAGAAAATTGAGATTCAAAAGAGTGACAAGTCAGGATTAGAACTCAGATCTCTTTAGCATTATTGGTACTGTGCCCACTTAGGAATATAGGAGAGTTATATGGGCCCATACCTACATCTCAAAACTCGGGAACAAGTCACAAAACCCTTTAAAAGTTTCTCTCATCACCATCTTGGTGCCAGGAGCCCATTCTGAGGGCTTCCCTGAGACTGATAAGGAGAGTCTAAAATAGAATGAGATGACATAAAAGCCATCACAATGACGATTTTTAAAAAAATTGTCAATGTCCTGGTTTTACTTAGACATAACTAAGCAATTGTGGGGTTCTCAGGCCCAAGACTAGCAATCTTCTCAAGCTCGGAGCAAGAACCCCGGTCTGTTTTACTTCAACAATCATTCATTCAGCAACCACTAAGGGCAAAGCACTGGAGAAGCTGGGGCCTCTAAGGGACATTCTAAGTCAAACCCCTGAACTCCAATTAAGAGTCAAATAAAAATCACAGAGTTCCTGGTGTGGAGGAGTGAGTCAGAATGTCTGTGTGCATATATATATGTATATAGGTGCATGTTTGTTTACACATGTGTATGTATGTTGTACATATGTCAGTATATATATACATATATATATATATATATATATTATAGAGAGAGACATTTGTGAGTATTACATGGACAGGTTTGGGGACCAGTGCAGTACAGTGAAAAGAGAAGCTCTCAATTCAAAGGATCATTCCGCTCTTCATTCACTGTGTGACTTTGGACAGGAATGTCTAAGGGATGAGAGTGGACTGGGGTGCAGAGTGTATTCAGGGAGGACCAGCACCTCTGGGGGGAGGACTGCTCATCCTCCTATGGTGTATTGGGGCACTCAGCTCTCACCTGGGGCTGGAGCATGTGCACTGGCCATCCCCTGGTACAATGGGCTCAGCAGACAGACTAGACCAGATTGAGGGGAACTCCCAGCTCTCAATCCCATCAGTGACATCAGGGGTGTCTACCCCAATCTTGTGAAGATGTCCCCCAGCAGAACGGGGGGACAATTTGCTCCAAGAGCCATGAAGGATGCTAAAGCAGGTGCTGTGGAGTGTTTAGACATGGAAGACATCGAGGTCATCCACTACATCCTGGGCCATTGATGGTCATCCTGCCTCGTACTGCCTCTGGACTTTTATGATTCTGGAGGGAGAGTTAGGCTGATGACTTTGTGCAGCTCTGCCTCATTTAAGTTCGCTCATGAGTCAAGAGCTCATTTGTGCTGTCATTGGTCCTCTTGAAACGAAGGACAAACAACAATTTTGGACAAGTCACTTCTTTCTCTCTGTGCCTCAGTTTCCTTAAATGCCAAAAAAGGGTTTAAAACAAGTTGATTTCATAATTTTTTTCCAATGATGAAAATGGGTCCCTTATAATTATCCACCCCACCAAAAACAATTACCTTTATTGGGTAGGAATACTTTTAACTTCACTCAAAAAAAAAAAACCAACAAAAAAAAAACCCAAATATGAAGAGAGGACCTGTACCTTCTTGAATTAATCAGTATCATTTATAATGATATATTATATATATATTATATATTTATATTATATTATATTATATATTATATATGTAATGGTATATTATAATTTGGTATATATAATGTATATTATAATTTATAAGAAATCTGAAAATCTATGTAAAGACAAAGAGAAATCTTAAGTCTAGAAAAAAAAGGAGCTGAAGGCCTGGAAGCTGAGGGAATTATTCAGAATTTAGAAATAAACTGGCAAGCCTTAGGTCACTAGGGAAAAGAGAAAAAAGAAGTAGGACTGAGTTGTTGCAGACAAGGGAAGCATCAGTTCTGTAGAAATCTCATAAGAGAAATCTGGGCTCATGTTGCCAATGTAGCCATCTATGCATAAACTCAGCAAAATACGTTCTTTTCCAAGATTTCCCCTCTTATTGCCTCTCCAGAGATACTAGACAACAATCTGTTGCTTTGTTATTGGGTTGTTGCTTTGTTCACTTTGTGCCTCCTGCCAGGAGACTAGAATAGTTTACCTTTTCATTTCTTTAGTTCATTTTACATATGAGGAAACTGAGACAAACAGGGGAAAGTGACTTGTCCAGGATCATACAGCTACCATGTCTGAGGCTGGATTTGAACTCTTACCATGTCTGTGCCGCCTAACTGCCCTAGTACAATTTTAGCAATATATTTTCCCCCTCAACCACAAAGAATTGAAAAGTTAACTAAAGTAAACATCGAATTAAATTTAAATAGAGATAGCAACTTAGACCTAAATGTTTAGAAATATTCTGCCTAGAGGCTCAGAGCTATTGTGATTGAACTCACAACATTTTGGCTAAAATAAATTGCCTAGAAACAAAACTTGCTAATCATGGCTGTCTCAAGACTCTGTCCAAAGCTCTCTTTACTTCTTCCTCTCCACTATCTCATCTAATATTCTCATCAGTTCCCAGGGATTCAATTACATCTCTCTATCTCTTCAATTGCCTCTTGAGCATCTCAAACTAGATTTCCCATCGAAATCTTAAAACTTAACACAGCCAAAACTAATTCAAAACCTTTCTGCTCCAGACCCTATAATCTTCCAAGCTTCCCTGCTATTTTCAAGGACACGACCATCCTCCCCTTCAAACAGGCTCATAATCAATGTTCTCCCTTGGCCACTCCCCCACATCCATCTTGTCTAGTCCAGTTTATTTTACCTTCATAAGGTAATATCTCATATATTTCCACTTCTCTCCTCTTCCTGCCACTGCCACCACCATCCTGGTGTGGAACCTCACCATCTCACCCCTGGATGATGGTAGGAGGTCTTTCTGCCTCATCTCTCTCCATTCATCTGTCAAATTGATCTTCCTAAAGGGCAAATCTGACTATATCACCTCTCTATTGGAACTTCAATGGCCCTCTATTATCACAAATATAAAATTATCTGTCATTTAAAGCCCTTCAAAACCTGATTTCTTCCCACATTTCCATCACTCTTACCCCTCACACCTCTCCATACACTCCAGTCCAGTGACATTGGCTGTCTGGCTATCCCTTGCCCATGACACCCCATTTCCTGGCTCTGCATGTTCACTTCGGATGCACTCTCTCACTTCCATTTTTAGCAGTGCCTAAGTTCCTCTGAAATTTCATTCCTTTATTAGCAGTTAAAGTCTTGCCTGGACTCCTTCCAACTGCTAAAGCCTCCCCCCCCATTCCACCTTTGCTTTACATTTATCATGAATCTTTCAGATGTACTTTCATATATTTGTGTAGACTTCCCCCAGTAAAGAATCTCATCCTCTTGTCTTCATGAACCCAAAATGTCACAGACTGCCTGAGTTGCAATGGAACTTTTTAAAAATTATTCAACAGCATTTTCTTTTTCCAATTGCATATAAAAATAGCTTTCAACACTTATTTTTGTAAGATTTTGATTTCCAACTTTTCTTTTATTTCTTCTTCCCTTACCTCCTCTCTCCCCCAAGACAACAAGCAATCCGATATAGATTATGTGTGTACAATTATTTTAAACATATTTCCCTATTAGTCGTGTTGTGAAAGAAAAATCAGAACAAAAAAAAGCCACAAGAAAAAGCAAACACATTTTTAAAAGGTGAAAATAGTGTGTTTCAATCCACATTTATTCTCCATAGTTTCTCTTTGGATGTGGATGGCATTTTCCATCCCAAGTTTTATGGAATTGTCTTGGATCAATGTATTGCTGAGAAGAGCTAAATCTATCATAGTTGGTCATCACATAGCTTTTACTGTGTACAATATTCTCCTGATTCTGCTGACATCACTCAGTGTTAGTTCTTGTGAGTTTTTGCAGGCTTTTCTAAAATCCTCCTGCCGATCATTTCTTACAGAACAATAATATTCCATAACATTCATATACCATAATTTATTCAGCCACTCTCCAATTGATGGGCATCCATTCAGTTTCCAGTTTCTAGCCACTACAAAAAGGGCTGCCACAAACATTTTTGCCCATGTGGGTCCCATTCTCTCTTTTGTGATCTCTCTCTTTGAGATACAGACTCAGTAGGGACATGATGCAGCAGATGCTTAATATTTGTTGATTCCCTCCAGAACCTACTACCATGTTCCACACCTGAAACAAGGTGACAAAGTGGATAGCATGTTGAACTTGGATTCAAGAACACCTGAGTCCAAATCTTGCCTTTGATACTATGTATGATTCATTTGTGAAACGGGAATAATTGCAATTTAATTATGAGCTTCAGATGAGGTGATACATATATATATATATATAAAATATTTTGCAGCCATAAAAATATATGTCTTTATTGAAAGGTGAAGTGGCTAGCCTAAGGTCACATGGAAAGCCACATTGACCCTAAAGTCTGAAACTCAGATTTCCTGCATCTTGTGATATATTCTTCCAGAACAGAGTCTAGGAGCCAATAGATTTTGTTTGTTCATTCCTGCAAAAAGAACACTTCTTTATCTATGTTGTTTCAGTTTAATCACCTTTGAAAAATCATGTTATTCATCAATAAAAAAGAAGTTTATTAGACCCTGACTTCCAATGAAAATAGAGGTATCAACTCCAGAAATAAGCTGCTAAGGGATTTCTCTCTCATAAAATTAAAACCTGATTGGTTTTATAGCTCAGCCATGGGCATTTGCTCAGGTTGGCAACATCATTAAATTGCCACAGCCAAGGGGATAAGGCACCCAGAGGAAATCTGTTCTGGAGCCTCCAGGCTGCAGGAAAGGCAAACTCCTCTCAGCTACTTGTTTTGTTCTTGAGCCTCGACTATTTCTAGTGTGATTCTGTCCAGCCCGCTAGTCACCCCGGCCTTCTTCTCCTCAGCAGCTTTCATGGAAAGGCTGGTAATGAATGGGTTTGATCTCAGTTTAGACTACCAGCTCCCCAGCCTCTGCCTTCCCAAAATCTTCTGAATCATCACTTTGTCTGCTTATCCTCCCAAGTCTGTCTCTGGTTTGCTTTTGAAATCCCTGATTACACAGAAGTCAGACTAAAACAGGGGAACACGAGACCTGATTTTAAATTAATTTTTAAAAGAATTTACTACGCTTTATTGACCATAGATTCACTAATTGGGGACGAAGGTCACTGCTCGCCACATCTGCTCCTCCTGGTACAATTCTTCCCTAACCTCCCCAGGCTGGAGAATACTAGGGACTGAAATTTCCCTGGGTTCACATTCCTATAAAATGCACTTTTCTAATTAAATCTGCCAAAAAGGATGACGAAGGAAGTGAGTAATTGATTGGAAGCTCTGGGAATCAAGTAAGTGGCCATCATTGGGAAGCTGATGGGACCAGATGTGAGGAGCCCTCTGGGGAGTTCCAAGTTAAAGTAGCTGGGGGACTCATTTAGCATTTGTCTGGTGGAGGAGGACTGCCCGTGACTGATGATTAGGACCATCGTGGGACTGAGGGCAAAACCAGGGAGAGGGTCCAAAGCAGAGTCAGAGCCACTAGACGGCTCAATTTCTGGGGTTTTTGGAAAACTGAAAATGGAAGTGGGAGACTCACTGTAGGGGCAAGTGAGCCCAAGGCCAGTAGGATTGGGAGGCAGGCCGGGCAGGGTGCATGGGGCAGAAGGTCCAACTGGCTGTTTATGCCTTCCAATCTTGTACCTTACAACCTTTCATGGTGTTGACTTATAATGAGCAGGTGGGCTCACGGGACCATTTTGCTGTGTCTCTTCCTGACAGATACTCCTGTTTGGGTCCACATTTGGACATTATCACCATTTAGAGCGCCTGCCTGGCTTCAAGGCTATGGCCTGGGGTTGGTCAGTGGAAGGTCTTCATCTTCATGAAGTCTTGTCTTACCCACCCTCAGATGACATGTATTTGTCTATCTAGGTATCAACAGATTGAGCAACACAACACACAGCATTTACACAGAGGCACACAAATGCCTGGGTGCAAATATACCCATATATGGGGGTATGAGTTTAGTTTCCTCAGGTAAAATGTAGCCTCCTTTAAATCAGAGCCTCTTTGTTTTTGTTTCTGTATGCCCATTGTGTAGCATAGTGTCTAGCACATAGTAGGTGTCTAATAAATGTTTATTGATTGATCAATGGATGGGTGGATGAATGGATGGGTTGGATGGTACCAAGATGGTCTTCTACATCTTTGGGTTGGAGAGGTATACTGGAGATAGTTCTGGATTCAGAGTGAGAAAAAACCTGGCTTCAAATCCAGTTTTTTCCCCTGTGATCATGGCTAAATTATTTCACCAATAAAAATCTTTCACTGAAATTCTCATTACAGACTCCAAAGGGGAAGAAGTGGGAAGATATCTTGTTTGGGTGGAGGCTCTTTTCAGTGTGTGGAAACTCAGATTTACTAGGGCTTGGTCTCCTGAGCTGTTGATCCAGACTTACATGGACACTCAATTATTTTTTATTTACCACTGGAATAGGAATACTGCTATTGCTATTGCTGCTGCTGCTACTACCTCCTCTCTCTCTTTCTTCTTCCTCCTCTTCCTCCTCTTCCTTTTCTTTCTTCTTCTCTCTTTCTTTGTCTCTCTCAATTCAGAAACCTCCAATCCTCCATAAACAGGATGTGTGAAACCATATGTTTGCTCTTGAATCGGAGATACATGGATTTCAGGACTGTGAGGAGATTTTAACACTGTGAGGAGGATTTTGAGGATGGGGATGAAGGGTATTCTCTTTTTTTTAATAAAGCTTTTTTATTTACAAAACATATGAGTGATTTTTCTACATTGACCTTTACAAAAACTTTTTTTCCCAAGCTTTTCCCCTCCTTCCCCCCACCTCCCACCCCTAGATGACAGGTAATCTAATACATGCTAAATAGGATAAATTATATGACAAATACAATACATGTATACATATCTATACAGTTATCTTACTGCACAAGAAACATCGGATCTAAAAAGAGAAGAAGAAAAAAACAACCTAAGAAGGAAAACAAAATGCATGGAAATATTCATAGAAAGCATTAAAATGCTGTGTTGTGGTTCACTCTCAGTTCCCACAGGCCTCTCTCTGGATGTATATGACTATCTTCATCGCTGAACAATAGGAACTGGTTTGAATCACATCATTGCTGAAGAGAACCATGTCCATCAGAATTGATCATGGTATAGTCTTGTTGCTGTGTATAATGTTCTCCTGGTTCTGCTGATTTCACTCAGCATCAGTTCATATAGGTCTCTCCAGGCCTCTCTGAAATCCTCCTGTTGGTCATTTCTTACAGAACAATAATATTCCATAACATTCATATACCATAATTTATTCAGCCATTCTCCAATGGATGGGCATCCTTTCAATTTCCAGTTTCTTGCCACTACAAAAAGGGCTGCCACAAACCTTTTTGCACATGTGGGGCCCTTTCCCCCCTTTAAAATCTCTTTGGGATATAGGCCCAGTAGAAACACTGTTGGGTCAAATGGTATGCACAGTTTGATAACTTTTTGAGCATAGTTCCAAATTGCTCTCCAGAATGGTTGGATCCGTTCACAGTTCCACCAACAATGTATCAGTGTCCCAGTTTTCCCACATCCCCTCCAACAGTTATCATTATCATTTCCTGTCATTTTAGCCAATCTGACAGGTGTGTAGTGGCATCTCAGAGTTGTCTTAATTTGCATTTCTCTGATCAATAGTGACTTGGAGCACTTTTTCATGTGACCGGAAATAGTTTCAATTTCTTCGTCTGAAAATTGTCTGTTCATATCTTTTGACCATTTATCCATTGGAGAATGGCTTGAATTCTTATATATTTGAGTCAATTCTCTATATATTTTAGAAATGAGGCCTTTATCAGAACCTTTGGATGTAAAAATATTTTCCCAGTTTCCTGCTACCCTTCTAATCTTGTCTGTATTCATTTTGTTTGTACAAAAACTTTTTAATTTGATATAGTCAAACTTATCTATTTTGTGATTAATGATGACCTCTAGTTCTTCTTTGGTCACAAATTCCTTCCCCATGAGGGGTATTCTCATTACCCACTTGTTTGTAGAAACAGGCTATCCAATCTGCAGTGTTCTTTGCCAAGCTGGTAGTTTGGGGATATCTAGCAGAGATGTGAGGACTGTGACATTTCTCCCAAGTTTTCTAGTTTTTCCTCACTCTGAAATAAAAAAAGGCTTAGTCCAGCCACCAGATTTCCTCGTCAAAAATTTCCTTCCTCTGCTCCTTAGAGATTTCCTGGGAATAAATGTCCAGATCAGAAACCCACCAGATCCTCTGACCATAAGGCTCTCTAGGCTGAAGGTGCTGGCTACTATTAGAAGCAGTCCCCTGCCCCCAAGCATTGGGCACCGAAAATAGGCTCAGCAATAGCTCCAGATTAGCTCTGATGAACTAGCTAGGTTCTGATGGTTAAATGAGGGTCCATCACCACAGGGAGTGAAATGAAGAGTCTCTGGGTGAGTTTAAGAAGCTCTAAGATGAAGATGGCTCATCACTTCTCTCAGCCATTTCAGGACCTAAATTTGTCTGCAAAGACCTCTCCAGATGAGTGATTAGGTGGTAATTCAGACAGAAGAAAGAGGAAAAAGCTTAGGACCCAAACTTCTGTGTCCAGAAGAAATAGGGCACAGAAGCTTCTTTCCTACAGGCTGGAGGAGTCAGGGGGAGGAGGTGGGGAGAGGTGGCGTACCTGGCAGATGTGTATGAGGGGGAGGGGTATGTGGTAATGGATCCCTTCAAATGGGTTTCTCATTTGTAAAGGTACACATGCCGATCTCTAAGCGTGTTAACAATTATCTCTTTTTCAGGGATTCTAGGGTACTTATTGGTGGGAAACAGGGAGTTAACAAACAGATCTGATTTCAGAGATAGGTTTTTGTTTTTTTGGAGCTATTTGAGAGCTTTGAGATGAGCAAGTGTGATTTGTCCTTATTTATTACTTGACTAACAATGGGGACATGGAGCATCCATTGAGTATGCCTTCACAAACAGCCAGTGACAGAGACAGAAGCAGACATAGAGAGAGACAGAATCAGAGACAGAGCTAAAGTTTGCCTCAGTTTCCCCATCTGTAAAATGAGCCAGAGAAGGAAATGGTAAATCACTGCAGTATCTTTACCAAGAGAATCACGAGGTCATGAAAACTGAGATGCGACTGAAAGGACTGAGTAACAACAAATAGCTTTATACCCCTTTGCTTGTCATTTGCCCCATTCGTTTGTAAGTTCTTTGAGACAGACAGACATCCAGACAGACTGCCAGGACCAGAGTCAGAGCTAGAGAGAGAGACTGAGAGACTGACCCAGACTGGGAGTTTGAAAGATGTACCCAGTTCAGGAAACATTACCAATGGAAAGGGGCTACCTTCTGTTTCATGGTCTATGCTTAGAATATGCTCTGCCTCACCTTGACAGAATGGCTCCCTTCCCTCAGGATCCCAGCTTGGATCCACCTCCGACACCCTACTTTACCCCCAGATCCCTACGAGCTAGTTTGGGGTGAATATCCAGTTTGCAAATTATATTCCTGAAATTCTGTGGATTTTATTTCGACCTGCTGCTAGTGACCAGAAGGACAGATCCCAGAGGTACCCAATTGCCCCACAAAGACTTCTGCTAAGCGAGCAAACGATGCTGGATTCAGAGCAGAAGGATCTACATTTGCCTTGCAGCTCTGCGATTCACACTTGCCTCGTGCCACTCGGAACATGGGTCCCCGTTTTCTTATCCACAAAATGGGGGATTGGACTAGAAGACCCTTAAAGTGCCCTTTCAGCCCCTCAATCTATGATACTGCTATAAGTTCTTCCAATTGGGTTTATTTATATTTTTTGGTCTTTGTCTTGTTTTTTTTTTTTAATAAAGCTTTTTATTTGCAAAACATATGAGTGACTTTTCAACATTGACCTTTGCAAAAAAAAAAACTTTTTTTTTCCAAAGCTTTTCCTTTCCCTCCCCCCGCCCCCCACC
>JAJPUD010000221.1:332974-362429 GCA_023553655.1 Myrmecobius fasciatus | reverse complement strand
TCTTTCTTTTCCTTTTAACGTGTCCAACCACATTAAAACATCCCAACAAAAGTAAATTCCACGAGAGCAAGACCTGTTTTCATGCTCATTGATCCCTGCCACCAAGCACAGGGGCTGTCAGGTATATAGCAGGGACTTAATAAAGGCTCATTGGATTCAATTGGAGTCAAGATGCTTTTTAATTGGCAACTTTCAGACCATAGCATCCCAAGGCACCTCAGCTCTCGGTTGGGAGAAAAGGGGAGAGCCTGTGTGTGTGTATGTGTGTACATGTACACACATATGTATATATACACATGCATACATATATGTATACATATGTGTATATATGAAGTACCTACTCTGTGCTAGAGCTTAACACATATCTCATTTAATCTTCACAACAATCCCAGTAGGAAGATGCTATAATTATCCACACACTGCATTTAAACTCGTCTTCCTGACTCCAAGCCCGGTGTTCTATCCACTGTGTCACCCAGCTCTCTCAGTGCATCATATGCTCTTATAATATAAAACCTCCCACCCCAGAGCCCCAGAAATATTGGGGTACAACTGTAGACAGACAGGATTTGAAGCTAATAGTTTGGTTTCATTTGTATTTCATTCCCACCCACAGATAAATGGCCTGTTGCGGCTAGCCTACAATTATTTTAATATGTATCTCTAGGTGGGGATGTGGAAGGGGGAAGAAATAGGGGAATCCCAGAATGCCAGAGGCCAGGTAGAACACCACCTTGCTGCCTGAGAATCATCTCTAGAATGGTGAAAATAAGTGGCCGTCAAACACTATTTAAGGATTTGTTCTGCATCAGGGACTATACTAAGCGCTTGAGGATACAAACACTGCCCTCAATAACTCACGGTCTGATGAATTTGACCATATGCAAACAACAATGTAGGTACAACAGATATATAGTATAAATGGGAAGTAATCTGTGAGAGGAGGAAATAGAGGTGGGAGGGGGAAGAAATAGGAGGAAAGACTTTTTTTTTTGCAGGAAGTCTTGCAAAAAAAGGGAATTTGGGATGAATCTTGAAGGATTCATCCCAAGTACAAGGCACATCCAGGGCAGAGAAACAGAGTCAGGAGATGAAGCATTGTGTGGGAAGAAGAGCAAAAAGAGAAATGTCATTGGTCTTATAGAGTGTGTGGATGGTGGGGTGGAGTGTACAATGGCTAAAAAGGTAGCTGAATGGAGGCTGGACTGCAATGAGGAATCACCTAGGTCAGGAAGACCAATTAGTCATCTGCAATATTCTAAGTGAAAAGTAGTGATGGCTGATGAGATCAAGTGATGAAAAGAGAACATATGATTCCTTCTCATTTTTTTTTAATCTATGGTTTACCAAAAAGACATTGTAGAATAGTGGGGAGTGAATCAAATTCTGCTTCTATTCATCTAACTTCTCAAAAACTTCCATTGAGAGAGAACTCACCATCTCCAAAGGCAACCCATTGGGGAATGGACAAGCTTTCATTATGAGAAGGTCTTTCTTTAAATCAGGCTTCAATCTGGGTCTGTGCATTTTCCGCCCAGAGTTCCTGCTTCTACTCGATGGATAGCTGATGTATCAAGTCCGGTCTTCACATGACATCGCTTGAAGATGTCAGGCCAATTCTCAGGATATGGCCAAGGTTTGTCTTCTCTCATTTAAATATCCTCTGTTCTCTCAACCTGTTTCGGTTTGGGTTGGGTTGGTTCACTTTTGTTTTACAGTATCTTCCCCAACCTGGTCATCCTCCTCTGGACACTCCTAAACTATGCTACCCAGAAATGAACTATTCATTCAATTATTGTTTAACTCCAAATCCCAGGGAAGTGTCATCTCCATCACCACAAACTCTCCTAAGTCGCTTAAAATAGAGCATTAACTTCCCTGGCTGCCATGTCACACTATTGATTCACATTGAACTCATGGTCCATTAAAACCCTCAGGGAGCTTCCGTTTCTTCTTTTTTTTGTGAAGAATATGGCCACAGATACAGCAATCTAACATCGTTGTTAAAAATTGCAGCTTTTAAGGGAGAAGCTGCTGAGAAAGTCCCTTTGGGATTCTCTCTTGTCCATTCGCTGACTTGTTAACATTCTCTTACATGTGGGAGATGTACACGTGGGAAAAGCTTCCTAGACTGAGAACCACAGGTAATGGCTAGGTCTTTCTCATTAAACATGTGGATAAAGGATCTGAGAGAGATTTCTTTTTTAATTGGTTCTCGGGAGGATACCTCATTGTAGTAAGAAGGCAGAATATTCAAGCTGACCAATCCCACTCCTATGAATATTATTCTCCAATAGTATAGATCTTCTGCTTCCGTAGAGAAAAAATAGTTTCCTTCATGCTTTACAAAATGCTGGCTACCAATGGGGAATCCCCAAAGGTTCATTAAGCACACCTCAAAAACACTGTATGAGTTTCATGTGATATTCTAATGACTATTCATGGAGACCATCTATTTCCACAGCCAAAATATTAATTGACTGAAAACATATGTCTTATATTTTAATGAAAACTGCTGTGGTCCATGAGTAGGACTCCCCCCCCCATGTCAAGCCTTTTTCTCTGTTTTATTTTAATTTGCAGTATCCTTCTGCTTAGAAAGAGATAGGCTTCATCACTTAATACTTCCTTTCCCTTAGCCTTGATAGGAGGTGGGTTTGGATGTGTGTGTGGAGGGGGTGTCAGAATTAACATAAAGACCCAAAAGGTCAGATTTTTTGGCTCTGAATGAAGCTGAGTGGGGGAGGTACTAAAATAAATCTCATTTTCTGGAAGGAGCTTGTGGGGGATGGGGAGGATACTCTGCTCCTGACTAAGACAAGCTGAGGTTTCTCTTGATTTATGTTCTCTCCCATGGCTAGCTTTCATCATCATTGTTGCTGTCAGGAGGACTCTGGTTATCAGGCAGGAACCTCAGCGCACAATCAATAGCAATTGTGGGACACAGGGAGTTTCATTAAAGCCATTTGTTATTTTCCCCAGCCCCAGTTCCTGTTTCCATCATTGGGGACATGGTAGGGTTAAGAGAGTTGGGCTCATGGGGTCTTTGAGAAAAGAAGCCAGGATCCTGGACAAGCTTACAAGAAGTCAGCAGAGCCAAAATCCATTTCTCATGCCTGGGATTATTTTTCAAAGTGAATAAAAATGTTTTGAAATGCATGATATGCCTTTATTGTTACTGATACCGTGAAAGTTACTGCTGAATCCAACTTTCCTGTCCATCACGGTTGGAGCATTGTCCCCTAGGGGCTAATTTCTGCTCCATCTTCAGCACTTCCTTGGATTCAGTTTTCATTATTTGCAGCACTCAAGATGCCTGGATTTACGTCTTTGTGCATGTGGTTTGAAGTCTTGACATTCAGATCTCCCTTGAATTGCTGAGAGACCTAGGACACATTGGTAATTTAAATGTCTTGGGGTCTGATTGTTTTATTTAAAGTCTGAGCTTGAGACTTAGAGATCAGGATCTCAGGGTTGAGGAATACCGATCCTAGAACTCAATCTGGGCTGCATGCCCAGACCAAGGCTGGAGGGATTGTAGATTAATACCTGGAGAGGAGCTTGGAGGCCATCCAGACCACATTTATCATTTTTCATATGAGGAAACTGAGACCCAGCGTGAAGGGATCTATCTATTCCCACTGGCTCCAATTAGGGCTGTTCTGCTGTACCTCCCTGCCATCCTAGGATCACCGTTGAATGGAGACTGATATGAAGGGCAAGTCATCAATAAGCACTCATCGAGCACCCTCCATGAGTCAGGCTCTCTACTATATGATGAGGATTCAATAAAAACAAAAACCCAAGACAATCCCTGTCCTCAAGAAGCTTATGTTCTTCTGGAAGAGGGGCAGCACATTTGTATAGATGAAATGTAAGTTCTAAAATCAAATGAATACTAAGTGATTTGTAGTGCAGAGGAAGTCAACGACCTTAGGTACACAAGGCTTAGTCCTTGGCTAGGCTTTCCATAAGCTTAGAGAAGCCAACTTTTCTGTGCTGAACTTTTCTCAGCTGGGAAACCAGAAGCTTCATTTAGACAGTTTCTTTAACTTCTTGTTTTGCCCTGAAATTCCACTCGGGTTACTGATATCTTTGGGGAGCAGAATGGATTCCAGACACGAAGTCTTTATTTTTTTAATTCAGAAATAATAGGACTGGGGTCCAAAGACTTTGATAATTATGATCTTAGAACGAGAGCTCCGGCAGCAGGTCTGAGCAAGCTGGGAAAGCTTGAAGTGAAGGCTCTTGGAAGACCAGTCTGGACAAGTTCAGGAAGGCTTATTGCTAGAAGTTGGACACTTTTTAAAACTCTCAACAAATTGTGAATTATATTGACAGAGGGGCAATCTCATTGATAAAATGATTTGTAATATAGAAATACGCACGTGTGTACATGCGACATGCTTTCTAGTTTGGACTTGGGATGCTATACATTGGGACCCCCTCCCACCCACCCACACATATTGTGAAAAATCCCATCTGCTATGCAGATTGAACTTTCCACCTTCCTCCCTACAATTTAGAGCTCTGGGTGGGTCACTAAGAAGTTAAAGGACTTGGTTAGCGTCATCCCTCCAATATTAGAGTCAGTTTGAATCCATATCTTTCATCCTCCAGAACTGACCTATTTGCTATACCAAACTATGTGTGTGTGTGTGTGTGTGTGTACCAACTTGTATAGAATTGTCTTCAGTACCCCAATGATCTCTATACAAGCTCTCTCCATCACTCTCTCTTTTCTGACTCTGTCTCTCTCTGTCTGTTGGTCTCTGTATCTCTCTGTCTCTTCCTGTCTGTGTGTTTTTCTCTATTATCTCTTTATCTCTGTCTTCCCCTTGCACCCTCTCCCGCTCTCACAATTATGAATCTATAGAAACAATTCCCTATTTCGGACAACCATTCCTAATTTTTTTTTAGCCTAGATGTTCTTCTTTCTCAATTGATCCTTTCTTCCTCATGATATTTTTATCCAAATGACTTTTAGAAACTTCAGAAAGAGTCCCGTCTCATCTGAGAAGGGGATGATTTGTCAAATCATTGAGGACCTTCAATAAACCTCCACCAAACAGCACCTACTGTGTGCATGGTGCTGGGAATCAAAAATGAGAAAAACTCAATACTCTTCATGATTCCTGAAGCCGACTGTTATTACTTCAGGGAGGGCAAAAGAAGCTCTTCTTCACATGAAAGCTCTTGACAGGTTCCCACTGTTAATAGTCATTGATTTGGGGGTCTGGATCTATAATTGGCTCCCTTGGTGGGCAATGCTGGAGGGGAGGGTTGGAGAACCTTAGCTTTGACACTCCTAGCTCTGTGCTCCCTTACCAAGAATATTGGTCTGGATGTCATGGACACAACATGAGGATTTGGGGACTACCAGTTGCCTCCAACCCCAAATGGAAAGTCCCCTGCTTGGCATTTGAATCCCTTCACTGGCTGGCTCCAGACTTCGGAGAATACTGTTCTTCCCATCCTCTGGTTCCGCCTCAAAGATCTAATTATTCTAGTGGGACAATTATGTGAACTCGATACTCGTTTTCTTACCTCACTGCCTTTGTAGTCTACCTTGTCTGGAATACATTAACTCCTTGTTTCCATCTCTTAGACTCCCAGACTTGCATCAAACACCAGCTCAAGATCCACCTTCTCCCTTTCCTAGCCTCCTTGATTATCTTAGGGCTCTTTTCTTCTGCAAATCATCATGAATTATACTGGAGTAGGGGGTTGCTTGGCTATGCTGCATTGTTAGAAAAGTTCTGTTTTTCTTGTTCTGTTCTGCTAGGGAAAGGAGGGATGGAAAAATCATCATGGATCTGTTTGTTTATACCTTATCCTATCCCTAACCCCAGTAAAATGAGGATCTTACAGGGTAGGAATGATTTTTTTTTGTATCCCTATAGTAGAACCCAGTGCCTGATATTTGTTGAATAAAAAAGAAGGTCAATACTGCCTGGGAAGAGAGGGAGAGAGAGCATTTCCATCACTGAGTAAATGAATGAATGACAATTAGAAAACTGTAATTTCTTTGATGTTCCACTAATTGGCTTGTGATATCAGCCTTTGGGACTAAATCATATATCCATTTTGAGTTTATCTTGTTATGTGTTGTGAGTCTAGTTTTTGCCAGTCTACTTTCCAGTTTTTTTCAACAGTTTTTGTTAAATAGTTTTTGCCTTAATAGCTAGAATCACTGGGTTTGTCCAACATTATTTATCATACTCATTTGCTTCTGTACATTATGTAACTCATCTATTCCATTGGACAGCCATTTTATTTCTTGTCCAGCACCAATATCTACAGTTTTGTAGAATAGTTTGGGATCTGGCACTGCTAGACCCCAGTCTTTCCCATTTTTTATTGATGGCCTTAATATTCTTGATTTTTTTGTTCCTCCAGATAAATTTTATTATTCTCTCTTCTAGCTTTATAAAGTAATTTGTTGATAGTTTGATGGAACTGGATAAGTAAGTTAATTTAGAAAGTATTGTCATTTAAAAAAATACTAGCTCAACCTACTCATGAGAAATTAATATTTCTCCAAGTATTTAGCTCCGTATTTATGTGAAGAGTATTTTATAATTGTAGTATAATAATAAAGCTAATATTTACATATTGCTTACCACGTACCAGGTTCTAGGCTAATCACTTTATTCTCACTTTATTCTTATCATCTCGCTTTATTCTCCCAACAACTCTGGGAGGTATATGATATCATTATTCCCATTTTACAGATATGGAAACTGAAGTGAACATGGGTTAAGTGGTTTGCCCAGTATCACACAGCAAGGCAAGATCTGAGCCTGGATCTGAACTTAAGTTTTCCTGATTATAGGTCTGGCACTCTATCTACTCCTCCATTTAATGCTATATTGTTTCTGTGTGTGTGTGTGTGTGTGGGTGGGTAGATAGACTTCCAAGTATTTTATAATCCCTGTAATTATTTTTTGTTCTGATCTTATTGTTATGTTTTGTTGACCATTTGGACAAATACTGATGATTTTATATCCTGTAACTTTGCTGAAGTTGTTTATTCTTTCCACTAGTTTTTAGATAATTTTTACTCACCTCTGGGCATAGGGGACAGGGACAAGCCTGAACATCTCTTCTTTATGTCTTTCTACTGCTTTCATAACTCAGACTGGGGGCCTGAGTTATGAAAGTGATGAGATCTAAGGAGAGATTTTTGCTGTCCTCTTGGTCTATGCTCTGCAAGTTCTGGACCTGGTTTGGGTCTGTTGGCGTGATTATGGTTGAGTTTCAGTAGACTGGTGCTAGACTCAGCTACTCATAATCCAAAAACCTGAGAGGTTCTGCAGGTTCAGAGTGACCCTTGACTTTGATCTTTTACCCCAGTTTATTTCACTGCAGACATGTGCAGAGCTAAAGCTTAAAAGTGAGCCTTTCTCCATCTGCCACCCTTGCTTCTGGGCTCAGAGCCACCCAGTTATTGTTCTGGAACTTGCTCCTAACATGGGGAGAGCCCTTACTTCCTCACAATTGCAGCCACTCCTCTTCATCTTAGACCTGTGACCTGGACCTGGGTAGTGAGGGAGAGAGACTGCCACATGGCTCCTGCTGCTCCTTTCAGTGTTGCAGGAGCCCTGGATCTTTCTGCCCAGGTGTTCTATTCCCTTACAGGAAGTGGGCTACTTTCTCACTGCTGCAGAGGCCATAATCTGCTGCTGATTTCTACCTACCACTGCTGTCTGGTCAGCTTCTATCTCAGGATCTGCAGACCTCTCCATCTATATTTTAAGCTTATCCAGGCTTGGGGAAAAAAAACCAATCACTGGGACTTATCCTTGGATTTCTCAATCAGAATTCAGTTTGGCATATTTTCCAGATTGTGGTTATTGCACATGTGGTGGGCGGGAGGGGTTCCTTCTGCAATCTTGTGGGGCTGGTTGCAAACTTGGCTCTCTTTTTCATCAAAATGCCATTTTTCATTATCACTAATCCAGATGAAAATCCCAATTCAAATTGCCACAGCAGGAGGAGGAGGAGCCATGTTCTGTCCTCAGGCAAGGGTGGTGGGGTTGGAAGCAGCTCAGATGCTAAGGATACATGTAAGGAGAAGGAAATCTTAACACAGTCCCTAAAGGATGTTGCTGAAGGCTGCAAGAGGAAGAACTGTGTTGAGATCCGCTGTTTATTCCTTGTGGGACCTTCTAACATTTAGGAAATTGCCATATTCTTTTAAAGTCCATGTCTTTCTGGCAAATACAAGTTTGGGAAACTGAGTAATGGTTATCTAGTGAACAGAATGGAAACTTCTGGAGTCAGCTCAGAGCCTCCAAGTAGTGTGAGTTAAAAGCACTTGTGATGCTTTCCTACTGAGTGCTCAACCTGACCTGACCAAGAGGGTGACTTTCTCTCACGTCTGAGCATTTGGGCCTGGAAGAATCTGGCTCATCGCTCCAGAACAGGGTCCCCCTCTCTTGCCAGATACAGTCAGAACCAATGCTGGCGCTCAAAGTACAACCTACCTTTGGCTGTAAAGTTTCGTTAGACCCGATTTTACAGAATCATTGACCTTTGGAGCTGAAAGGCATTTAGAAATCATTTGGGCCATACCCTTCATCCTACAGATGAGGAACTAGAGCCAGGAAAGTCACATCCCAGTGTCATTCCAAGAGAATTTGAACCCAGAATCTCTTACCTCCTAACTAAACCGTGACACAGAAGAAGTTGTAATTGATCTTGGTGAAGGGATATTCCATCCTATGAAATCATAAATCCTGGAAGTACTGGAAAGAAATGTTTGGAACTGGCAGGGAGCTTTACTTGGCCAGTGCCATCATTTTATGTATGAAAAAAGGGCATAAATCCTTTAAAATGAGAGGAGATATATACAGATCACTTACTAAGAAGAAAGAGAGAGCATTTGAACTCAGGCCTTGGGCTTTGCATTGTAAGCTCTCCCCTTGACACTGCCTCACCTCTCAGGGGAAGTAACACTCTGATATCCCCTACTTTTGTTTTTGAGGTGAAGGTAAATCATCAGGAACACCTTAAGCTTGGGCTAGCATTGCCCTTCTTAAATGGTCCCCTACCCCCTTTAGTAGAGAATCTCACTAAGACTTTGGGTTCACCTTGTTATTATTCAAATAAGAGGTCCTGCTTTGCGTAACAGCAGCTTCTCCTTGAGGTTGTTCCTAGTGGTGGCTCATTTAGGCCTGAATTTGGGGGCACCTGAGCCTCAAAACCCTTCTGTGTGCAGGCAGAAGAAAGCTATCCTGTCAGCCCCTAGCTCAGAAATAAATGGGGGTAGCAGGAATCCACCACAAAGTGTTACGGAGGATAATGTGGCCAAGGGCGACTCAACTGTATCCCCCTCAAAAGTCAGGGAGAATTCGAGATAAAATATCAGTCTTAAGTAAGTTCCGTCCTTTTGAGCTCTAATCAGTGGAATATCTCATGATGATTCCCAATCCATCTTCAGACCAATCCCAGCCACCTCCAGTGCAGCCTGGTTGGTCTTAGACTACTACCAATATGGCAGGTTTCATACCTAGAGCACACCCAGCTAAAGATAGAAAAAAACACAGAAGGAAGCAAAAGGCAGCTAGCTTGGGACTAAAAACCAATAGAATCCACCCCCGGTCCAGAGATATTCCCACATCAATCAGGGGTTTACTGGGTGGCAGTGCCTCCTATGGACCCCAACGTGAGCTCTCTCTCTCTGTCTCTCTGTGTCTCTCTCTCTGTCTGTCCTGGACATTCACACTCTGCTTGGATTTCTGTTTATTCCTGTGTTCACATCTGCCAGAAGGCACAAACTTTATTTCCCATCATTTTTGAGCATGGGACCTGACCACCGATGGAAGAAAGTCCTACAACTTGACTTTGCATGAGACGGAGTGTCTATATCTATACTGGGAGGACAAAACAGGGAGAAGCTGAGTCCAGGAGAATCAGCCAGGGTCTCTAGAGACAACCACTGGCAGGGGGATCCACGGCTGAGAGCAGTGGATCCCAGAGAAGCATGGAGGCAGAGGAGAGAGCTGGTGCCAACATCGCCTCGTAGCAGAAAGCAAGGCTCTCTGCGTGGAAATCTAAAATCCTCATAGGAACAAGGGAAGACTTCTCCCCCGCCCCATCACTGAGAGTGAAAGGGAGAAGGCTACATGTGCAAATGCTTCCCTAATATTTAGACAGCTAGATGGCATGGGGGACAGAACACTGAGCTTAAAGTTAGGGAGACTCGAATTCAAATCTAGCCTCAGACTCTTACTGGCTGTGTGACTTTGGCCAAGTCACTTACCCTTGGTCTCAGTTTTCTCAACTGTAAAATGGGAATGATAAAAGCCTCTCCTTCCCAGCCTTACAAGGATCAAGTGAGGTCATATGTAGAGCTTAGCACAGTGTCTTTCAGAAAATAGATACTATATAAGCTAGCTACTGTTATATTATATTTATACATGCTGTTATTTTATATCCTTATTATCCTTTATCATATTTTATTTTTTATTTCAGTCCTAATTAAATATCTTGCTATTTTGGCTGAGCTTTGTTAGCACGGAGAGCCCCTGAATGTCTGTCTGTACCTGAGTAAGTTGGGAAGTTCCTCGATGACTGAATGAGCATCCCCGAGTATTCCTGCATTAAATGCCAGTGGCTGTGAGCCCATATGAGTGGAACAAGGGTTCTGATCATTTCGGCCACTTTGCCTCCTCCTCCTTGCAGGGAAGGAATAATGGGACCATTCTGCCTCAGCATGGAACCCTCCTGGAACAGAGGGGGTACTTAATAGGTGCATGTGAAATTTGGGGACTGCTTAATATTGATCTGGGAGTCATAAAGAGACTAAATGGCCGTGAAGACCAGACTTACGTGGTCATTGTCTCGTATCTGTACTAGTGGGTGGGAGTGTAAAGCTGACAGAGGCTTCCCCGCAGCTAGGTGATCCCAGTCACCCCAACTCCATCCATTGGGGAAGGGGCATCCAGAATGCTTTGGTGGCCAAAGGGGAGAAGGGAGCGATCAAGGTTAGATAAAGCAAGACCCCATGGAGCCCACAGATCTATAGGAGAGGGACCCCACAGAGAAGGCTCGTATCTGGGGTTGGGTGCTAAGTGCACTGAGATAGGCTCAAACCCAGTCAGTCCATGACGCTCGAGTCTCTGTCTATCAGCTGAGGACCAGGATGAGAATCTCATCACCAGCCTGGCTGTGGAAGAAGCATTTTTAGCCAGAGAAACAGTGAAACCGTGACCTTCAGTCCCAAGAGCATCAGGAACCTCAAAATAGTGAAGTATTTCTCTTGTTCCAGTTTTTATAACAACAGTTTATGATCTGCCAGGTTCTGGGCTTTACAATTTTTATCCTCACTGTAATAGCCTGCCAAGGCAGGTATTAGCGTTATCCCCATTTTACAGATGGGAAGCCAAAGTCTCCCCCAGTTAGAGGCTGGGCCTCTACCCACCATCCTGCACTCACTGCTTCTTTTTGGAGCATCCCCTTGTCCTTCTTTTCTACTCTACTCTGGGAACTTCCCCTAACGACACAGTTGTTGTCCTTCCGTTCCCAATGCCCCGGGATCCTGGGGCTCTGCACTGACACCCACCAGGTCCAGTCTCACAGTCACTCTTTTTTGACTCCTCCCCCACTTAGCAACATCAGAATTTGACTCTAACCTGGGTCTATATATCACAAGGGAACAGGCCCTCAGTGCTCATGTAAGCACTAAAACCAGCAAAACATGGAAAACAGCTTTTTTTAAGCCAACAAAACACACCAAGACGTTGCCCCTAGCCCAGGAACAATTACCAGAAGCCTCTTTCCCTCTCTGCTGGGCCCAACTAGCCCCATGGTCCCAGCCCGAGGAGCAAGCTCTTGGGTCGCCCAGCCAGCTGAGCCCCACTTCCCAGAAGGACTCTGAACCCAGAAGGACATTCAGAGTCCTCCAAGTTTATGGTCCTACCTTGGTGCTCAAACCTCCCCACTTGGGGAAAGTGGGCGAGCTTGCTTGCCCATGTAGTCCATATAAGGCACCACACAGTAAAGGGCAAAGTCAGGGTTCTCTGCTCCACGTCATAGTTCTAGCCTCAGCTCAAGGTTCTGTGGCGTCTGGGACTTCCTCTTCTGGCTTCTTCCAGGGGTTCTGTCTTTGCCTTTATCCACAGCCATCCATGATTCCCCCGGAGGAGCCTCACCAGTGAAAAGTCTGTCCTCCAGAAAATGGAGGGGGACCTCATTCTTTCCTCCCATTTATGCCTTTTCTGACCACATATCTCCACGCTGGAGCTCTGTTAAGGGCCAGATCCACGGGCATAATTCAGGTGTGTGACAAGCTCTGCCCTCAAGATGTGAGCAATCATTTTGATGGTTTTGTTTCATTGCCACTGTAAACTTCCTCAGCTGCAAACTCCAACATGGATCCCCTTCACCATCTGATCCACTTGAATCCAATAAATATTCATTCGGCAGCTGCTTCCTGGGAAACAGGATGCAAGGCCCTGGGGAGAGCAAGAGCAGTCCTGACAGCAAAGGGTCTATGGCCGGCGGAGGGGGATGTCAACGGGTCGGGATAACCATGCTGTTTGGAGGAGGAAGAGGGCAGGAACCACCCAGAGGGGGCAGAAAGGCTTTGCAGAGGAGGGGGCACTTGGGCAAGATGGGAAGGAAGCCAGGGATACTAAGAGGCAAAGGGAGGAGGGTCAGTCTGGGCAAAGACATAGAGAGAATGGAAGGTGTGCCTTGAATGGAGAGGAAGGGAGGAAGAAAGGAAGGAAGAAGGAAGGAAGGGAGGAAGGAAGGAAAGGAAAGAAGGGAAGGGGGGAAGGAAGGGAAAGAAGGGAGGGAAGGGAGAAAGGAAGGGAAGGGAAGGAAAGGAAGGAAGGAAAGGAAGGAAGGAAAGCAAGGAAGGAGGGAAGGAAAGGAAAGAAGGGAAGGAAGGGAGGGAAGGGATAAAGGAAGGGAGGGAAGGGAGAAGGGAAGGAAAGGAAGGAAGGAGGGAAGGAAAGGAAGGAAGGAGGGAAGGAAAGGAAGGAAGGAGGAAAGGAAGGAAGGAAGGAGGGAAGGAAGGAAGGAGGGAAGGAAGGGAAGGAAGGAGGGAAGGAAGGGAAGGGAGGGAGGAAAGTGTGGAGTGTGTGGAGGGGGGAGACTTACCAAGTATTTGCCATGTGGCATTGTACTAAGTACTAAGGATACAAATACAAGTAAAAAGCCCCTGCCCTCAACATTAGGCTTGAGGGGCTCCCATTCACAGCAGAGGGAACTGAAACAGGAGCAGCGGGGAGAAAAGGAACTTGCCGAGGGTGATGGGGGACAGCTTCAAGGGCAGATGTGGCAACAGCCCTGAGGAGTTGAGATGACCGATTTCTTCCCCCGGTTATCCTGTCCCAGTTTCCTCCATCTGACCGGGCTGATGTGGCTACACGAACTGCTGGCCATCAGATAACAGCCTGTTGGTCAGTGATAAGAGTTTCTGAGACTAATGAGCAACAATAACCAAGTGCTTCAAGTTGACACAGGCACAGAACAAAGTTGGGTGTCCGCCACTTGCCCTAGTGACATTTCAGGCCTAAAAACACACCTGGGAAGGTTCCCCTCTTGAGCTCTGCCCAGAGAATTATGGGGATTACAAAGTCAGAACCAGACCACCCCTCAATTTTATGACCTCTAAGTCATAAAATCAGCATGTCAGTGCTATGAAGCACCTGATCTCTGTCCTTTCCTATAAATCTATCTTCTTGCCCCTGGTCCTTTGCTAATGTCTTTTGGAACTTAGGTTTAATTGGCATTACAATTATGATCAACTTTGCCCCTTGACTTGGAGATGGGTCCGAGCCTGCAAATTCTTTTGAGACCCCCATGACACTGGCCTGGGACGCCAACATTTCTGGGGTCCCTCTGGAACCCAACAAAAGGACATGATTTTAATTAAAGTTTTAATTACTCATATGTTCTGTAAATAAAAAGCTTTAATAAAAAAAAATAAAGTTGTGAACTCTGGAACAAAGGTAGGAAGAGAACTAAGGCAGTCTAGACTGGTCTTTTACCAAGATGGAGGTTTGTGAAGGGGAATCATGTAAAGTCTGTGGGGCTTAACAGATGCTTGTCCGCATGTTGTCCTAAGTAGGTCCTGGAGCCAAACTGAGCAATTTGTCTTTTACATTAGAAGCAAAAGGAGTCCAGAGGAACCCAATTAAAAACTCTTTTCACACAAAGACACATCTAAACAAATGGAGAAATGTGAATTGCTCATGGGTAAGTCCAGCAAGTACAGGAAAAATGACAATACTTCCTAAATTAATTTTCTGATTCAGTTCCAAACCAAACTAGCAAAGAATTATTTTGTATATCTAGGAAAAAAAATTCATCAGTGAGAACAAAAGATTAAGAATATCAAGGGAATCAATGGAAAGTATGGAGGGAGTCTGCCAGTTCCAGATTTCAAACTCTATTATAAAGCAGAAATCACCAAGATTACTGGTTAAGAAATAGAGGGATGGATTAAGTCCACAAGATACAGGAGAAAATGATCTAGTGTCTGAGAAACCCAAAGCTGGGTCTCCCTGCCTCTGTCTGTCTCTCTCTGGGTCTCTGTCTTTCTGTCTCTCCCTTCCCTGCCTCCCTCTCTCCAAGCTCATGAGTCAGACAGCCCTACTGATACCTTTTGGTCTGTACCAACCATCCTGGTACCCCGATGATCACCTTTCTGTGGGGTTCCCCCCCTTCTCCCTGGAAGTCTCTGACCCCTTCCTGACATATTCTCTTAGACAAAGTCCTGCCTGGGGTTGGAGGGAGGACCTCTGAGCTCACGTGGGATTCTGCATTCTGTACACACACATGTACACCCACATGTGTCGATGGATGCATCGGGCCGTGGCTGAGTTCCCTCACACTGAGCTGCTGGCCATATGTGGCCCCGCTTGAACCCGATGAAAATGTAACTGAGAAATGTCTAAGACAATAAATAGTGAAATAGCACGTCGCTATTGATAATTTGTGGTTTTCCAAGTCAATATGTGGCCTGCAGGAATCCATTTCTTTTGAGTCTGACGCCACCGGCCTTTCCCCTGCTGCCCCAGGGATCCGTGATAGGGACAGAAAACCCTGATTCAGAGCCACCTAAAAGATCTGGTGGCCTGGCTGGCTGCTAGGGAAGTCAAACCTTCCCAGAAATGGGTCCCCTGATAAACCACTTAAGTAATAGGAGCTTTGTTTCATTATCTATAAAATAAATATAACAATAGTGTTTATTCGCGGAGTTTGTGTGATCTAATCCAATCTGAGCCCTACATTTCCTGGTCTATAACACAGGGGTCATAATATATCTAGTTCTGACCTTTCACTGTTGTTGGGAGCCTCCAGGAAAATAAAACCCAAAAAGCGTTTGCAAACTTTGACCCATGATGTCACCAGCAGTTATTAACCACCAAGCCATCACCTGTAGTTTCTTGTGATGACAGATGGCTCCATCTTGGTATGGTATCCCCAATGTCTGCCCCATCAATGTCTGCTTGAGAAGCCTTGGCTGATTGATTATCTGATTGATCCTTTGAAAGACTGCCTTTTCATTGGAACAATATCATTTCATAAACACTACTATCCGGGTCACACTGCAGGAACCCAGATAGATGGACTCTCTGCTTCATGTCCCATACAACAGGACAATGAGGTGAGCAGGAGGCCAGTGGCCTTTGGCTGCGGGACAATGATCTGGGGATTTGGACAGAGATAAATGACATCGGGCCCCATTGTTCTCCCGATCTGCCTTTGTGCCCTATTCAGGGAAAATGGACTTGAGGGGATAATCACTCATTGTACACGAGATGCTGCTGGTTTTGCACCGGTCCCCAGAGGGAAGTTACCACAGCTGCTTACCTGGTGTCATGTGATGGACACGACACAGGGTTCCAATGACTCAGCAAACGCTTGTTGAGCCGCGTCTGTGGGCTTGGGATGAAGTGCACCAATCCTGGGGGAGTTATAGAGGCTACAAAGGCAGGGGCTGAACCTTAGAGGAAGGGGAGAGGAGCTAATGGGGGGAGATCTGGAGAAGATGGAATCTGACCTGGGCCTGGAGCTGAGTGGAGGTGAGCTCGGCAGGGAGGGAACAGCCCATGGAGAGGAGAGAGGTTCCTGAGCAAGGGAGAGGTGGGAAGAATCATTTCAGGAATATGAGTAAGGCGAGAGTCTGTGGAGTGTTTTAGGCTAGGGGCATAGCTCTGGGACTGAGGGGGCAGGTGGGACCCCATCCCATTACTGAAAGTTTCCTGCTTGGATCCCCACCAGCGAATCCCCTTCTGACTCATGGAGAAGCTCACCTCGGGCAGAATCCTCACCTGCCTTAGTCTCCCTCCAAGCACTCAACAGAACAAGCTACCCCCTGCCTACCCCCCTCCAAGGGCACCTCGAGGTGTTTGGGATTTTACCTGCCCAGTCCCTTATGGCTTGGAACCTGGCCACCTTAGCAATCACCTTCCTCTCTGCTCAGTGTCAATTAACAAGCAATTACAAATTATAGAGTGTTCCAACTGAGGGTCCCCAGACTTTCTCCTCTCAGGCACCGGGACCCCACCATGATGTTGGGGCAGGTGCCCAGGCTAGCTTTTTCCATCACCAGACACTAGGGAGAGAATGGACAGATGAAATTCAAGCAGTGCACATATTCTGTCCTTCCTGTGCTCCAAATCACTCCAAAGGCTTCTGGTTTCCTGCTCTAGGGATAGACCCATGATGTCATGGAGCTCAGGGATTCTGGGATGAGGAAACACCTCTAACCAAAGTGGGTCAGAACCTTCTTTGCAATTTAAAGCTTATTCATTTGCTTAGAGCGCTAAGGGGAGGTAGCCAGGGTCACTGCATGATCTGCCCAGCTTCCCAGACCCCAACTTTACTTCTTGTTCTAATCTTTCATGTCAGAGCTCTCACAAGTCCCTCAGGGTGATGGAGCAAAGACTCATCCCAGTCACGGCACCCTAGATTCCCCCCAACATTAAATCTCTGATCCCAAGACCCTAAAATACTATGGTCTTCCATGCAGCCAAGAAGGTCTCTAGATGGAATCTCTTAGAGGAAGTGGGGTTTGAACTGATCTTTCAAGGGAGCTGGAGATTCCAAGAGGAAGAAGTGAGGGAGGATGCTGGTGCAATAAAAATGAACATGAAGACATTTATGAAGCACTTACTGTATGCTGGGTACTGCACTAAGCCTGCAACTGTGAAAAGTGAGACAATCTCTGTCCTTGAGGAGCTTCCATGGATAAGGGGAGTGGTGACTCAGGTGACTCAGGAACAAAGTCTCAGGGATGGCAATCAATTGAAACCTTCATTCTCAAAGCAAAGATAATATTGATTTGATGACTTATCAGAGTAAGAGGGGAACAATAAGGGGAAGGGGGACAGGAGCATGGAGAGTGTTGGGAGAAAGGCAAGCTGGCCCAGGTAGACAGCTGAAGATGGCCTAGTGGGAGGTCACCAATGGAGGAGGTTCATCTAGGAGTGCCCTTTGAATTTACCTCTGGGATTCACTGAGATTGAGGATCTAGAAGTCAACAATCCGATCCAACAAGCATTTATTAAGCACCCATCATGCACAGTGGTGAACAGAAGGATGAGGACTGAGAAAAGCTGGCCTTGGGCAAGCAAGAGATCCTTGGTAACCTTGGGGAGAGCAACTTCAGCTGTTCCAAGGCTGGAAGCAGAAGCCGGATTGCCAGAGACTGAGAAGGTAGTGGCAAGGGAGAAAGTGAATTCAGCCAGTGTAGATAGGTGATGGGTGAGCAGGAGGCAGGCTTTGTTTCCCCACAAATCCCAGCAGCTCCCAGGCTGAGGAAGGTGATCCTCAACAAAGAAGCTGAGGCTCTGGGGCCCCACAGGACGATCAGGTTTCATGGCTCCAAGGAATGGAGGGGCCCAAGGAGGAACTAGTATGGTGGGAGGGAGGGAGAGGAGGGAACCTCAGGGCTCCGGTTACAGGATTTGGCCACAGGATCCAGCTCCTCTGACACTGATTGAGCTGATTTAGGAAGTCGGACCATAATAGGGGCAGAGGAAGAATTTAGGGTAAAGTTTCAGGATTAGCTGGACAATTCCCAGGGGGCCCACAGTGCTGCCGACAGTTGGGAGAAATCACGGAGCAGGGGGGTCAGCACTGCACTCAGACAGCAGGCCAGCTTGGGAATAGGGTAGAATGGGGGGGTGTGAAGGAGGAAGTCAGAGAAAGAGCTCGAGACAGAAACTGAGAAATAGAGGCTCCAGGTGCACCAGTCCAGGCTCCCCACTTTTCCCACTGGTTTCCTGTCCTAGAGTTGCCCGCCAGACTCCCATCATTGCATTCTCTCCCCAGCTGAGGGTCTGAGAATCTTAACCCTCAGGGAGCTCTTCCTCTGTGTCCTGTCCTTGTCCTTCTAGCTGGGGAACACATCAAGTCCTTCCCCACTCCCCCCCATTCCCTGTAGATCACCTTTATCCTGACCTTTAACATACTTCCTATGAATTAAATGGGAATGAAGGAAGGAAATGGAAAAAAAAAAACTTGCCTGGATGTTTAGTGCCCATGGGTCAGGGCACCCCCTTTCTCTCCCCTGACATACATTTGGACCTTTGCTGGCACTGCCTGTCATTATCCAGAACTCTAATCACAATTGGAGAAAAGTCTTCTGCTCTGGGCACTCCTTGGCTAAGCTGGTGTCTGTCCAGCTGAGGGAAGCCAGGATGGGACAGAGCCTGGAGCTCATTCAGTGAAAAGAACACATGAAGGAACTGGGGTTCAGGCTGGCAAACCTTGAGTGATCCCTAAGGCCTTGTGGGATAGGGGGGCTCCCAAGGGGCCTGACTTAATTTTGACATCAATTTATTACAAAGATGGTGGCAGAGAGAATGTCCATATTGTCAGGTTTCCACTTTAGTGTCCTGGTTCCTTTCTATTTGAAATTCTGTTTCTGTAATCCAGCATGTCATTGGGCACTTTTCTGGGTCACAAAGTTCTAGCATCAGAAGGGGCTTTATCTGCTACAATCCATTCTCTACCTAAAAGAATCCTCAGTTTTTCCTCACCCGATAAGGGCTCATTCATTTAGCCTTTAGAAGACCTGGGGGGGGATAGTAAAAGATTGACCATCTTTCAGGAATCTCACTCCACTTTGGGACAGCTCTAAATCCCAGAAATTGTCTTTTTTTTCCCTTGAACCAAACCTAACTTTGACTCTTTACAATTCTCCTCCCTCACCCCACTTCTTATTCTGGGGTCCACCTGTGGACAAGCTGAATCCTTCTGCCCCTTGAAAACCCAGCAGATATCCAAAGACAGCCTTGCTCTTCAGCCAGAACTAAGACATCATCATCATTTCTGACCTCCCAGCCCAACAGGCAGCAAGTGTGCAAACTGTTACTGGAACCCTTGTAAGGGGGTGACTTGTGGGAATAGAACTAGGGTTCATTGAGAGTCAATGACTTAGTCGGAATCATAGTGAACAGTAAACATTATGTGAGACAGGATAAGAAATCAGGTTTTTCTAATGTTGAGTCTCAGAGAAGATTACTCGACCCCCTTGTCCCTCAAACTAGAGTTATTGGTGGAAAGTACAGAAATGACCCATTTCTAGTGAAGGCAAAGAAGGCCTGCTTCCCATCAAGAAGAACCATCCCTCAGTGAACATGTCTCCATTTCCATAATGACCACAATGGGTGATCATTAAAGAAGGAGCTTCCACTGATCCTGTCTGGCATCAGGGGCTCCCACTCCCACAGGCTTTTGTGCCATAAACCCCTTTGGCAATCTGGGGAAGTTTACTGATCCCTCCTCAAAATAAATACATAAAAAAATGTAAATGCATAAAAGACAGGAGTACTAGGAAAGCAATTATAATGAAATAAAAGAGTCATTTTTTTTGGCCATCCTAGTTCATCGACTCCCTGAAATCTATGCATGGATCCCTTAAGGGAGTTTGGACTCTAGGTTAAAAAAAATCTGCTTTTCAGAATCTTTTATGTAGGGTACTATCCATGTAAAATATATTGTCTTCAGTCAGATGCATGTTCTCCCTCCTCTTTTCCTAACATATAATTTTCTTTTAAGTCTCAGTCCAAGCAACAATTTCTGGAGGAGGTTCTCACCCCCACCCCCAGGTAACCTTGTCTGTCTGTACTTGTCAGTGCTTCTTCAAATACGCTTAATCTCTACTGTGAGAGCCTTAGCTCCCTGAAAGCAGGGACTGCTTTGTCTCCGGCTCCCTGGATAGGATCCAGCCCATATAAATGCTCATCACTTTCTGGCTTGCTTGAGTTATGGTAAGTCTGTTAAGGATAGTTTTGTGTCTCCGGTATTTAGTACAGATAGGGAGTCCTTAAGAAATGTTGCTTGATATGTGATATGATGTGATACATAGCCTATATTCACTTAGTTTTCCTGAAGTACTTAACTTCTTTTTTAAATCGTTCTTATCAGGAAATGAATGGATATAAAAATAAAAATTGTCAGTGATTTACCAAAAACATTATGTCCTGCGTCCCCATCTCTTTCCCCAGCACCATCACAGAGCTCAGGGTATCAGTCATGACTGATTACTGCCACAGCCACCTAAGGGGTGTCTCTCAAATGCGGCCCTTCCAGATCCATCCAGAGCCTTCACAAAGCTTATGGGGCCATGAATTCAAGCTCAATGACCAGCACAGAGACATTAGTGCAGCCCCAAGGTGCTCTGATTTCAGGACTTGGCTGCAGGGCTGAGTTCTCTTTTCGTCCATATTTGGTAAGGGTCATTGATAAACAATCTTTAAAGAGGGCAGGAACCAGGGAATGATGTCATATGAGTGAATGTTTAGGCTGGAAATGAAAGAGTCTGGTCATTATCTTCAAATGTTGAAGGGCTGTCACAGGGAGATGCGAAAGGCATTTTCCCTAGGTCTGGGAGGAAATCATAATGGCTGATGTTCTCATGATACTTTCCGGTTGACAGAAAATTTCTGTAGAAAAACTCAGCCGAGTCTCACAACCAGCTTGAGAGGAAAGTGCTGCTGTTGTCCCCATTTTATAGAGGAGGAAAATAAGGTTCCTAATGTTTAAATAACTTGCCCAGGATACCCATAGTGCAACGTGTAATCCAAAATATAATCCTACATATCCATAATCAAGAGGTGAAAATTATAGAATGGTGGCCTTTTGCTTACTAGGTTACAAAGAGACCGATAAATGCCTTGTAGAAAGTTTCAGTTAATAATCCCATGAGTAGAATTTCAGAAAGTCAGTCCATTATGAAGGAGCCAGGTGACACACCGAACTAGACTGTCGAGTTCAAATCCTACCTTAGACACTTACTAGTTAACCACTCTCAGTTTCTTCATTTGTAAAATGGGAATAATATAGTACAAACCTCACAGATTTATTTTGGGGCTTAAATGAGATTGTGTGTATTGGGGAGCGGGATTCACCCAATCTCTCTGGGCTTGAGTTAACTCTCAAAAATGAAGGCATTAGATCAGGCAATCTAAGGACCCTATGTAAAACACTGTAGAAAAATAGCCTTCTCTCCCTGAGGTCAGCAGTCAGGAGAATTGCTTCTTGGGGTTCCCTCCTCTTAGAAGGAGCGTCATGTAGACCATCCAGAAGAATGGAACTCTGAGCACAGAGGATCCTGCCTTTGTCATTGTAATGAAGAACCTCAGAGACAGAGCATCCCTAGATTGGGGCCAAAACTAAAACTAAACCCAATTATCACTGAAAACAACAACAGAACCCTGGGGTCTCAGAAGGGGAAGAGACTCAGTGACCATCTCGTCCAACTCCCTTGATGTTCTACAAGGACTGCAAATGTGGACTGTGGAGAGAAAGACAGAGACAAAGACAGAGACAGAGAGGAGGAGAGGGAGAGATAGAGACAAGAGAAGCAGGAGAGAGAAAGGGAGGGAAAGAGGGAAGAAGAGGAAGATGAGAAGGAAGAGGAGGAGGAGGAAGAAACAGAGGAGAAGGAGGACAGAGAGAGAGAATTTTGGACACACATCCCAGTCTCCCTCCATGACTGCTAGCTCTTCCCTCTGGGGCCAAGCAAAAGGAACTGAAAGTCTTTTGCAGCTGAAAGCCTTTCACACACTTGCAGACTTTTATCCTGTCCACTCTGTTTTCCATTTCTCAGGCTAAGATCCCCTCTCTTGCCAGTGATCCTCATCTAGCCTGATCTCAAGTCCTCTTGATTTGAGAAGGGAAAGGAAAGGAAGAGGAAAGAAAGGGGAAAAAAAAACAAGGCAAGAGAAGAGAAAGGAGAAGAAGGGAAGGAAAAGAAAGAAATGTTTTCTTTGGTCTGCTATAAACTCGTGCTTGTAATTCAAGCATGCTACAAACTGTGGCCGACAGTTTGAAAAGCACATTGTCTTGAATATGCAATTATTCCTTTGCTTCAGAGACCATGTCATTCCCCTTTATCCCTACCCCATGACCTCTCCTTTCACCCAAGCCCCTACTATCTTTCACCCATTCAGACAGCTCTGGGTATCAACTTTCCTGAGAGAATTTGTACTTGATAGAATTCTTAAAAAATATTTTTCCCTGCCCATCTCTGACATTTGGGGGGGGGCGATAGCCACTATTTCCTTATATGTCTAACTCTGAGAATAGGTGATAGACCCAAAGAAGTTGGGGTACAATGTCTTTACATCTTTCCACTGAGGGTCCCCATAAACTGGACTTAAACAGACAGTATGGAAAGGGGTCAGTTGTGGTGGAGCCTGGAAGCTAATGAAAGGGAGCTAGATCTTCTTATTCACAGTTTTTGGATCATTATCCCTCTACCCCCCCAGAAACCCAGGGGACAAATTATGGAAAGCTTTGATTTTTAGCTCAGGTCTATGTCTCCCCAAAAGGGAGGGGCAGAAAGATACTTAATCTATAATGTTAAACAAGTACTTACACACAAAAGTTTCTAAGTGCACCCTGACAGAACAACTTGAAATTAAGATTCAGTGACTTCCATCACAGTTATCGTGGGGAGATTTTAACTTTATCAGAATATTGGCAGGATGGCTCATGCAGCATTTTATGTGTCACCTTGGCTCTGAACTATCCATACAATCCCTGATCCATGCTTTCTAATACATAATCAAGACTTAGGTCTATGAGTGGTCACCTTCCTTAAGATCACTGGAGTCATGGCCAGGACTTCTCCACCATCAGCACTAATGAAAAGGATCTCTGGAACTCCTTAGTTCACAAGTTCCAATTGTGATCACTTTCGTTTGGTTTCCTAAGATCACTAAAGAACAAGGACAAAATCTACCCCAAAGCCGGGCTTAGACTTGTGTAAGCAAGAATTTGTCATCATGAACTCAGGGTGCAAGGTGGCTGGAGTGAGGCAAGTTGCTTTTCTCTAGCATGTATCCCATGATACATCTCTAAACATGAAGACCATGGGATTCAAAACCATAAGAGAAGAGATCCCACCTAGCCAAAAGGTCTTCTAGGTCATACAAGGGTTCTACATCATTACAAAGCACCCACATCATCCAGTTCTGAGACATATAGCTCGAAGCCCCCTTTTTCCTGCTGACATTGCTGCCACCCTAGTGCAGGCCCTCATTGTCTCCCCAAGACTTGCAACAGTTTATTGTCTGGGCTCCTTGACACAAGTCTCTCCCCCCTGCCATTCATCCTCAAAGACTATCAAATCACCCTTTCTCAAGCACAGATCTGACCACATCACCCTGTTTCCATTCAGTAAATTCTAAAGGCTCCTTTTTGTCGCCTCGATCAAATAGAATAATCTTGTTTGTCCTTTAAAACTCATCACAACCTGTGCTCCCCCTCCCTCACCACTTTTCCTATCTTTATATTCCTATTTCCTGCTCCCACATACTCGAGGATACAGGGCCACTGGTCTTCTTGCTGTTCTTCACCACAATCCATCTCCAGACTCTGGGCATTTTCACTGGTCATTCTCCAGGCCTCATATGCTCTCCTCTTCTCTGCCTCCAGACTTTCTTCAAGTCACAGATAAAATTCCATCCCCTAGAGGAAGCATGGATAAATCAATTGATTAATAGAGAGAGAGGTAATTAGATAAATGATAAAAATAGCTATTTCTCTATATGTATATATATATATGTAAAGCCATATGTAGTTTGTATATAATTGTTTACATTGTGTCTATTAGCAATGAGCTCTTTGAGGGCAAGCACCATATTGCCTTTTGGTTTTTGCCTTTCCTTGTCTCCCCAGTGCTTAGCACTGTACCTGGCCATACAAGGTCCATCATCTCCTATGCACCCAAGTGTCGAGTCCTATTGGCCATCCAGAGTCAGGAAGGTCTGACTTGGGCCTTCCCTGGGATGGCCTCCTTGCTTTCTTTCCCTCAGCTGTCTCTGCCCAGATGGATTCAATGAGGGTAGATTGTACCGATCCTACCTCCTCACAGTTCATTGATCCCAGGATCTTTTTTCTCAAGATCAAATTCTTTCCCTGAGATCCCTACATATCAGATGGGTTTAACCATACAACGAAGGAGTCTCATCCACTTCATTACTTCTTCTTATTTATTTATTTATTTTTTTTATTTTTTTAATTTATTTTTTTTTCACTTCATTACTTCTTAACCTATCTTTGGTGTTTTTTAATCTCATAAAACTCACTGTGTCTCCTTCCTATCTTTTAAGTCTACTTTGATCCACTTTCTATTCAAAGTCCTCTCTCAACAACATCCCTTAGTGACCAGTGTTACTGTCCAATCACTCTCTTCTCTCCCTACAGATCAGGCAAATTTCATCTTGTTCTGTCCTGGTGGGAAATAATAACAGGTGCCACGGCGCTCTGCAGAACAAATTCCTTCAACTGTGTGTAGAGGGCCATGAATAATCCCATATTTTGGAAAGCAACAGCTCACTCATTCCCAAGCCTGTTGATGAATTCCTGCCAACTTGGTATTTCTGTGGGCAGGCTTTTTTTCTTGCTTCTGTTTCACACTGTGGCATTATGGGATCCAGTTAGCCCCGCGGGTTCTATCAGCTATCTCTGGGCTGGGGAAAATGGTTGACTTTCCAATATATTTGGAATATTCCAGTATATATTGCAAAGCCAGTCTGAAAGCTTAGTTCTTCTCTGAGTACTTTTATAGCCTCCCAGGAACATGATGAGCCTGATGATTTTCTCCTGGTAGCCTTTATATCTGGTCTCTTGAGTTCCATGCTTATTGGATAATAGATGGTCCAGCTGGTAGCCATTGTCAGTTGGCCCATGGATCGGCCTTTGGGAGTTGGAGGGGCAGACAGCATCATTTCCAGCTCTAAATAGGCTAGATGCTAAAATGTGAAATGATTGTGGAGATTTAGCAAAATGTAAAGCAGCTGACTGTCCCACATTGTACCCAGACTACAGTTCTTTCTGGCTTCAACTAAACTCCCTCTGGTTTTAGCAGGACTCAAATGAAGCAGGAATGAGGGGGGCAGGGGTGGGAGGGAAATTAGTCATGAATCGGATGTGATACAGGACAGGATGTTTGGTTAGCCTGCCTTTTTCTGGCTCTGTCTGCCTCGTGGGAGCCCAGCATCAGGAGCAGATGGCCAAGGTTCCATTTCCACAGACTCCATGGACCTTGGATAGCTCCTGAGAGGGGATGGATGGCTGTCAAGGGAAATAACTGGATCTAGACATTATGGGATGGAAGTGCCGGAATGAAAAGTTCCCGGCCTAGCAACAGTCTTCTCTGGGATCTGTTTGGACCTAAGACAAAATCAAACTCTGTTTTGTTGAGTCCTTGTAAGTCCTAGCCAGTGTAAGGGTCAGGAAGCTGTCTGAGCTAATGCCCTCTGGCATTCAGATCAGAGGATCTTTGATGGAGGGCTAGCAGGGAATTCCGAGGTCATTCAATCCTCCTGGGAAAGCATGAATAAACGAAAGGCATGTTAATGGCAGCATAAGGGTGATGGATCGGAAAGAGGCATCCCAAGATTTGGAAGGATTTCGTGCTAAGTGAGGGGAAAATCAATGAGTACCAGGAATTCAAAAGAAGCAGAGGTGGCTGGGGATTGTGAGGATGGAGGAGGGCTAGGAAGTGAGTTCTGAACAGATGGTCAATAGGAAAGTAGAGGACAGTTGCAGGGAGGAAGAGCATTTGAAGGCATAAGTGTAGAGTGTTACAAACCATTTTTAGAACATGATAGAGCCCCAGTAATCTCTGAGCTGGAGGGAACATCAATGCCTTGACAAAATAGACGTTCTCTTTTTCAGCCCCTTTTCAACCCACCTTCCAAGTGGCTACCCAACCTCTGCTTGAAGCCTCTGAGGTGGCCCATTTTAGTCTGACAGAGCTCCAGTTGTAGGGGTCTTGTTACCTGATACCTAAAGCTGTCTTTCTGTGGCTTCTACCTACCTCTGGTTCTTGGCTCTACTGTCTGGGTACAAGAAGAATAAGTCATATCCATCTTCCAAATGCTAGTCCTTCAAATAGGACTGGGCTGGAAATACAATTTTTTTTTTTCTTTTTGCTGAGGCAATTGAGGTTAAGTGACTTGCCCAGGGTCACACAGCTAGGGCATGTTAAGTGTCTGAGACCAGATTTGAACTCAGGTTCTCCTGACTTCAGGGCTGGTGCTCTATCCACTGCGCCACCTAGCTGCCCCTGGAAATACAAATTTAAGGTGAAAGGCAATCCTCACTTTCCGAGAGTTTACTTTCCAATGGAGAAGCATAATACACACACACAAAAAAAAAAACCTGAAAGAGAAAGACCAAAATGAAAAAAAGAGAGAACTTAAAGAGCATGGATGGCCTGGACATTTCCTCAGAATGGAAGTTTCTGCAGTGGAGAACTCAGGAGTCAAGGTAGAGTTACTGCAGAGGTGTAGTATCTCATCTCTGGAACAAGCATCCTTAGATTTTAGGGTGCTGTCTCCAGTCCTTTTATCATTCTGGTAAGACTCCTAAATATTATTGATAAAAATATGTAAATCCCTGTAAACTTTAAGAAGCATTATGTAAATGTCAATCATTCTTAAAATGGGGTGTCCAGAAGTGGACAGGACTCCCAGTGGTGTGACCAGGACACAGTGGGGCTCTCAGCAATTTAGGTCCATACTACAAGCCCATCAAAGAAGACAAAGCTCACCTTAATGTTTGTGGCTAACACTTAATACTGTCACTTTCTTAGGAGGAAGGGGTCTACTAATACTATCCCCCAATCTGGACTTTTCATGGGGGACATAAAATGTAGGATCAATGACTAGGAACATTGATTGGGGGTGATTGTGGAAATTCTTCAGAGCTAAGAATGGAAACTTTGAGCAAATTCTACCTTCTGTACTAAGGTTTTAAGTTGGAGATACAGCACAGATGAAGTGCTCCTTGGGGTTTGGGAAGGCTCAAGTCCCATGCAATCTCTCAGCCCCTTTTTGACAGTGATTTTTTGAGTAAAATGCTTTGTTGTGTTTTGTTTTGTGTTCTCTGTACAGGGGCGTGTCAGATCTTGGCAACACACTGGAGAAGCTGGAGCAAATGATACCATTTTTTGGCATTTAAAAGAGAAAACAGACACACAGGGCAAAAGGATCTGGCACCCAGCCAGGACCTCATCTCAGCCAAACCCTCCTTGGCCAGGTTTCAGACAAACAAAAATGATTCATTTTTGTTATGATTTTAAGGAAGCATTAGGAACAGAAAGTATTAATGACTACATTTATTGGAAGAATTTTTTTTTAAAAGCAAAATCAAATATATTCTCTGGCTATAGTATGAAACATGGAAAGGACCAAAAGGCAAAGTTCCTGGACAAGAAGCTCTTTTTCCCAAAGAAGTGAGAATTAGCCTGGTCCAGACACCTGGAGAATAAAGGAGAGCTCAGGAACATTCAAGGAAGATGATGAAGAAAGCAACTTCAAATGTAAATTTTAAGTTGTGGGCCAAATATTCTCCATGGTCCCATGCGAAAATTTAAGAAGGCTAAAGAGCCCTTTATCCCTGACTATTCTTTATCCTTGATTAGGCTAGACTCAGGAGAAATCAAGGAAAGAAAGAGATGAAGAAGAAGACATTGCTGAGAAGCAGAGAGGATGCAACATCTCTAATTCTGAGCTAGGAAGCTTAATAGTTATTGTCAATGCAAGCTATAGCCATCAAGGTACAAAGATAGAATCCCAGATCATGTCTTGGTTTCCTACACTTGGCCCACAGAAATGGGGCAGAGGTGTAATAGTGTATATAGTGTAATAGAAAGAGGGCTAGCCTAGGAATCAGATGATGGTAGTTCAAAGACTATCCAGGATATTGCAAAGTCAATTAACCCTCAATTCCTTCATTTGCATAACAAAAACCAGTGGTATTTGTAATACTTAACTTTCCAGATCACTCACTGTGGGAAAGTCATAATGTAAATATCAGAGAGTTAGGGAAAGGATTAGGAAAAGGAGATTCCTCATCATTGAGTATGGTGGTCAAAAGCATTAGACCCAGTCAGGAAGGAATGTATTTAAATCCTATCTCTACATAGAATCTGTTTTTATGAGCATGGCACTTAGGCTCTCATATTCTTGTAACATGAGGATAATCATATCTATTGTACAAATTGGTGCAGAGAACAACAGCAGGCAGAAACCTCTGAGTGTTCCCCTCATGCTGCTGCTGCTGCTGCTAGTACTATCACTCTGCTCTATTCCCCAGCTGGGGAGGGGGGGTTTTTATCTGGCCTTGTATGGGATCTCTATTTCAGGAAATTCAGATTCTTGAATTCAGACCCAAGATTTCTGCAGCTTGCCTTGGCTGTCCCATCTCATACACTGCTATCTCACTGAGCTCGTGGTACATTAAAACCTCCCCAATGAAATATTGGGGTTTTTTTTTGCCTACTCCGTCATATTTGTGTACTTCATTCTTCTTTCTCCCACATGTAGGACTCTCCCACATATACCTACTAACTGTGAGCTGATGAAAATTATAATTCTAGCCTGTTGATATGTTTTGGATCTTGCTTCTCTCATCCAATTTGTTGGCTTTTTGTTGTCCACTTCTTGGGTAAGATACTTTCATCAGAGTCCTTGGTTGAAACAAAATACGAAGCAGCCTTATTCTTTCAGATCACCTTTAGCCCCAGCCATTCTATTTTTGGAGCTATATCAACTTTTCATCTCTATTATTATGGTGTAACTTGAGGAGGATTGAGAAAATGATAGAGAAGAAATCACTCAGTTATTTTATATAATTGAAGAGATTGGGGAAGTTGCCCCCACTCTCTCTGGGAGACCTGGTTGATGATAGCCTACTTCTCAGATTGATTGCTTTCCTATAAAGGTTAATTAATTTTATCTTCCCTAGTCTTTCTGAATTTTGCCCACTTTGTTCACGAATCCAAAGTGGCTCAACAACTGGGCTGACACTCAGGCAACTGAGGTGCTTCACTTCTTCAGGGAAGATCCTGATAAAATTCTTGAGTCCTCTTCCATTTTTGTCTAGTAGGTCTCTGAAATTCCCTCTGAGATCTGTGAGTATCTTCAGTCTGATACATACCTGACAGAGAGAAGAAAAGGGAAAA
>JAJPUD010000221.1:310400-332964 GCA_023553655.1 Myrmecobius fasciatus | reverse complement strand
GAGAAAGGCAGGGACAGAAAGAGACATAGAAGAGTTCTTCAGTTCAGCCCTCCAAGTCTCCTGGGTCCTAGCAGTCACTCTAACCCTACAGCATAAATGGTTTAGCCATACACCGTTGAACATGGTGGGAACTCTAAGACCATAACAAAAGCCACAGTGAAATCAGCCCAGCTCATTTCTGGGGCATGAATACAACTCCACCAGGAAAGATGGCACAGATTTTTGCTCGCCTGCCCATTAACTGTATATTTGGCAGGGTTGCAGCCACTTACACTTTGTACATCTCCCAGTGAAAAGAGAAGCTGAGGGATGCCCACCAATGAGCTACAACTTCCACTCAGAAGATCTGTGAGTGAAACAAAAGTATGAATCCAGGGTACTGTGTCAAGACTCTCACCAAGAAGTCAGAAACCTTGGGACCCAAAGGCCAGACAAGCTAGCTGAGCCATGGAAAGCCAGCCCCTACAAGGGCTTGGGAACTGGCCAATTTACTTATTTACTCAATAGGCCCAGAGAATGGAGGCAGCCCAGCAGTACTCTTCATAGCAACCATCTCCTGCCCAGAGCTGGACTTGGTAATGAATAGATGGAGAGAGAGCTAAGAAAAGGCTGAGAAAAGAGACTTTCCTTCATTAGTTGTACAAAGACTTTCTGACCCAGAGATGGACCCTGGAAGTGCTGCATCCAATGAAGGAAATGTTATTTTTACAGGGCAGAAAACTGAACCCAGAGGCAACTCCTTCCCTGCCCAGAATTGTAAAAGAGACTCCTCGGGTCCAGATTCAGCGCTCAGGGCGCCCCTGTAAAATAGCCAGCCCGACACCTGCATTAGACCCAGGTGCAGTCACACGAGCCAGTAATGATTTTGAGGGTCGGCTCTCACCAGTGACAACAAGCTCAGCAGGGGATCAGTCGGTGAGAGAACGAAGCCCCTGGGACCAGTCTGGAGACTGAGTTAAGATGCTACAGGTAAACCCGAGGTCAGAGTTACTCATGTCTCCAGGCAACCACACTGGGGATGCTCATGTGAAATGCGCCTTGCATTCGGTGCAGGTTTACCGCGTAGCTGCCAAGTGCTGCAAGTCTACACAGACTTGCTTTTTCTTTTTTCTTTCTTTTTTTTTTTTTTGCTATCATATTCATTCAAGTAGGTTTTCTGCTGCTCTATAGCAATGTCTCCTTGAGAACTGCTTTGTGGACATTGCTGATGCTCACAGTAAACTATTTTGTTTTTTCTATTAGCCTATTTATCTACATTATCTATTAGCCATCTACAGGCCATTGGTGTGGCTACAGCTCTGCAGCCGGGCTTCCTTCATTAGCCACGCTGATTGCTTTCTATTGATTGCTGTGTCCTACAGGTACTCTTTTTTTTTTTTTTTTTTGCTTTTTGCTGAGGCATTTGAGGTTAAGTGACTTGCCCAGGGTCACACAGCTAGGGAATGTTAAGTGTCTGAGACCAGATTTGAACTCAGGTCCCCCTGACTTCAGGGCTGGTGCTCTATCCACTGTGCCACCTAGCTGCCCCATTACCGGTACTTTTGACAAGTGGCTATGCCAACTGTCCAGTCTGTGATCAGGCAAGTGGGATGCTCTGTTTAAGACATTTGTGGGTAATGTGCTTTGGACTTCCAGTGGTATCAAAGGCTGGTTTTCTGGGATGCAAGAACACCAGCCACTGATGCTGGCCGTTAGTGCCTACAGGTTTTGGAGTTGCCCTAGCTGGTCATTGCAAGAGCCTGCAAAGAACTTCAGCCCAGGGAGGAATACTGTTTAAGCCCCAGAGTCAAATGATGTGGGACTCTTTCCTTATGGGTGGAGATTACTGTCCTGTGCCTGGGTGAAGGGCAGGGCAGAGTGGGTGAGAGTGAGACAGAGGAGATCTCATCGATCATTTTGGTTTTCTTCAGGTCTCTTTGGGCTCTTCTGGTTTCCAGCTGTGAGAAAAAGATTAAGATGGCAGCTGCACTTCAGGTTGCTGAAGGAAGAGACTCTGGGAGGAAGCAAACAGGAGAAGAGCCTGCAGCCTCCATCACATCCCTGTCCTCAGTCTGATACTCTGGAAACTTTGGGGAGCTTCCCCTTGGGTGAGACTCGAGACTCTCTGGGGGAGCTGTTACTTGCCTTCTAATAGGAGAGTGTCCCCCTCTGTGTCTCCCTGTCTCCCTGTCTCTCTCCTCTATCTCTGTCTCTGTCTCTCTCTGTGTCTCTCTCTCTTCCCCTCTCCTCCCTCTCTGTCTCTCTCTGTCTCTGTTTGTCTCTGCCTCTGTCTCTCTGTCTCTCTCATATGTATTGTATGTCCTACTTCCCTACCCCCAATAATGAAATAGTTATTGAAAGTTAGCTTGAACCTAGTCTCATGCCCTGGACCAATCAATTGATGGCTTTTTTAAGTGCCTGCTTTGTGCCTGGCGCCATGCTAAGCTCCAAAGCACAAACAGAAGCAAAAGATGATCCCAGCACCTCAAAGAATTTAGAATCTAATGGGGGAGACAGCAAGCATACAAACATGGAGCCTGCATGTGTGTGTGTGTGTTATACATGCACACATACACAACATGCACCCCATACAACATGCACAGTGCAACATTCCCATCACGTTGTACATGTGTGTTGTACACAAGTGTACATGTGTGTGCCTGCATACGTGTGCACACATGTATTAAGTAGGAAATAGTTAACAGAGGGAAGGCACTGGAATTAAGAGGGATTAGGGAAAGCTTCAAGGAAAAGATGGGATTTTAGCTGGGACGAAGGAAGTCAGGGAAGTCAGTCGACAGAGCCCAAGAGGGAGAGTGTTCTAGTCCTGGGGGACAAGCAGAGAAAGCGATCAGACCCAGAGATGGAGTGCCAGGAGGCCAGTGTCACTGTAAGGCAGAGTCCAGGATTCTGAAGTAACAAGGCTAGAAAGGTAGAGAGAAGGGCCTTGAATGCTAAACAAAGCATTCTGTATTTGATCCTGGGGGCAACAGGGTATCAATGTAATTTTTGGGGGGGAGGATCCAATGTGCACTTTAGGAAAGTTCCTTCGGTGGCTGAAAGGAAGGTGGAGTGAAATGGGGCGAGACTAGAGGCTGGCAGAGCCCCAGCAGTGGTCCAGGTGTGAGGTGATGAGGGTCTACACCGGGCCAGAGGAGAGAAGGAGCTCATTCAGGAGATGTGGCAAAGCTCATGGAGAGACCATGGTTCCATATTGGATATGGGGTATGAGAGATGGTGAAAAGTCCAGACTGATTCCTTGATTGATCCTGAGGGAGTGGGGAGATGGTATTGCCCTCCACAGTAACAAGGAAGGTAGAAGGAAGGGACTATTGAGGGGAAAAGATAATGACTTCACTTTGGGATATGTTGAATAATACTATTAAATTTATTAAAGATTGTAATAATAATCAAGGGAGCTGATAGATACAACTTTATCCTAAACCCTTTTCTCTGAGGAAACCAAAGGATCCAGCTTCTGGCCCCAATTTCCCGATTCCCCTCATGGTAGGTCTCCCTTGGAGGAGAGTGGGGAGCAAAGAGACTAGATCCACCCAAAGGCACCCCCATACCTCACATAGGGCACAGCCCTGGGATCATGTCGCGCCTTGTAACAGAACTCTATAGTCATAAAAGGTATTTTTAAAGTTGTCATTTAAATACATGCACAGGGCACGTAAACCCCATGTTATTGAAAATCCCTCTATAATCATCTTTGTAAATTTCCAAAATTTTTGATCTCTAAAATGTTTCTAAGCTCCCTTTGCCGCTCTCTTCTCCCAAAGGGCTCCTCTCTGTTATTATTGTGTCAGCCTATGAGATAAAAGGCATTATGATTGAGATGTTATTTGGTTATTTTGGCCTTATGTTAGCATATTAATAAAAGATAATGAGCAGCCTGCTGGGTAAATTGCATGGTAAATTTTCCAGCAGCTTTTAGCCTAGTAATGTCTGGATGCTTCCATGAACTTTACAGAGTTGTCTGCATCTTAGAGGGACCATCATGTTGTTTCTCTTTCTATAGTTTGGATACCTTAAACTGTATTTTTGAAGGAGGGAATAGAAAAGGGAGAAGAAAGAAGGAAGAGAGGAAGGAGAAAGAAGGGAGGAATTAATCAGGAAGCATTTATTAAGCCCCTACTGTGTTACCAACACTGTACCAAGATTTGGGGCAGAGACAGAGACAGAGGGACAGAGAGAAAGAGAAAGAGATGGACATATGGATGGATGGATGTATATGTCTATATTATATATACATGTATAATGAGAGGTAGTTATATATATATATATATATATATATATATAGCCCTTCCCTTGAGGAACTTGCAGATGTCCATGTATAATATCCAACAAAATGCAAACTGAAGACAAAGGAGGAAGGAGAGGGAAGAAGGAATACAATTTTTTTTAAAGCTTGCTGTGTACAGAACACTCTGTTAGATGCTGAGAAAGATATAAAATAGAGATAAGACACCAGTCCCTGCCCTCACCTAATTCCACTGAGCAGGGGGTGGATCAAACACAGATCAGATAAATGAGCTCCTTCACTTTGAAAGGTAAAATAGAAATCCTATGGGAAGGCTCAGAGGAGCCTTTAGCATCTCTTTACCATGAGAAGGGAAGAGATATAGGCAGAGGAGGCAAAGGGTAATAGGAAGAGGGGAAAGGAGAGGAGGGGAGGAGAAGGGAAAGGAGAGGAGAATGGGAGTGGGGGAGAAAAGGAGGCAGGAGGGGAGAGAGAGTGTCCTTGAGAAATAACTCCCTTCCTTCACCTTTGGTTCTTGACAGGAGCCCAATTTATTTCTTCCTGAAATCTAATCAATTAGACCCTCCCTTGAGATTGTTAAGCCGTCAACCTATTGTTCATGGCTTCCTTTCAGACTTACAGGTCAAGTCAAACTGGCCGGGCAAGGTTGGTATCCCCTTCAGTCAAGGGGAGGGAGCCAAGGACTAAAGCCTTCATTTCTGGGGGTGTGAGGGAAAGTGAGAGAATCCATCACAAACACAGTTCTGAGCAGCCGAGCGGTATTGGAGTACCCATGATGCCAGTTGCACCTTGAGTGGTTAATTAACACCTTTCTCCCTTCTGCCTCTGTATCCCCATGCCTTTTCTTGAGATGAGGGGCAAGAGGGACACATTTCCCTTTGATGAGAGGAGAGAAGGAGGGAGAAGGGACAAAGCATGGGGAGAAGGCTTGTTTCTGAAGGGAACTGGAATTCCAGAAGCCTTTCTTCTACCTCATCTCAATTTTACTTCAAATTTTCAACAGAAAGAGGCTCAGGGAGCTTTGGCGGACCTGGGACTTGGCTGAATTCTCTTTCCGAAGGGCCCACTTGCCACACAGAAGTGGCTCACCAGTTCCCCATGGCGGGGCTTGCTTTGTGGTGCCATGTTATCCCTTTACCTTCCTTTACCCATTCAGTAACAATTTTTTTAAGTATTAAATTTTTTAAAATTAAAAAGTATTTACTTTCTCTCCTTCATACTTTAAATGGAAAGAACAATCAGAAGAACACCACAGCCTTGTAACAAATAAACAGAGTCAAGGCAAACAAATTCCCACGTGGGTTATGTCTCATTCTGCATGTGTAGACGAGCACATCACTGAGTCCTACAATGAGGCCCGACGATCAATAGCTGGGGAGGAAATGCTTGCTGTGTGCTAGGCACTGTGCTACAACAGGTGCTGGAGCTCCCAAGCCCAAAGAGCCAGAGTCCCTGCCCTCAAGAAGCTTACACTCTACCCATGGGAAACAAGAGGAAATCAGATAAACAATGCACATTATTTGTAAGAGCCTTTTCAGGGGAGGTCGCTGGCTTCATGGACTGAAAATGGGCTTCCTGAATGATGTGGCAATTGAGCTCGCTTTGGAAACAAAGTGGGGGATCCAGGAAAAAGGGACAGAGATGGGATGCTGGCACTGCCAGAGATGGGATATGAGCAACAGGTTAGATTTTCTGGAAGCTAATGGGAAGAAATGTCCACTAAGCCACAACAGGGGTCTGGAGCCAAGCAGAGGAGATGGTCTTCAAGAACCCCCAGAACTTCTGGAGCAGGAGAGTGAGCTGTTGGGCAGAGCTATGTTCTGAGAGCATCACAGCTGTGTTGAGAATGGGTTAGAGGCGAGGAAATAAAAGATTTCAAAGTCAACTGAAAGGTGATTGCGATAGTCTAGGTGAGAGGTGATAGTGACCCTGTGAAGAGAAAGGGATGTTTGTAATATATACATCATGGAGAAAGAAATGAAGGGAGCAGTTTCACGAGCTGTTGCCAAATGAAGGAAGCAGAACTAGGGCACGTTATACAGTGATAACTGTTATAAAGACAATCCACTTCTAAAAACGTAGAACTTTTAATAAAAACAATGGGCAGTCACAATTTTGGAGGGGGGGGGGCTCATGTCTTCCACCTCCACAGAGAAGTGATTTACTCAGAGTGAGTGAGGTAAGTCCTTTTTTTGTATATGGCTAATATGGGATTTTGTTTACTTGGCTATACACATTTGTAATGGATTTTGTTTTTATTGCTTTTTCACGAGAGGTAGAAGGGGGAGAATTTGGAACTGACTAAATAAAATTTAAAATTTGAATTTGAAAAAGATATATCATGGAGGTAGAATTGACAGGACTTGGTGACAGTGGGTGTGAAGGGTGAAGAAGAGGGAAAAGTCAAGGATGACTACTAGGTTGGGACCTAAGCAACTGGGAGGAGGTAGTGCCATTGACACAACTTGGAAGAAGAGGGGACTTTTAATTAATGATTTAATTTGTTTTTTCCCCACAGAGTGAAATCGCATTGGAGGTGGTCCACTCAACAGGACTGACCAAGTCCCAGACTATCGTCAGACTGTACTGTGTCCAAATCCCCAAGGCTGTGGGAGACTGTGAGGTCCTAATGGATCGTTCCCCCTTGTATCTCTGAGTGGCTGCCATTGAATTTCCTGCCTATTGGGTGCTTTGTTTAAGGAACCGTGAAGGTGGAAAATCTTCCTAGGCTTCCAGGGCTGGCTTCAGGGTTTTTCCTCACATAAATCATGGTTTTTGCCCTATAAATCTAGATAAAGTGCATCTATCTCACTGTTCTGGTGATGCGGGCTGCACCGCCTATAAATCTGGAGGCAATAATGTATCTGCACTAAGCGGTGAAACCCCATAATGAGATTGGGAGAGTCCAGAGGCAGTGATTCGCTATTGGTGACAATGATAGATATCTCAGCAAGACCGGCTGCTGAGGAAACTGCTGGGCACATGGACCTTTGGCAAGACAAGGGGCTCCCCCAGCCCATGGGGTGGTCCTTGATCTCTGTTGGGCAGGATTTCTCAAGGCTGTCAAGAATAAAGTGACAAATTGAATTTGCCCTAAATCTGTATGAGTTCAGACAAAACTCGGGATCAAAAACCATGCAAGATCCAGCAAAGAAATTCTTGGCTTAATTTTCACCCCTTCACCTTGGGTTCTGCCATTTGGAAATGGATTTGAAAGATGGTGGTATGGGTTGTGGGCACATTGGAAATGTCATTCGATTTACAGCAGAGGAAGAAAGCTTTAAGAAAGCAGAGAACTCAGGAACTCAGACTGGTACATGGAGACACTCACTTGTTGGGATTTCCTTCTTACCATGATCTACCAACCTATGACACAGCCAATGTTTGGCTGGGCTAATGTGCTGCTTCTCCATGACAACAATGTGCATGGAGTCTCATGGCAAAGTGGAGAAGGCGCCAGCAGAAAGATCAATGGCTTTGGATCTGGTTCATTACCACTTGCATGACTCTGGGGGAAAACCAACAAAAGCATTACATCCCTCTGGGCTTGTTTTCTCATCTGTAAAGTGATGGGAATGGAACAGATATCCTCCAGCATCCCTCCATGCTCTACCTTGAGCCTACATGGTCTTTTCACCCTCAAGATCTCAGTTTCCTCATCTGTAAAATGAGATCAGATAATAGGGTCTCTTGAGTTCCCTTCTGTTCTTAGGTCTACGATGTTAAGCTCAAGAATAAAATAGCCTTTGAGAGGTCTTTAAAATTTTACAAAGATAATTTCAAGGCTATGATGGCTAAAGATATAATACTAAATATGATCCACACTAGGGGCACAATGGATTGAGCATCTTCCTGAATTCAAATCCAGCCTCAGATACTTAGTGATTGCATGAGCCTAAGCAACTCACTTGTCCCTGTTTACATTAGTTTCCTCACTTGTAAAATAAGCTGGAGAGGGAAACAGCAAACTAGCCCAATGTCTCTGCCAAGAAAATTCTGAATGACATCACAAAAGCATTCTAATAATACAGGTTCTCTTTTGATTATCACAACAACATCCCGATGAAGCGCCTATTTGGGGTACATTTTTAGAGATAAGGCAGCTGTGGCTCAGGGAGATTAAATTATTTATCCAAAATCATCCAGTAGTAGATGGAAGAAACAGGATTCAACAGCCAGTATTCAAATATCCATGCACCACATCGACACATTGGTGTTTCACCAAATGTGGTTAAGTAGTGCCCAAATAAATTAGAAGTAATGACACTAAATTTTGGTGGGATTGTAGATAAATATATGTATATTCATGTATTTCTGGTCATCTTGCAAATATAAAAATTGGTAATTTGGTAATAAATAATGCAAATTAACAAGCAGAACCAGGAAATCATTATACACAGCAACAACAATATTACATGATGGACATGGCTCTCTGCAACAAAGAATTGTCTCAAACCAGTTCCAATTGTTCAGTGAAGAAAACCATATACACCCAGAGAGAGGGATATGAAATATGGACCACAACATAACATTTTCATGCTCTCTATTGATGTTTGCTTGCTTTGTGTTTCTCTGATTTTCTTTTTTTTTTCTTGTAGATAGGATTTTTCTTGTACAACTTGTCAAGTATTTCAACATTATTAACATGTAGTGGACTTCCTGCCATCTAGGGGAGGGGAGGGGACTGGGGGTAAAATTTGTAACGGAAAGTTTTGTAAAGATCAATGCTGAGGAACTACCCATACATATGTTATACAAATAAAAGTTTTAATAAAAAAATAAATAAATAATGCAAATTATAAAAATGAGCTTTTCAAAGATTAAATCATTTCATTGGGTAAATACCTATATATTGCAAAACAAACAAAAAGAACTATTACTTCAAATATTTTCACAGAAGAATTAATTGAAATAATGAAATAAGAAAAAGCAACCTAGACGCCCAACAACAATTGGTGGAACATGAATAAAATGGAATCCTGTGTTACAATTCAGATCTGATAATATGAGGAGTAAAAAAAAAAAAAAGAGGAAAGGCTTTTGTGAAATAATGAAAAGTGAAAACCCCAAGAAGAATGGCATCCCCACTTACTATAACCATATAAGGAAAGATGAATGAGAATGAAGGATGAAATCTCATGGTGACTTAGAGCAGCAGTCTCCATGTCAAACAGAAATGGCAGCCGCTGATCTATTATGCTAGAATCTCTGAAGGTCACTTGGTGAGTTGGTTTAAAATGTAATGTTATCTATGTTTCATTGTATTAATTTTGTTAAATTTGCTCCAGTTACATTTTAATCTGGTTTGAGCTCTACAAAAGTGTTACAAGCTTCTATGAGGGTGTGAAGAAACTAAGGGACTGGAAATAGGGACAGGATTTGTGATTTTATTGACTGAGAGAAATCCCAGATAAGAAAATGCCTTCTTCCAATTTGTGATGGCACCTCATCAATAAGTTGTTAGAGAATTGTCTGGGCCATAAAGAGGGACAGAGACTTGTCAGGATATGTGGAAAAGATTGAATTTCAACCTGGATTTACCAGGTCGTAAAGGCAAACTTCTTTCTATGAGATCACACTGTCTCTCTTATATTGAAAGGCATTAATGAGAATATCAATGAGTATTAAAAAAGTTCAGTTCATTGATGTTCACTATTATTTATAATAAATCATTGCCTTACCCCACTCACCCCCAAAGTCATCGCCATTATGAGCCAAAAGGCCATTGACTTTGAGCTGTGTCTTGTTCCCTCCAGTAGCAGCAACTGGATAGGCTGAGTTATTACCACTTCTCCACACAATCCCCTTGGAGACAGCTATGGTCAATCTGTGAGCTGACTGCTATCTGTCTGTGGCGTGAGGCTGCTCCCAGCTACTGGCTTCCCTAGGGATAGATTTTGAACTTGGCCCAAGCACCAGCAGCTCATTGCACAGAGTGATTTAGGGGATCAGAATGTCTGTGCAGTGACCCTGGGGTTAGCACAAGTGTGGCAGGCCTGCCTAGGAAGCTGGTCAGCTTCCTTCTGGTTCTCCCCCATTTGCAGACATCAGCTAGCTTCCTAAAACTGTCACTGTAACTCACCCACCAGAGAATGCTTAGCTCGGGCTTCTCTAGCAGAGAGACATTGAGAAATGGCCCCCGAAGGCCTTGGATGATTTATCATCCAATGAGTAGAATGGAGAATGGGACAATTCCTCAAGGGGCTTTGAGTCACGGGGCTCCCTCACACCATCCTCCACTGCTCTGTGGAGAGATGTAGGCTGGAGTCAAGAACAGCAAGGAGGTCCTGGGAGAAGGGTTACTATGAACCAGCTCATGTGGCCACACAGCCTGCCACAGAAGAGGGCAGCCCCCTCACCCAGATTGTGGTCGGGCGTACTTTATTTGACTACAAATAGGGTTTATTTGTAAACAAAGATGCCTTCTGTGATGAAGGAAGAGCTTCAGAGAAGTGTAGTAAAGATAGTTTACCTAAGTGGCCCTGTGGATAGAGTGCCCACCCTGAAATCAGGAAGACCTCCTTTCAAAGCTGGCCTCAGATACTTAGCTGGGGGATCCTGGGCAGGTCATTCCACCCTGCTTGCCTCAGTTTCTTGATCTGTAAAATGAGCTGGAGAAGAGAATGGCAAACCATGCCATTCTCTGCCAAGAAAACCACAAATGGGATCATGAAAAGTTGGGTATGACCTATCAAAGTAAAAATAGAAGAAACTAGGGCTTGAATATGATTTGATATATTTTCATCATCCTCTATCATTATAGTACACATTGGAATGGCATCATTATGGTTATAATGCCCATTTTAATAGTAAAGTATAGAATAGGACAGTTATCCTTTCCCCATCACAACTTTCCCCATCACGGTTTCAACGTATCATGGGTTGGCATAAGAAATTAAATGGGAATTTGGAGGGGGTCTTGTAAAAACTGCAAAGACCATGCTAAGGTCGGCAGACAACACAGAGTCATTGACCAAATGCATCACCCAAAATTTACAGTGAGGCAATGTAATGCCCCACAAAAGAAAAAGTTAAAGTCCTCATTTCTAAAATATACAGAGATCTGACTCTAATTTAGAAGAATACAAAACATTCTTCAATTGATAAATGGTCAGATGATATGAACAGACAATTTTTGGATGAAGAAATTAAAACCATTTCTAATATGAAAAAAAGAATGCTCTAAATCACTGTTGGTTAGAGAAATGCAAATTAAGACAACTCTGAGGTACCACTACATACCTCTTAGACTGGCTAAGATAGCAGGAAAAGATAATGATGAATGTTGGAGGGGATGTGGGAGAACTGGGACACTGATACATTGTTGGTGGAGTTGTGAACTGATTCAAACATTCAAGAGAGCAATTTGGAACTATGTCCAAAGGGCTATCAAACTGGGCATAACCTTGGTTCCAGCAGTGTTTCTACCAGGCTTATATACCAAAGAGATCATAAAAAGGGAAAAGGACCCACATGTGCACAAAAGTTTGTGGCAGCCCTTTTTGTGCTGGCAAGGAACTGGAAACTGAGAGGATGCTCATCAGTTGGAGGATGGCTGAATATTATGGCATATGAATGTTACATAATATTATTGTTCTATAAGAAACAATCAGCAGAATGATTTCAGAGAGACCTGGAGAGACTTACAGGAACTGATGCTCAATGAAAGTAGAACCAGGAGATCATTGTAGACAGAAACAACAAGATTATGTGATGATCAATTCTGATGGGCATGGCTTTTCTCAGCAAGGTGGTGTGATGCAAGCCAGTTCTAATAGAGTTGTAATGGTGAGAGCCAGAGAGAGGACTGTGGGGACTGAGTGTGGATTACAACACAATAGTATTTTCACTTTTTTGTTGTTTGCTTGCTTTTTGTTTTCTTTTTCCTTTTTGATCTGATTTTTCTTATGCAGCATGATAATTGTGGAAATATGTCTAGAAGAATTCTACATGTTTAATATAGATTGGGTTACTTGCTGTCTAGGGGAGGGGCTGGAGGAAAGGAGGGAGAAAAATTTGGAACAAAAGGTTTTGCAAGGGTGAATGTGGAAAACTATCTTTGCATATATTTTGAAAATAAAAGGCTATTATGTAAAAAAGAAAAATTAAAAAAATCAGATTTCTCCTGTGATACAAAGGAAGAGCTAACAATTTTTATAGAGATTTTCCAGATTGTGAAGCACCATCTCCCTATTCCCTGCAATGTGGAAGGGATAACTATGTATATCATTATCATTGTTATCATCATCTTTATTTTCATTATCATCATTATTATAATAGTGTAAGGGCAAATGAACTTATGGAGGACATCTCAGGGACTCCCCTTGGACCTTCCTTGGAATCTTCTAGGAACCCTAAAGACATGGATATTCATTGCCTGAGATGACAGACTCAGTGACTGCATTTGACCTTAGATGGCCCAGCCTTGAAACAACTTGACATTTTAGAATGTCATGGAAACTCCAGCGGTCTCCTAGGGCACTCCTGCTTCATAGCAGCAGCAATAACAGCATGGCATGGGCTACATCAAAACAGCTTACACCTCAATAGTTAGAAGCAGTCCCCATGCAAGCGTGGAAAGAGAGGGAACACCTCAGAAAATGTGATCTTGGATACTCAACGTCCCTCAATGTGCTTCCTGAATTTCTGGCTTTGAAATGCCCAGAGGTCTGTGAACACAGAAGCAGCAGAAATAGAGGTGATTTGGGGGTTAGAAAGGGAGACCTTTGACAAGACTATTGGCTCAAGCTGGACCCAAGACAAGTCCAAGTACAGACAAGTACCAGGAGTGGTTGGATAGTGCAGATACCAGATGAAGTATAAATTACTTTTCATTTTTACAGGATTACTTAGTATCTTGATGAGGCTTAAATCATTTTGACCTCCCACTCCCCAAATCCACTGTAACCATATTTAACTGCCAAATTAAAAGTAGGTTGATTTTTTTTTCCTACTCAATGTTTCTTTTTATGAGGTATCTAGATAGTCGAGTGGACAGTGTATTGGGTTTGGAATAAAAAAAAATCTAAGTTCAAATCTGATCTCAGATACTTGCTAGGTCTGTAACTCTAGGCAAGTCACAAACTCTGCTTCAGTTTTTTGTCTGTAACATGCTGATAATAATAGCATTTACCTCCAAAAGTTGTTATGAGAAGCAAATTAGATAGTTGTAAAATATGTTATAATCTTTAAAATGGTATATTATCTTTTTATGATATTATTATCAAAAAATATCTAATTCATATTGTATATTGGATGTATGTATACACACAAATATGCGTATGTGGGTATTTATATATTTATCTATTCCTCTAAAATTTTCTCTTTTGGAGAAATCTCAGACTTACAAACCATAACTTTTACTATAATTAGATTCATCCCCCCTTTTTAGTGAGCTAATGAATGTGAGAAAAGTAGCACCCACCCACCCCTTCATTGAGGACATATCCAAAAGTCTAAATCAGATCCAAACATATGCCTGGGCATAGAATAGAGAGGGACCAGATTCCCATATCCTGTGGCCTCAGATGTCCACAGGTTCAAGTAACTAACACTAATAAAGTCTTTTAAAGTTACTAAATCACTGCACACAAATTATCTCATTTGATCCTCACAATAATAGAGGCAGATTCTCTTTTTATTATTTATTCAGAGAAATTAAATAATTTGTCCATGGTAATAGAGTTGGAACTCAACCTACCTCTTCTAGGTTCCAATTCCAATATTATACAAAAATCTAGGGTATTTAAATGATCATATACATGCTGCTTTTCCCACACATAGTGGGGGGGGCTCCTTAGGAGCAAGGACTACTTAATTTATGGGTTTGCATCTTCAGCACCAAGGATAGTGAGTAGCACATAGTTTGGGCTTAATATATGCTTGCAAAATTAATGATCAAATGAATAAATCCACAATTATTTCTTGGTAAGTCCTTAGTACATCCTAGACTCTAGACCCAGAGGAATCTCTGTCCTCAGGAGGTTTGCATTTCTTCAGGCTAAAATAACATTGGGGGCTGTCCTACCTTGTCACCCAATTGAGGGAATTGCAGAATACCTAAAATCCATCAAATCAATCCAAACTTAAAATAAGTATGATAAAACCTTGTACTTTCATTACTAGATGAAATCAGACGAATGAGAATTAGTTGGTGTGAGTTGAAAGAACAAGACCCTCCTCTGAACTTGGATACATCATAGTAAGGCACCTTAAAGTCAGCATTTGACCAGGAGGATTCCTGAAACCAGAGAGGGGTTCTGCTCTGGATGGGCAAGGGAGACACTGAGTTCTTTCTCCCTTGTCCCATACACAGGTGGTTACCTTATAAATTTCTTAGCTATATCACAAAGGGCAGGAAAGGAGAGATGTCCAATGAGGCTTGAAAGATAAGTTGGGACTTTTTGCTCTGTAGGGCTTTACAAACTCAGAAAGGAGTTCATATTCAGAGTGATTTAGTTTGATCTCCATTTTTAAAATCACTTTGCATCAGAAGGTAGAATGGATGAGAGTGATGAGTGAAGCAGGGGAAGCAGTTAGGGGACTACTGCAATAATCCAGAAAGGACTTGTCCCAAAGCTCATTCTCCTCACGTCCAATCTCATCCTCAGTGCTATGCCTAGGGTTGGGAGCAATAAAGTTTTTTTCTCTCTTTAAAGAAGTATAATAGAAAACAACTGCAAGACTTTAAATCAATAGAGGCTACAGAGCCCATTCCTACAAGGAAGGCACAGATCCTCAGGTATGGTCTCCAGGGGAACCTAGGAGCTGCCAGCAAGGTGGAGCCATGACTACTAGCTACCAGCCGTGATCATGCATCTGATAGATAGAATACATTGTCCAAGAGTCACGGTGAAGCAGCATGAGGTCATCAACAGCTATCAGCAGCCCTGAACTTGTGGAGTGAGTCACCCCTCCATGCATTCTCCATGGACACATGGTGTCTACATGGTCCCTAAATGTTCCTCATTATGGTACTTCCTTCAATGGGTACATCACACACTTCCTGATGATAGAGTGTGCTGGGATGAAAGTGTTCTCTAGGTTTATAAGAGGAAATGCTTTTTGTCTTACCTGTTTTGTCCTCTGGTTCACTAGTGTTGGAAATCGTATGATGGGGAATGATAGGCTTTGGTTCTTGGATACAGTCCCCCAGAACACTCTGAACCTTGGGGAGCTTCATTAGGAATCTGCATCTGAGCAGGAATGGGGTGCCCTCAACCACAATATGGACAGTATGTTCATTGCTCCCGGTGTGTGACATCCAGGCACATCCATATCAGGAGAACTTCGCAGGAGATCCAAAACATGTTAGGGCTCTTCAGGATTACTTCATGCCTCATCTGACTCTTACTCTCAATTTTTGACAAAGCCAGTTCTCTCTATTATTAACAAGGTGGCAAAAGGCAACCTTAGATTCTCTGGAAGGTCTCTTTATAGGTCAGCCCATTTATAATTTATAAGGTAACCACCTGGTGTATGGGACAAGGGAGAGACTGGAGTTATTCCCCATAGGACACAAGAGTGGGTGTGCTTTTGCTTAGAGCATATGTTAACTGGTCCAGGTACTTCCCTGAGACCCTTAAAGTTTTAGTATCAATAGTTTCCCAAACTCTTTTAAAGAACATTCCTGCCCTTTGTGCCCTCCCCCAAACTATGGCTGTGCATTAGCCCCATTACATGTTCCATCAGAGAGAGCATGGGCTCCCTTCCTTTGTCACTTTGTGAGCAGTGAGGTGTCCAACACATTTGCTACCATCTGTCATGGCTGGCCAATCACTTTTCCTGTGGCAGCTGTTCTGTGAGACTGAAAAGCCTAAAATGTTTCTCAGGACTCCCAGTGCATCTTCTGCTTCTGCAAATCTCCTTTCATACCCTTCTCTGGAAAGTACTAGTCGCTTCCAACACAGGGGACAGACCAAGACAGTCATGACCTACCAGCCCACACTCTGCTCCAGGCTCTCTACTGAGCCTCACTTATTGGATTATCAGTTACCTGGGGAGTATTTCTACTTGAGTAGTCCCAAAGTCATCCTAAATTATACTTGCTCAGAACTGAACTCATTGTCTTTCCCCATACTCCCATCTTTCCATCTTTCCTATACCTTCTATCTCTACTGAAGGCACCACCATCCTTTCAGTTACCCAGTTTACCTCAGCTTTTAGTTCTCCCTCACCCCACATATCCAATCAGCTGCCAGATCTTGTCATTTCTACCGAATCTACCCAATTCTTTCTATTCACAGAGCTATAACTGTAATGCAGGAGCTCCTCATCTCTCATCTATGTTACTGCAATGCCTCTTGAATGGTTTCTCTGCCTCCTATCCATCCTGCAGTTTGGGGCCAAAATGATTTTCCATAAATACCAATCTGGCCACGTAACTCCCCTACTCAATAAATCCCAGTGGTTTCCTGTTGCTTCCGTGACAAAATAGAGATTTTCTCATTTAGTTTTTAAAGCTCTATGTAGCCCACTTCCAATCTATCTTTCCAGCCTCAGTGGACATTTCTAAGCATCCTGCACTCTGTGAACCAGCTAGACTGGCCATTTCTTTGATCCTGTCCCATGGCAGTCATCTACCATTTCTGTGCTTCTGCCCTGAGGTTCTCCCTGCCTGGAAGGTGCTTGCTCCTTGCCTTCACCTCATTGAGCTCTCTTCCTTTCGGATGAAGTTCAGGTTCTACCTTCTTGAAGTTTTTCCTAACCCCACCACCCTCCAGATACTGGTACCCTTTCTCCTAAATAATCTGCTTTCTCACAACTTTGGATTTATTCTCTTTTTATGTATATAGAAAGTCTCTCTCTCACATATCTTTTTCTATTCTTGTTGACTTTCCCATTAGAATACAAGCTCATTTAAGTGAGAATTGTTTCACTGTTTTTATGTCTATATATTATATCTATATGTCAGTATAGATATAATCCCTGATGACTGATGGATTGATATCAGGCTACCTTTGAAGCTGAAGATTGTCTAAATTCAAGGAACCAGTATCAGATTTCAGGAAGAACATAAGCTGGGAAGTGCCTAGAAGAGAGAAATCCCATGGGTGAAAGGCCTTGAGATCATGCTGTGTGGTACTGAATTGAAAGAATCAAAGATGCCTTGGCTGGAGAAAAGATGACATAAGGGGACATAAAACTTCTCTTCAAATATCTGATGGGGTCTCCTATTTGTCATGCTGGACTCTTGAGAGCATAAATGATGCCAATGGGTGGAAACTCAAGAGAGGAAGACTCTTTCAAGGTCTATGTAAAGAAAAAATTCCCAATAATTAGAGCCAAACTAAAGTGGAATGAACTTCTCATAAGGGAAGCAGTGAGTTTCCCATCATTGACAGTTAACAAGCCAAAGCTAGATGATTATTGTTGGGGTCAGTGTTGGGAAGAGGGGAGTAACTAGATTCTACCAAATGCTCCTTCCGCCTCTGAGATCATATGATGCTATGGAATCATCTGCTGGAATGCCTTTGTATAGGCTAATAGCAGGCACAATCTATGGCTAGATTTATGTCCCATTTCCCATGGGGTCTCCCTAAGATCCAAAAATTCTCACCTTGATTAACTAAGAATTTACCTCCTTACCCCTTTCAACAAAGGAACTACCTAATTCAAAGCAACCCTATCGATGATGACTGTCAAAAAGTGCCTGGACTTCTGCCATAAACATTTGAGGCAATCTTAATCAAGTCTTCGATACCCAGGGAGCCCACTATACTTTCAGGAAAAGCAGTAATGTCCAACCACTTCAGTGGGAGGAGATCTCATCATCCCCAGAAGATGAATGGGTAGCTCTTAATGAAAAATTAGTTTGGTGGTGATAGCTTGTATTTATCACACTTCCTCCTGCACCACAGAACTGCATTTGCTTATGTCCTCAGAATTACAGAAGACTTTCTTTCCATGACCAGGTGGAAATGTAATATCTGAGGATCATAAATGCCCCTGATGATGAGGGGAAGAGTCCCAGAACAGTCTCTGCTTCCTTGGGAGAAATAGGAAATGCTCAGGAGGTATTGCCAAAGACATTTCCTCATTCTCCCAAGGAACAAAGGTCAGATCATGAGATTCTGTTAGCCGGGGCTTATACCTACAATGCCCTTCTCTCATTTTTTAATTCTTGCCCATCTCTGTCCAAGCTCAAACTCTGCCTCTATATTCCCAATAGATCGTTCCCTGATTTCTCATCCCAACCAATAATGATCTTTTTCCTCTGAATTCACTGAGCACTAATGATATACTGATCATCTTACTCAGTAGTTTTAATTTAAAAATAATCATTTTAGGAACCAGCATAGTATAATGGGTTCAGAGCTGGCCTTGTGATGACAGGGTGCAAGCCCCACTTCTATTACATGCTCTTGGGCAAATCATGTAACATCTAAATGTTAGAGGCAACTCTCTAATACTATGCTGATCTGCATTGTGAGGGGAAGTTTCCTCCTCTAGAAGTTTCCTATCTTGGTAAAATCACAGGTCCACTCATTATCCTTATCCCATGTCAAATACTCTAGATGACACAAAATACTAAAATGTTAAATAAGTTATGTTTCCCTTTAAGATTGTGACTTCCATCAAAACTATCATAATGATGAGATGACCCAGTGACATACTATACAATTAGCTAGTATAATAAAAGTTGATATTATTATTATTGTTGTATCTAATATTTATAGAGTACTAAGTTTTTGCAAAAGACTCTCCATGGATTATCTAATTGGATCCTCCCAACATCTCGAGGCCTAGAGGAATAGGAACAGCCCTTATTTAAATGCTGGGAATAATTTCCAGAGCATAAATAGACCTTAAATAAATATTAGATTAATTATTATTGAGCTTCTTTGTGACTGTTAATACCATTCCCTTCATTTGAAATATCCCCTCTTTCTAATTACTATCTCCTATCTCCTTCAAAACTTGAATCAAAACTTTCCTCTTTTTTAGAAGCTTCCCATAATTGATCCTATCCCATTCTGTTTACTCCACAAATCATAAGCTCCTACATTTTCAGCTTGCAAGGAATAGTACCTAAGTGAGAAAATGGTTGTAAAATGCTTCGCAAATTGCCCGGTATCACATCACCTATTCTATTATTTATGTTGTAATATTCATTAATGTATTACACTTTTCTACTATCCTGTGTCTATATGGCAAATCTGCTCCTTAACATGATAAGTTTTAGTCACTAAGATTACATAGCTTTCTGAATCAGCACCATGGCCATCAAACATTTCAACTTTCCCCATATTTTCAGGGTATATCCTCAGTTTATGAACACTACAAAGGGTCCTTCTTCCCAACCCTCTACATGAATGTTACTACCTGCTCCCTACTAACCCTGTGGCCCATTCACTCTGTTGTCCAAATGAACCTTTTAGAAAATCCAATATTACTTATTTGAAGTACCTTAGCAGATCCTTGGAATATTTAAATTTCAGAAAGTTTAGTGATAAGCTAATGGGATTCAAATGACATTGTAGGGTGGATAGAGAAGATTTGGGGTAGTATATGAGTGGGAGAAATCAGCTTTGGGAGATTTCAGCAGCTCATAACTTCATCTGTGCCTTTATAGGACTGAGGATTAAGAGTTTTAATTTCTAAATGCATAATTCAAGCAAGAACTTTATTTAATTGAATGAAAAGTATAAGTTACGAGAAGCAGAAATAAAGTCACTTTAAGAGGCCAGTACTAATCCTTTTAATCCATTGGCTCACTGGCTTTCTTGTACTGTTTTTAGCATGGCCTAAGCCCAGTCTGGCTGTATTCCATCCCCTCTCTTCACTATATTCAAGATTCTCCACACGGGCATACCTCATTTGCTTTGTAGAATAGCTATTTTTAATGATTTTTTCTGATACTTGATAAAACAGTGCTTTATCGTATGCCCCACTAAGACTTCTCTTCTACAATTCATTTCCATCCATAATTTTCTTCTTAGAAACTGGCACACTTCTCAAATAATAATATGTATCCCCACCACCCAGGCATTTCAGAAAAGGAGAGATTTAATCTATAGTAGACTCAAAAATGTTCCACTAATTCCAAAATTCTTCCATGGTTACTCTCTAACTTACAATGTTCAAAGTGAAATGTCCCAGCTAAATACCAATAATGAAATAGAAATGATGACTTGCCCTTATCCAGTTCCTATTCCCAAGACAGAGTATTCCTTGGCTCATTAAACCTCATTACATTTCTGAGAAATACAGAAGGGAAGCGAAGATTATTGGTCTTTACATATAAATATGAGTATTGGTTTTAGAAACCGTCTATTTTTCTTGGAGAAAAGACTGGTCTGGGAAGAGAGGCGGTGAAAAGCATAGAACTAATAATGTGGAATAGGAAGGGGCCTCCCTCACTGAGGCTCATTTATGTTAAATACCTTGTCCAAGATCACAATGGTACTGTCACAGAGTGTTTGGACCTGAGGTCCTCTGCCAGCAGGAGCAGGGCTCTTTCCAATGGAACTATAGTGCCTATCTTTGAATATTGGTGGAGTTGTCCAGTGTGAGACTGTAATAAGTAATAAGTGGTAGCTGCAATTTTAGTTTGATGGCAGGAAAAAATGAAAAAATTCTGAACAATTGGAGTTATCCAAAAGCGGAGTTGCCTGCTTGGGGAGGTCAGGCATCCCCCCTCACTGGAGGTCTTTGAGCTAAATCTGGCTGACCATTTGCTGGATATATTTCTTTTAGATGTGTTGGACTAGATGGCTGCAGAGGCTCCTCCCAACTCTGACCTGTACAATAAGAACTATTCCATCAAAAACGTTTTCCAAAGATGGTATTTGAAAATGAAATGAAAAAAGGATATTCTAGTAGTTTAAAACAGATTTTAAAACATCTCACTGGACATTGTCCTAAGACTCAACACTTCCCAGAGGGCCAAGTGCCAAGGGCTCTTCCAAGGCAGAGTCCATCTTCCAGATCTAACTCACTTTCCATCTCACATTAAACCCTCTTTACCTCATTACTATGCTCCCTGCAGGCAATACAAGGGAAAAAGATACAGAAACAGGCAAGTTGGAGGAAAGGAAATCAATATTGTCATAAGCTGAATATTTAGGAAAATTAATATTCTCCAGGTTGCATGGAAAATACAGAAAAAAAATCTCTCCTAATTGATTTTTAAGCTAGACTGATAAATTAATTCATGAATAATATAATTTGAGCTAGAGTGTTAATGAATGAAGTCATCTACCCAATTTGGGATTCTTCATTCAGTCTAAGATTATATGGTTTGGGTTTTTTTTTCCTTTGGCTTCCACATTATATTGTATTAAGCATGGAATCTATTAAAGCCCCAAGATCTTTTAAAAATATTACATAATTATACTGAGATTTATGAGAAACTAGCTATTTTTATTCTGTTCATCTTACTGAAAATTATTTCTGAATGATAGCCAGCAACCTAAGGAATGGATGGGAGGAAGGAAAAGGAAGAAATTATTATCTATGAGAGAATTCTCAAAAAAAATGTTCTATGAAAACAAAAAGTTATGTAACTGAAACAATCTTAAGATAGTTAAGATAATTAAGCTTATACATCAAAGACAATGTAGATTGCCCCAATTCCTCTTTAGTAAATTTCATATTTGTATAATGTGCATAATGCCCTTCTAGAAAAATACCCATTAGCACAAAATCAAAGTCATAGAGTGCAATGATAGTCTGATCCAAAATAGAAATATCTGGCCACTGAGCTTCCAAACCAACTTCCCTCTGAAACACTCATCCCTTAGTGACACCCCATTTTTCTCACTTCTCTCCCTAGGTAGAACATTCAACGTGGATTTTTTCAGTTTATTTTTGTTCATACATTGCTGCTTACCATCTGGAGGAAATTTTTCTAGACCTCCTTTTCTTATATGTTAAATGAAGAGGTGGGACTAGAAGATCTCTAAAGTCTCTTTCGGTGGTACTCATTATTTATGATTTATTCTTTTTAGTATCCCTTCAGGAACTACTTTCCTACAGTCCTACTGGAATTGGTATGACAGGTCCCCAGAGGGCTAGCAACTACCATTTCTATCCTGATGGTAAAGGTGACCTCTAAAGCACTGGAGTTTCTAGTACTGTCATTCAGAAGCCCCCACAGATATCCTTGGCCCTGATTCTTAGTCACACTTAATTAACTTTTAGAAAGGGTATTTATCAAGTAGATATAGAAAGGGCAATTGTTATAGAAATGCCTCATTTTCCAGCTCTCTATCCTTTCCATACTCCCCTTTCTCGAAGAAGAAGAAGAAGAAGAAGAAGAAGAAGAAGAAGAAGAAGAAGAAGAAGAAGAAGAAGAAGAAGAAGAAGAAGAAGAAG
>JAJPUD010000221.1:300376-310390 GCA_023553655.1 Myrmecobius fasciatus | reverse complement strand
AAACTCATACTTGCTCATTTTAGGAAGTTCTTTTCTCCATTTTTGAAGTTCTTATGACTTTGTTTCCCTTAGGTATAACATTATATTTGTCTCAGTGTCAAGTTCCTTGTAGAGTCTAGAACAAGAATCTGGAACATCCGACCCTCATACCACATAATGATGAGCTGAAAGCTAGGTACAACAACCTCCCATTGCTTGAGTTCTATATGTTGATAATTTTATATGGCTCTTGAATGATGTTAAGAATATCCAAATGGTCATTGACAGAAAAAAGGTTCCCACCCCTGATCTAGAAGTTGCTTTTCCTTAGGGTTTTTAGTTTGTCCTTGGTTCATCTCTCAGCTCCCAATGGAGTTTCACCATCACCCACTGTTGTTCCAAGGATATTGCTATGACTCAGTTCTTTACACCTTTCAGAAGTCATAAGGTTGTTATCTGGTCATTAGGAAAGAAGGAAGAAGGGCAACTCAATCTCCCAGTCCCCCCATCACTACCATCATAGGAAATCTTTTTCAAGAGTCCTTCATTGCTAGAGTTGATGACCCTCAATTGGCCTGTGGCTGGAATCTATGATTGAGAACTAACTTGCTCTCTTATGCAAAGTCCTAGAAGTATGTCTGATTCTCTGAACCAGTCACAAGATATTTTTGTGTGGCAACATCCACTTCCAGCCAATGATCAAAGAAGGCACTTTATTTTTCTCAAATGGATTAAGGACTTGTTTGTACCTAGCTTACATTTTGGACTGATTCAGTTGAGATATCTGGCCCTCGGTGATTACATTAACAACTTTTACTCTGATATTCTCAATTTTTCCATATCTTTCCGGCAGAAAATTTGTAGCTAAATGCAAAAATACAAATCCATCAAAATTATTTTTATATGATGAAAATGGAATCATTTCCAATAATCTTAAAAAATACAACATGCTATTATTTCTGAAAGAAACGTGATTATTGCTTACATTTTCTAGGACCTTTTCAGCCTATTTTGATGTCTATCTAGATGAGGGAGAGTGGGAGAAAGAAAAGAAAATCATGATGTTATTGATTTCTTTGTAGATACAACTATCTAGATAGCAGAGTGGCTAGAACACTGGCCCTAGAGTCAGGAAGAACTGGATTTAAGTCTGATCTCTGACGTGTACTAACTGTATGATTTGGGCAGGTCATTTAATTTTTGTCTGCCTCAATTTTCTCAATATTAAAATGGGGATAAAAATAGCACTTGTATCCCAAGTTGTTAAGAGGATCAAATGAGATAACATAGCAGAGTAATTGGCATGCAATAGGCACTTAATAAATGCTTGTTTCCTTCCTTCTCCAGAAGGAAATAAAAGAGAGCCAAGATCAGAAGTCACCTGCAGCCACCCACAGGTTTGAGGTGGACAGAGAGGAGTGTTGTCAGACGCTCCCTCTGACAATGTTGGTGAGCTCCATATTCCAGACTTTCCACGACCACCACAGGTGCCCCTTCCCTTCGCTGGGTACAAGTCAGTCCGGAGGCAGCTGCTATCTGCCCATTAGTAGGCCACCAGCTGTTGACTCTACCCAACCAGACCAGTTTGTTGGAGAGCTCCTCGTGCTCCTGCAGGGAGTCCTGCTTATCCCCATCCACCCAAAGCATAGCTCTTTGATGGTTATTTCATTGTTTTGAGGAAAGCTTGGCCTGAGCTTTGATCTTTTCTCCTTCTCCTTCCGGCAATGATGTCCAAGATTATCTGAGAATTTTGTGTCTACAGAGATCCATGCTTGTTGGGACAAGGTAGGGTTGCAAACAATACACTGCCACCTTCTGGTGACATGATGCAACATTTCCCTCTCACCTGTGCCAAAGCAAGGCACAGAAGCATTACAATGCTCCCCTCCTCCAGTACCTGCCGCCATACTCTGAAGAGCAGCCTCCTTTTCCGTGAACCACCACAGTGGCAAATATGCATAGTCCTACCTATTTTGTCATCTGAAAATAAAAGAATAACAGCAATTAACAAGGGAACTTTACCTTTACCAGGTAACTTACCTGTTTCATCTGTCGCTATTATTCTCCCCATTGTATAGATGAGGAGACTGAGACTGCCAGAGCTCTTTTGCTTTTAATAGCCATAATAATAATTATCATTATACCTACTAAGTTTACTTATCTCAATTCACTTGACTTTCACAGCATATATTAACTAATTGTTCCTCACATCAACCCTGGGAGATAGATGCTATTATTATCCTTGTTTCATGATTGAGAAAATTGAGACATAGCGAGTTAAGAGTTTTGTCCAGGTTCACATAACAGGGGCAGGATTTGAAACTGGGTCTTCCTAGATCCACTTCCTGCACTGCACCAGCTGGCTCCCTCTGAGCAAACCAGTGAATAATATCATATATCCATCTGGTTAATAAACCAATAGACCTTATCAACAAATAGGTATCAATGAGCAGAGCATAAAGCAAGATGGCTTGGTGAATAGAGCGCCAGGACTGAAGTCAGGAAGCCTCATCTTCCTGAGTTCAAATCCAGCCTCAGACACTTCATAGCTTTGTGATCCTGGACAAGTCACTTAACCTTGTTTACCTTGGTTTCCTCACCTGTAAATGGGCTGGAGAAGGAAATGGCAAACTGCTTCAGTATCTTTACCAAGAAAACCCCAAATGGAATCACAGATAGTTTGATACAACTGAAATTGTACAACAAAATGAGTAGGGTCACATAGTCCTAGAAAATTGACTGTCAGAAATGGAAGGAGACAAAAAATTACTTATTTAATCTCAGCTCCTTTTTTTACAGATGAGGAAACTAAAACCAGAGAAGTAAGAAGACGCATCCAAACTTTCATGTCCTAACTAGTGGTAAACATTTCTACATAGTATCAAGTGATGTGGTTTGTGTACTTTCTCAGTTAATCAATAAGCATTTATTAAGCACCTATTATGTGCCAGGTAAGTTCTCATGATAGAAAATAATGCAGAAAATAGTCTCTGTTTGCAATGAATTTATATCTAATGGGAGAGATAACATGCAAATAGCTACATATAGTCAAGATATATGCAAAATCAATTGGAGATAATCAACAGGGCTAATTGCAAAATCTCACATGCTATGAGGTGTCATGAGGTACTTGTTTGACATGAATCAGTTAATTCATTTCTCCCCATCCAGCTTTGCAGAATTCAATGGAGAGGTCTCTGGTACATGGTCAGAAAACATCCTTCTGTTATTCCCGGTATCCAGGGAGAACCAATGGAGGTGTCATTCCATGAACTTGGCACTTCCTGGTTATAGGCAAGCAATAAACCAGGCTTTCATTCCTTAAGAAAGAGGGAAAACATCTATTATTGAACTGAATTCTTTATGTGAGCAGGAAATGGTTATTAGAAAAGCTAGGTGTTGTGGGAAGTCTCTATTTTTTTTTGGCTGGGGCAATTGGAGTTAAGTGACTTGCCCAGAGTCACATAGCAGAAGTCTATATTTCTGACCCTGCTTGCACACCAGCACCATGGAATGGCTCTATTATGTGTCCCCTTTATAATGGACTTATCCAATGATCATCTACCTTAGCATAAAAGTACCCATCAAGTGGGGGCCCCTCACCTCTTTAGGGAATCCTATTTAATTTCCAAATATTTCTGCTCAAGGAATAAGGAAATACAAATATCGAGCTCTCCAAGGACCCTCCTGTCCCTCAGCTTAAGCCCTATTGACTTCTTATTGATATCAGTAGAAACCTTCTTTGAACTGTTTTTACTAGCTAAGACTCAGAACTAGAATCGGTCAATTAACAAGCATTTATAAAACACCTGCTGTGTGCCAGGCACCTGGGCACTAGAAAACGTGACAAAGGAAGAAGGCATTGGAGAAATTAAAAAGGTTCAACCTCGTCCTGTTACAGAGAAGGACCTTGACATGTAGAAACATCCAGCTCCTTGCCCAATGTCCCATAGGTGGTCAGGGACAGAGTCCATACAGAAAACTAGTCTGTTTGATTCCCAATTTGGCATTTGTTCTATTGTCCTACAATGGGCTGACACTCTATGTAACTCATGGGATGATTGAGCTCTGGTGGGCTTTTTTCCCTACTATAAGCTGAAGGGGACCATGGGTCATGCCCTTAAACCTGATGGTAATGACCCAAGTTTCAATGGGATCCACTACATTACATACAGAGACCTAAAGAATCCAGGAGTTGAAAGGGGTCTTAGATAGAGATAGGATGTAACTAAGATGAGATGAATGGGACCATTTTCAAGGGAAAATTATAGTTGCACAGTACTTCTGCACTTGTATTTCTTCAAGAGGAAGAAGCAATTGAGCTTTGGTAGCAAGGTGAATTCATCAAAGTAGAGTCCATACTCCTTCCCCTTGGCTGATGAACCTGCATGGAGTTCCTTTCCAGCTGAGTCTGGCTCTGCTTTCTCCACCCGCAGGAGAGACACATGGTTTCCTGGCATCTCCATCTCTAGGACACATGTCCAAAGGTCCCAGTGCTCTCCATGATGTCTCTTTGTTCTCCAGTTTAATTCATGATATGTGTTTCACCTTCACCAGATGGGCTTTTGTAGCACTCACTTGAACAATGATACAGCTCCTTCTTGCTCTTCTTGTTTTGAAATCTAGCTTAGTCTCTGTCTTTATACATGAACCCCGCCCCCTGTAATATCCATGACAGATCATCACCTGACTTCTGTTTCTACCCATCCAGGAATCCAGAGTAACCTTCCAAATGACGCCATCACTCCCAAAGAGAAATCTTGCAGTTGTGCACAATTAATATTGCCAAGTCTGTCCAGATACTCAAACTTGGTACAAGCTGAAGGGGGATAATACTCTTAGGAGAGCGTGAAGAATATAATCTGGGATGAGACATCATTACAAATGGGATTACATGAAAATCCACCTTTCTCTTATCTGGACAGCACACACAGCAAAAAAAAATTAAGGCAGCTTCTTCCACTTCTGTCAATTCATTCTGCTGGAAAATGTTTTCAATCTTTCCTGCAACACATGGTGGGCCAGAGTGGATCTGTTTGTGTACATGCATGAGCTGAGGGGCTAATGAAGACCACGAATGTAAACAGTCCCATGATGCTCAGCCTAGCCTTGTAGACCAGCCTACCATAGTCTCCTACCAAAGAACCTCAGCACTGACCTCCGTTAGTGACTTTGAGTAGTAGTGGTACAGAACACAGAAAAGTGTGGGACAGAGCAGCAGGTGACCTAGGGTCAAGCCCCAGCTGTCCATTCTCACCTTGGACAAATCCCTCTGGTTTTTTAACCTGTTTCATTAATAAAACAGGGATAATAATATTTGTTTTATATGGGTATAGTTTTTATTGTGAAATCATCTTATTTCAAGCACACTTTCTCTTTCAGGTTAAAAATTAAATTAAATTAAAAGATAAGTCATGTATGTTTTAGTTGCCAATGAGACAAATAGTAATAATCAACCAGCAAGCATTTATTAAATGGTCCCTGTGTACAAGGACTTTTGTCTTTGTCTTTAAAGAATTAACATGTGGAAGAGGGATTCATTATGGTCTTCTTGGATCCAGGGAGCAAGGAAGTGACAGAGGGGCAGATTTAGACTGAATACAGAGCAAATTTTTCCATCAATTAGAGCTCTCCAAAAGTGGTCCTCATACAGATGGTGGAGGCCAGTTATCAGGAGTATCAGCAGTATGTGTGTTCAATCAGATGCCTCTTGAGTTCTCTTCCTGAACATCTGTAACAATCCTTGCATCTGTGCAATATCAGTAACATTTCTTTTTTAACTAAAAGATGCCCTCTTTGTTTAAAAAATAAATAAACAAATAAAATAAAAAATAAAACAGAGAAACTCTTGAAAGCAAAGCAAATGATATGGGATTGTTGTAGTACAGATATCCAGGTGTGGAAGGAGCAATATGGCAGAATGAGAGGGATAGAATAATGTTCTTATGGGTGAAATGAGAGGTTGGCATAGAGTTTTGACTTGGTGGTTCCAGGACCCCAGAGACTGGTGCCAATTTAGGGTACTTAAATGGAAGAGGCAATTTGACCACTGAGGACATTGTCTCAGATCCCAAGGATTTCAGAATCTTGGAACTGGAAGGAACCTCTGAAACATCTAGTCCAATTGATACCTGAACAAGAATCCCTTTATCTCCTCTTCCCAAATAGTCACTCGGTTGGATGCTTCTCAAGAGGATGGATCCTTTACCTTCTGAGTACGTCATGTCTCCTTTAGGACAGCACTAGTTGGTAGAAAGTTTTTTCCTTATATTCCAGAGAATCTGGCCAGTCTGATTTGACTTCTATAGACCAAGCAAGAAGAAGCCATGTTGAAGTGTGAAAAAAAAAAGAAACCTGAGGTGTTCAGGATAGAGACCTTCAAAAGAGACTGGGGGATGATCTAGGAAGTAAGGGTGGGCACAATTTTGTGGCCCAAGTAGTAAAGTGTCTGGAAGGACTACCAAAAGAAGTGTCCATCCTCGGCCATCCATCTCTACGTGTATCACCAAGTGTCCAAAAAAAAAAAACATATTCCAAAAGTAGACCAAGATTCTTTGCAGCCAAGTCCACAATCACAGTTAGAATTGCATTCCTACCTGAACTGATGCTGAGTGAAACGAGCAGAACCAGGAGATCATTATACACAGCAACAACAATATTACATGATGATCAATTCTGATGAACATGGCTCTCTCTGCAACAAAGAATTGTCTCAAACCAGTTCCAATTGCTCACTGAAGAAGACCATATATACCCAGAGAGAGGGATATGAAATATGGACCACAACATAACATTTTCATGCTCTCTATTGAGGTTTGCTTGCATTGTGTTGCCTTTCTCTGATTTTCTTTTTTTTTTCTTGTAGATAGGATTTTTCTTGCACAACTTGTCAAGTATTTCAACATTTATTAACATGTAGTGGACTTCCTGCCATCTAGGGGAGGGGAGGGGACTGGGGGTAAAATTTGTAATGGAAAGCTTTGTAAAGATCAATGCTGGGGAACTACTCATACATATCTTATACAAAGAAAAAGCTTTAATAAAAAAAAAGAAAGAAAGAAAAGTGAAAAAGAATTACATTCGTAGAAAAGCAGATGAAAGAGCAGATGAGTCAGGGGCCAGTCAAGGGAGGTTGGGCCACAGGACAAAGATTCATCCATTAAGACTTTGCAACTGGGATTCAGATGAATGTATGTCTATGAGAATGGCTTCTCTGAGTCTCAGTTTCTACCAGAGTGCTTTGCAATGAAGCCCTTTTTAAGTCAACTAAGACTACAACCCTTTCAGGGAACTGGGGGAAGGATGGGAAGGGATAAAACATAATTCTTCAGGACAAGATATTATTAAGAAATATGCTAAAAAGGAATTGAGCAAGAAGCAATATTGCTTTTCTGCCCCCAAAGCTTGGAAGCCAAAGCATCAGAGAGGGTGGCTTTGGAAGCAGCTATCAGAAATGTCCTGGGAGGAGGCTGACAGCACATGGGACTTGTCAAGGAAGAAGACGATGACAGAAATGATGACCAGTACAGAGACAGCCTGTCTCTCCCCTTGCAGCTGTATTTCTGAGATAAGGCTTTCCCAGGCAGGCTGTGCACACATTGGGCATAAGCCAGACCCTATGGGTAAGCAGGAAAAGTAGTGTTGAGCGAGGAGGGAATGGGGATGAGACAGAGTCAGTGCCAGCTATGGCAGTGGGCAGAATGGGAGGGGGGACCAGAGCTTGGAGTAGGGGAGCTGCCCAGTACCAAGGGGTGGAAGGTGGGGGCCAAAAGAGCATGGCAATGAGGTATTCACACATTTTTCTCTCTATATCAGGAGGGGAAATGTCTCATCTAAGCTCCCGAACTATATTTCCTTGAACGCTAACATTTTGGCTTGCCTTCAGATTAAAAGAGGCTTTTGGCTGCTGGGTCTGGAAAAGATTTGCAGGCTCCCTCACATCCAGCATGGGCTATTTCAATTTATTTGATTTTATTCCTTTTCTACTGTTCCAACTAAAAATCTGTCCACATTTGTGCTAAGCACTTAGGAATAATGTCATTGGGATGCAGCAGGACTGGAAAAGGGCCAGAAGCTTTCCAGTGGGCGGGGGCTTTAGGCCAAGAGTTTCATTGAATAAATTCACACTAAACCTTAGACTAATAAAACAAATAATGCTCCCCCCAACACCAAAAAAAAGAGTGCAGTTAGAGGGAAGAGGCAGCTGAGAATTTAAGATCCATCTTTCTACAGAGGCCCTCTGGTGTTACTATGGAGTGCACAACACATGATCTCAAGTCTTTTCATCATTCCCGAGTCTCCCGCTCATCACAGGCTCTCCTAAATATGGTACCCAAGTCCTAATGTGTTCTTGACATGTCTTCTGCATATTCAACAGCAGACATAATACAGTAACTGTGGAAATAAAAGATTACATGATCTAGAGCTTTACAAGTTACAAAGTGCTTTATTCACAGTAACCCTCTACACACCCACACCCACACCTTTCTTATGATAGTTGAGAACTGAGGGATAAATATTTTACCCAACTCATGATTGCTAGTATTTCTTTCCTTTCTCCCCTTTTTTCCTTCATCCTTCCTTCTTTCCTTTCTTTCTTCCTTTTTTTCCTTTCTTCCTCTTCCTTCCTTTCTTTCCTTTTTTCTCCCTTCCTTCCTTTCTTTTCATCCTTCTATTATTATTAGTTAGATGTCATGGAAACAAAGTGAAAAATGAAGCAGTCTGTATGTATCTTCGAGGAAGTTTTATCCCATCCAGGTCACAGAATAAAGACATAGATGCATCATAGACTAATTTCAAAACAAAGAGACAAAGATATACACACAGAGAGAGAAACAGAGAAAGTTAATGAAACAGAGAAATACAGAGAACGAACTAATCCTTGGGGCAATCAGAAAAGAGTTCACTCAAGAAATAACACCTGATCTGGGTTCTAATGCAAGTTTCAGATTCTACCAGGTGAAGAGAGCAAGATAATCATTCCAGAGTCTGATCCTCCTTCCTCAGGTCCCTCTTTGCTTCCAGACAACATCTTCAGTCTGCCACTAATCCCCAGGGTCCCCTGAAGACATGGCTGGGCTCCACCATAGGAACTTTGGACTGAAACTGGTGCTGCTCTCCTCCCTGCCTTTGTCTCCCCCACTGCCCAATGGCTGATGGTCAGGCTGCTGATCCTTGTGGAGAGGGAGCACTTTGTTTTGGGAGGACTGTGTCCTTAAGGCCATTCCCCTCCTCTTCTGCAGCTATCCCCCCAAACTCTAAAGTTGGGTCATTTATTCTCTAAGACTCTACTGCAGATTCCAATAGACTTGTGATGGAGAGAGCCATCCACACCCAGAGAGAGAACTACGGAGACTGGATGTGGATCAAAGCCCACAATTTCCACTTTTATTTTTGTTTGCTTGCCTGCTTGGTTTTTTCTTGTGTTTTTTTTTTCTTTCACCTTTTGATCTGATTTTTCTTTTGCAGAATGATGAATATGGAAATATATTTAAAAGAATGTTTAACCTTTATTGGATCACTTGCTGTCTATGGGAGGGAATGGGGGAGGGAGGGAGAAAAATTTAAAACACAAGTATTTGTAAAATGAATGTTGAAAACAATGTGAGTATTTGGAAAAATATAAAGTTATTTTAAAAAAGACCTTACTGCAAGCATAGCTTCATGAATTGCATCATATAAATGCTTTTTATTTTTCATTAAAGGTTGGAAAGAAAGAAGAGAACACAATGCTCAGAGAGTTTTGGTCACGGGACCAGTCACCTCAGACGTGGGCCCCAGTACCTAGAATAGCACGGGATGAGAATCCCTGCTCTTGGGCCAGTTAGCCTTCCTTGGGAGGAAAGCTTTCCAACCAAAGAAAACATGGCGGGTGAATTAACCTGCTTCCTTGAGAAAAGACTCAAAAAATTGACCTTCTGTCTTCTCCAGGCTGATAGACACACATGTGGGTGCTTATCACAAGCAACTTCTGTACACACACACACACAGAGAGAGAGAGAGAGAGAGAGAGAGAGAGAGAGAGAGAGAGAGAGA
>JAJPUD010000221.1:279711-293137 GCA_023553655.1 Myrmecobius fasciatus | reverse complement strand
CCTACTCAACAAAGGAAGAGCCCCCAAAATGCCTTCAGGAACAAAAACAAAGTGCTCCATTTGGTATTTGAAGCCCTTGTTACCTAGCACCTCCCACTTCCCCAGTTTTTCTCTGATTGATTTCCCAGCATGACACTGGCCTCCAGGCTGATCACAAACAAGCCACTTGCATCTCCTGATCACTTTATATTGGCAGTCCTCCATGACTGGAATGTTCTCCTTCATCCACTCAGCCTAGTGATCTCCCAGTTTCCTTTGTCCCAACTAAAATCTCACCTTTCCCAATGCCCCCTAATTCTAGTGCCTTCCCTCTGCTAATTCTTCCCTAGTTAACCTATTCATAATTTGTTTATACACATTTATTTGCTTGTTTTTCTCATGAGATTGTAAGCTTCTTCAGGGCAGGAGCTGTCCTTTGGCTCCTTTTGTATTCCTAGCATTTAGTACATAGTAGATGGAACATAGTAGGTACTTAATAAATGTTCATTGGTTGACTGGATTTAGAATAATGTTGATATGCCCTAGTTAATAACATTATCTAGAAAGGTCTGGGAATGGTCAGTGGAGATGGGATTTTTCATTTCCCTTTCCGCAAGGAGCCTGGGTAGCCACCACTTTGAATAGCTATGTATTAGATACCCATAAGATCCTGGTCTTAGAGATCCCTATTGCCCACAATGGACTGGTTTCCAGTTTTGCCCTTCTTATGCTATGTCAACATAAAGGAAGCATATCAAACCCACACTGTCATGGGGGGCCAAAACACATTCCTCCCTCCTCCTTTGCTTTCTGTGTGGCCCATAATGAAACAGCAGCAGAGATCAAAGGGAGAGCTTGTCTGGACAGATGTTGCCTTACTAGCCAAGTGGTTGGCTGTTGACACAGTGGCTGGGAAGATGGAGGTGTAAGGGGAGTGTTTGGCTTGCAGTTTGGAGTGGTTTAAAAATGGGAACTTCACTGATCACTTAACTAGACTCAGATTCTACATGACAAGGTTCCAGGTTCTACTTGAGTCCTCCTTAGCCAAGAAGGTTTAGGATAAAAGGATGCTAAGCTCATAGATCCAGAGAAGAAGCCTTAAGGGTGGCCCATCCACCTGGATAGTAAGAAGCAGCAAAAGAAGGGAACCCATGCTCATTTAAATCAGTCAACATCTCTTTAGTGGTTCAGAGAGATGGTTTTCTTCTGAATTTTGTAATAATCCTTTCAAAAATTCGCTTTTTCTCCCTTTTTTATTTACTGATGAAAAACAAAATCAATGCTTAGTATCACATTACAAAAGAACTACTATTCACAGAGAAATCAGTCTTTTTCTTTTGACCTCCACAAAGGTAGAGGGTCATCTTGGAGAAACAAGCTTTCAAAAGGCTGAGACATGCAGAGTAAGGTTGAGCAATGTCGCATGAAAGCTTTGGATACTTTAAAGGCATTTTCCATATTTTCAGATCGGTCACAGTTAGATTTCTCTGATGCTTGTATTCTTGAGACTCAGTTAGATTTTCTTGAGTAATCTCACATAAAGCAAAGTTATTGTGTAGATGAGATGTCAGTAACAACATTGCACATGTGTATATATATAATACATACATACATATACATATACATATGTCATCACTGAATAATCATTTAAACATTAATAAATATAATGGTGCCTTGTGACCACAAAGTATCCTCTTTCTCTTTTGTTAATGGGAAATCAAAACCAATTATGTTCAACTTGATGACAAAGAAGCCATGAAGTGACCTGGGTTTCAAACCTAGCTTTGCCACTTCCTAATGTGACCCTGGGATCTCTTCCAGCCTGTTTCTGTCATCAGTAAAATAGTGGTTTGGCTCAATGGTCATCACAGAGGCAACTAGGTGATACAATGGAGACACTGTTGGGCTAATAAGAAAGATTCAAATTCAAATCTTGCTTGCAGTATTTAATTGGTTGTGTTTTTCTGGATAAGTCAATTAAGCCTTCTCAGCTTCAGTTAAAATTCATTAAAAAATTAGCTATCTCACTTGTGAAATAGAAACAATAGTACTTGGTTACAAGAGGTGTTTTGAGGACAAAATGAAATAATTAGTTAAAGTATTCTGACAAACTTATGGTGCTATATAAATGCATCTTTATCATTATTATTATTCCTTCCATTTCTAAATATCTGCTATAAGTTCTTATTCTTGATTTCTTCATCTGTAAAATGAGATTGTTGGACTATATTCTTCTTGATTTTATTGATTTAAGTTCCCATCTGTGCTCTTCTGAACCCACTTTTGCAAAATGGCCATTACATATTGGGCAGTGTGCTAGGTGTTAGGGGAAGAAGACAAAAATAGAAACTAACCCCAGCCCTGAATGATCTTATATTTTATTTATGTGATATAACCTAGAAAAGGCTAAGTAAATAGAAAGAAATTTGAGAAGGGAGAAATCACTAAGAGTGGCAAGGCTGATGGAGGAGGTGGGACACCCGAGATTAACCTTGTTAACTTTATGGGGCGAGTGCTTCAAAAGACAGAAGAGAGGATGGAGGGAATTCCAGGCATGGAGGATGGTGGCCCAAAAAACATTGAGTTTGGGAAACAGCTGGACTAGGATGTCAAGTCATGGATCTGTGGAGCAGAAGGAGAGATATGCAGCTGATCCAGAAAGGGTGATTGGAGCTCAACCAGAGAGCCTGCAATGGCAGAGCCTACTCTGTATCCTCCGGGCAGAAAGGAGTGCCCGAGGTTACCAGGACTACAGAAGGGCATGGTCAGATAGGCAAGCTAGGAATCATTTTGGTATTGTACAAACCTTAGATCATTCAAGGGGGGGAACTAAGGAGACCAAGGAAAGCAATTAAGCTATTGTACTAGCAACCGAGAAGGTAGACCATGTGCCCAAAGACACACTATGGCTCAGAACTGGAATCCAAAGTCAAATGCATTTTTCCTGACATTCATATTATAAAATGGATGCTGTTAGCCCAAAGGGGTTCCTTCATGGCTGCACTGTGATGGATGGGGGGAAGGGGAGAGAGCTTGGGAGCCTTTGACCTGGAGGCAGAAAACAAGCCACGAGTATTGCTCAGGCTCAGACGTGATGAGTGACCTCCCATAAGTTCTAGCATGTCTTGGAGAATCCCTTTTGTCCTTTTTTCCTGTTGGCCATCTCTCCCACTGGAGGAATCCTAGCCACCAAGGAGGGAAATGACTAGAACCTTGACCAGGCTCAAGGTGAGGGTGGGAGGCGAGTCAGGGGCAGACCAGGCTCCCTGGTTCCTGGCTCTAGGGTTCTTGGATTCTCTCACCCCCTGGTCCCTCCTTGCATGGCTTTCTCACTCAGGGACAGATCCTCACACCTCCTGGGCTCCCAGGCTTCTGTGATTGATTGTTTTGTCTCAAGCAATCCTGCAAGTGTCACGGTGTTGATTGCATTTGTAAAAATGTGATAATGTGATACAGGAGAGGGCGGCACTGTCTACCAACAAAGACAGAGATGTGGAACAGCTTTCTAAAATCCTGCTGGAGTTGGTGCCAAGGAAAGATGCCAGCCACCAGCAGCTTGGGGGACAGAGCTCCTAGGAGCAGGCGGGAGCTCCCTCTACCATAAAGTCCCCCTGACTCATTTGGGGAGGGACACAGACCAAAGATGGAAAAGGACTCTAAGCTCAGCATGTCCCTGAAAACAGGGTCAGGGGGTTTCTGGTGGCCAGACTCTTCCTTACCCACCATCTAGGCTTGGGGTGATCACTGAGCAGAGTCCAGATGACAGTTGACTTTGCCTTCCTCATTACCCCTGTTCTGCTGTCCTTGGTCCTAAACAGAAAACACCTAACTTGGTATTGAGTTCTCAGGCACCTGCATGTTTCTCAAGATGCTGATATTCCTAATCATATTCTCTCCCTTTAATGAAGACAGAAAAACTAAGAAAGCTTATTTTGCTAGACAAAGGAGGGCTTCCCCAGCCCCTTGATATCACCACTTGAATTCAAGTGAAAAGAGGATGGATTACTGATAGTGCTTTGAAATAACTTTGCAGTGTCAGGTAATTATTATTGTTGTTACTTTACAGATGAGGAAACTGAGAGAGAAATGCCAAATGGTTTGCCCATGGGTAAAGAGAATGAGAGATCCAAGTCTGAAATGGAAACCTTCTGATACCAGAGCCGGCATGGCTTCCCCCAATCACCACCGAGCACTTTAGCCAGAAGAGACATTCTCCTTTCTGTCCCTTTATTTTATCCCCAAATTGTTTAGTTTTTTAAAACTAATATTATTTCCCCATTTCTTTGCTACAACATGTCTACCTCATTCTTGGGTAAAAGGCTCAGAAGCACTGGGGCCAGCAGGATGTCACTCAATACACATTAACTAAATGTCTAATGTGTGACAAGCACTGTTCTGAGTGCTAGGGATAAAAAGAACTCCAAAGACCTGAGCATCCTTTATAAACTAAGAATTCTTCTCATTTACTCAGCATGTTCGGTTCAGTCTTTCCTCCTCCCTAATTCTTACCCACAGACTAGGGAATTCAACATACATATTGATAATCTTTCCAATAGTCTCTCCTCCTAGTTACTCAAATTACTCCTATCTTATTACTCACTCCTCCACTCCACCTCAGTCATATAGGGTTGGTCATACCTTTGATCTTGCCAAGTGTTTATTCTTATGTTCATGAAATATATTTTTTTTTCATTTGACTACAATCAGTTGCCATTCCATCTCTCCCTATGACTTGCAAATCATATGTTCTTTCTCCCCTCAGTGATGGTCCCCTTGTGATCCCTCAGTTCTTTCCCTTGGCCATCACCCCTTCTCTCTTCCCTATATTACTCTTTGGTGAACCAGTTCAATTCTATCTTTCTTTCTTCTTGAGTCCTTTACTCCTTTATTTTATCATTGACCCACCAAACACCATCTCTTGCTTTTGCTCCTATTCGTGCTGCTGCAAGATGATGGAGAAAATCATATAACCATCTTATCGAATTCATTATAAATTTATATTACATAATTTAAATTGATTTTCTCATTGGGGAAGGAAATGTTTTCATGCTTCCCTAATTGATTTATTACATGATTGACAACTGATATTCCAAACTTTTTCATCTCTCCTCAAGCCTCTAATGGATTCCCTGAATCTGACTTTCTCAGATAAAAATCTTGTTTCATATTTTTTAAGGAACTTGAGGCCATTTATCAAGGCTCTCTTTTCTCCCCTCCTCCTTATATCATCCAGATGTTTCTACTAGTACTTCCTTCTTCATCCTTATTTCACATAATACAGTTGCCTTTCTCTTTGCCAAGGCACACCACTCTGTATGTACAAGTGATCTCATTCCATCACATTTTCTCCAGCATATTGCCTTCATCTCTCTCATTATATGAATCTTTAATAGCTCCTTGACTATTGTCTACTCCTCTTCTGTTGACCAATGCACTCATGTCTCCTGCATCCTCAACAAATCCTCATTTGATATCATCATTGCCTCTAGCCACCATACAATATTTCTCCTCCTCTTTGTGGCTAAACCTCTTGAATTTATCTACAGTCTGTGTTTCTTTTTTCATGTTTTTTCATTTCTCTTCTTCAGTCTTACAATCTGACTTTTGATTTCATCATTTGGGTGAAATTTCTCTTTCTAAATCTCTCAGTGTTTTTTTTTCAGTCCATATCCTTCTCTCTTTGATACTATGCTTTGAGGATGTTGCTTTCTCCTGGTTTTTCTCTTACTTGATTTCTTTCTTAGCCTCCTTCATTAAGTCGCTCATGCTCCATAGGGATGGCCCCAAGACTTCTTACCAAGTCCTCTTCTTTTTTTTCCTTTGTCTTATTTTCTAGATGACCTCATTAGCAATCAGAGATTCAAAATATAGAAGCATTGATCAAGTTAGGATTATGTGCCAGACACTGTGCCTTTAATCTCTGTAGATACACAGAAGGGAGTTCACAATGAAAGGGATGGAGAAGGAAGGGAAAAGAGCTCCTGATTTCCCTAAGTACTTTTAAGTTCCAAATAAAACCCCATCTTCTGCAAGGGTACCAGAATGGAAAAAAGAAGAAATTGTGCATCTGAAATAGTAAATAAACTGAAGAGGTGTGAGTTATAGATTTGATTTTATCTTACAAGATCATAAGGTTTTGGAAATCATGAAGTATGGGAGAGCATCCAGGTTGTAAATAATTAATAAAATGTTTTCAGTGCCCTTCTTAATTTCTGGAGGATCTGAAAGGAACTTTCTGATATCTATATAGATTGAGTTATCTTTTATATGTGAGTGATTCTCAAATTATCTTTCTAGTTCTAACCTCTCTCATGACTCCCAGGTTCACATATCCTCCTGTCTATTAAACATCTTGAACTGGATAGCTTCTTTTAATTTTTTTTAAATTTTTAATATTCTTTTATTTTTTTTAATTTTGAGTATTTAATTTTATCCCTCTCTCTAGTTCCTCCTCCTCCCACTGAGAAAGACAGTAACATGGTATTAGTATTCCATGTAAAATCATGCAAAACATATTTTCATGAAGTCATGTTACAAAACTGCAAGAAAAGATTAAAAAGTGAGAAAACTGTACTTTAATTTTCACTCAAAGTCCATCAGTTCTCTCTGGAAGTGGATTGTATTTTTATCATAATTACTTCGGAAATGCCTTTGACCATTGTTTGATCAAAGTATCTAAGTCCTCCACATTTAATCATCATCACAATATTGCTTTAACTGTGTACAGTGATCTCCTTGTTTATATACATCTTCCAATATGTTTTTTTCTAAAATCATCTTCCTCATCATTTCTTATAGAATTACAGAACAATCATATGACCACAACTTGTTCAGCCATTCCCCAATTAATAGACATCCCCTCAATTTCTATTTCTTTTCTACCACAATAAGAGTGGGATGTTTTTTGTACATATAGATCCTTTACCTTTTTATTTTATATCTTTGGGTTACAGATCTAGTGATTTTATTGCTGGATTAAAGACTACAAACAATTTTATAGCCCTTTGGGTATAGTTCCAAATTGTTTTCCACAATGATTGGATAAATTGAAAACTTTATCAACAGTTTTCTAACGTACATATTTTCTTACATCCTTTTCAGGGATGTAAGATTTCTTGTCATTTCTGATAAGTGTGAAATGATACTTCAGTTATTTTAATTTGCATTTCTCTGATAGTGACTCAAAGCATTTTTTCATAAGACTATAGATATCTTGGATTTCTTCTGAAAATTTGGTTGTCTGATGGACAGACTTTGTTTTTGGTAGCCAAAGAAACACAAAAAAAACATGCATCCTAATCTTCCCACCCCCAAATCCAAGCTCCTACTACAGAAGTTGTATGTCAAATGGTCTCAGTTCCAATCTTGCCTCTGCTACTTTCTGTATAGGCTCAGGCAAGCCACTTACCCTTTTTGAACCTCAGTTTACTCATCTGCCAAATGGAAAAAATAATTCCTATATTACCAATATTCTAGAACTATTGATAAGAAAGTGCTTTGTAGATTGTATAGTATTTCACACATGTGGATGTATTATCACACTAGCAAATTATAATTGTGATTTCATTTTAGAGCTGTTAATTAAGTTATTCAATCATTTCTAATGAATGAGGTTTTGAATGGAATACTTTGCATCATGCAAGTTTATGGAATTTTTACCATTTTTTTGTCAGTGTCCTAAAAAAAAAATAAAGCTATGGCACAGTTTGAGCTCTAGACCTAGAGTGAGGAAGATTGAAGTTCAAAGTCATCCTGTTACACTTGCTAGCTATATGACACTGGGTGAACCTCTGTGTCCCTGTTTCCTCACATGTAAAATTAGATTAAGAAAAATCTCTACCTCCTGGGACATCTCTGAAGATGGGTTAAATAATATATGTAAAGCACTCTGCATTCAAATTCTCTACAAATACTAGCTACTAATGATGGTGATAATCATGATACTCTGGAAATCTAAATTGATGAGAATAACACATTTAAAGCAATTAACATCTATATAACACTTGTCATTACATACTTTTGAAACTATAAAATGAATCACATTCTATATAGTTGATTACCCTTGACATATATGCTATCAACAAAACTCGAGTTCTATTCCAGCCTTAAGGTGGCCAGAGCAGAATGAGTATTTCCTTGCTAAAAAGTAGAAAAGACTGACAGACATTCTCAGAGAATATGATAGAGAGGTTATTCCTCATCTCCTCATTATCATAATAATGATAACAAATAAGGACCCATAGAAATTTAAGAATAATATTTTAACATACTTTGCCATCAAATATATTGATCAAAAAATTGTCAATCACTTATACTAGCTGAGGTAAAGGTAGAGAGAGAGAAGCTTTCAAGTATCAGGAGCAGGAACCCAAATCACATGAGAACCGCAAGAGGTACAGGCCATCTCCATTGCTTTACTCATAATTGTACCAAAGATACTCTCTGTGTGCCCACAGAGAATGAGCTGTAGAAAAACCCATTATAAAGTATGGATTCAAAGTAAACAAGCTGTAAGAGTAAGTCTTTAAGTTGGCTAAGCAACAATATGTCAGGAAAGAGGGAAAAAGTATAGTGGAGAATAAATTCACCTGGTCTCAAGACAGTGGAACATCTTGGTCAAATTGGTTTTATTCTGATGAAGTCAGTGAAGCAAAGGCCCCCTGCACATGTTTATTTTCACTTTGTGGAGGTAACACCCTTCTGTTGTAATGTACCACTAGCCTCTCCTGTTTTCTAAGGTAATCTAACTCCCTAGCAGAATCCTGGACAGATCTATGTGTGCACATGAGGGCCAAGAAGTTTATTCCTTCCATTGGTCCACCAACCATTTTGTTTTGCAAAAAGTATGGAGCCCAAGCTTTTCTTTGAAAACATGATTGCAAAAATGCTAATTAGGTGATTGAAATTTTCAATCTTATTTAAAGTTGCTTTTGAAAAGGTGATACTATCTGTATTTCAAAGGGATTCTGAAAAAGGGAAAAGGACCCACATGTGCAAAAATGTTTGTGGCAGCCCTTTTTGTAGCGGCAAGAAACTAGAAACTGAGGGGATACCCATCAGGTGAGAATGGCTGAACAAGTTATGGTATATGAATGCTATGGAATATTATTGTTCTGTAAAAAATGATCATGATGATTTTAGAAAGGCCTATAGAAACTTATATGAACTGATGCTAATTGAAGTGAACAAAACCAGGAGAACATTAACGGTACATTAAACAGCAACAAGATTATGTGATGATCGATTCTGATGGACATGGCTCTTTTCAACATTGAGATGATTCAGGCCAATTCCAACGGACTTGTGGTGGAGAGAGCCATTTGCATCCAGAGAGAAGACTGTGGGAACTGAATGTGGATCATAACATAGTATTTCCACCTATTTATTGTTGCTTGCTTGCTTGCTTACCTTTCTTTTCTTTCTCATTTTTTTTTCCTTTTTGATATGATTTTTCTTGTGCATGATTAATATGGAAATAGGTTTAGAAGAATTACACGTTTAATGGATATTGGATTATTGACTGCCTTGGGGGGGGGGGAGGATGGGAGAAAGGGACGAAGAAAAATTTGGAACACTAGGTTTTACAAGGGTGAATGTTGAATACTATCTTTGCATGTATTCTGAAAATTAAAAAAAAATATTAAAAAATTTTTAAAGAAAAGAAAAGGTGACTGGTTATAATTCCCCTTTAATTAGGATACTTTTCTGCTGAAAATCCCTTTTCAAGATGTACTGGTTTTTTAATTTATTTTATTCTTTAATGTTTTGATATAGTGGACAGAGGGGATAGAGGGTCCCCAGTCATTTGGTGTTTATTAGTAGCATTCATTGAGAGAAATTCACTAGACTTCATTTGAGTGGACATGAATCCTCAGGGAAGTCCCCAGATGAAAACACCACTATAGTTTAAGAATAACCAGGGATGGGTGTGAAAGAGAGTGTGATCGGATTTGGGATCAGTCAAATTGACTCAGGAGTAGTACATTAAAATTGAGAAGCTGTGTTTAAAGTGTATAGACAGAAGAGCCCATGAAGCAGAGTTGGGACTGGATCAATATGACTCCGTAGTCCACAAAGGTGTTTTGAAAAATGAGTTCTACCACACCCTGTTTATAAGTTCTGAAGTAACTAAAACCCACTCCTCCCTACACACTGATGAAATCCTATATTCCCTCTCTGCTGAGAAATTAACTGGGCTAAGACTATAAATCTCATTTGTCTATGGATGCAAAGAATGCTGTGCTACCCAATTACTTATTTGTTATGTATTTTGTTTCATATCTTAATCGGATGATTTTGTCACTGAATTGTCTGTGGCATGATCTACAATAGAGAATGAGTTAGATGCGTTTTGAGAACAAGAGGTGAATAGTTGATTACCTCAACTAGCCTCACTGAGCCCAGAAATAGCTAGACACGCCACATTTGATATTTCAACTCTTCCGAGACTTTCCAATTGGATAAAGAACTTATAGCAAAAGAATTTCACATTATTCACCATTTAGTGTTGGAAGACATTCTCTTCGCTTTGCACATTTCAGGAACAACTGTAGTTCACAGAATCACATGCAGCAGGAACAGCATTATTTTCCCTCTCTTCGTAGAAATGTCAATGAAACGATTGTTTTCTTCCCTTGCAGGCAGTTCCATTCATCCCACCAATCTTGTAAAACTCTTGGCTATGTGCTCCTATAAATCCATCAGAATGTTTACTAGACCATCAAAAACTTTCCTCATTTTCTCCTGACATCACTCAGGGACCAGTGGGTCCCTCTGCCATATTGACTCTTGCCATCTGACTGGACCATCTTCTCTCCTTATCATAGAATTCCTAAAGCTTTTGCTCTTATTCACATTTTGAATTCTTCATTGGTTATGTAACATAGCCTGCTCACTCATTATATACCTCTCCACTGCCTTCTGTGAGATATTAATCTTCAGTTCATTGGAGGCAGGGCTGTTCTTTGTCTCACTGTCCTAGTAGAGTGGTGTTGGTAAAAAAGCTGGCTCGTAGCTTTCATTGGAAACTTGGAGTTAGTAATGGAATTTTCCAAATTCTTGAAGTCATTTCAATTTGTTTTACTTTTTAAAAGGAAATCCTTTGCCCAATTCATTGTCTGTCTGTTCTCTGTCCTGACTATTCATATTGGTAATGTCTATCTTAACAATAGGTATTCTTCATCCACTTGGTCTTTCTTGTGTGGATGATCAAGTCAAAATAGATCTTTCCCAGGAGGCTCTGATTTTCTGAGTGTTTGAAGGAACCAACTCCAGGACATCAACTTCAAAGAAGAGAAGCTGAAGAGCCTCAGCTTGCAAAGGGAATCCTCATTTGACCTGGACTGTGTATCGGATCCTCTCCTTCACAGCAGTAAACTATTTTGACAGGTTTCCATCTCCTGGACTTGTAGGATCATATGAGCATAAAAAAGCTATATTTCCGTTGTTACGGCTTCTGAGGAATCTGGAATGATTTTAGCGAAGGGATAAGAGGCACCTTGTAATAAGAGACTGTAAGTCAGGATTTTGTTCTATGAGATCAACTTTTGGCTTTTTGCTTTAATTTTTGATCAATGGAGAACATAATGGGATCTTATGATCTCTCCATCTTTCAATTAATTGTAAAATGGTAAAAATGTTAGCCAGTAGAATGAGACCAACTCTTCTTCCTTTCAGAACTTCATATGACATAATCTCGAAATGTATCATCAACTAGCTACCTTCTCTTGGATGCTCTCTGGATCACCAATATCCTTCCTAAAATAAGACATCTAAAAATGAACCCAGCACTCCCATTGTGGTCAGATCATAGATTTCCCGAGAACAACCCCCTCCTTTGTCATGAATGCTCTACTATTCACTGCACTCTATGACTGAATTAGATTTCTTGGTTGCCATATTTCGTTTATGAGGAAAAGGATTTGGAGGACCTGCTACATGCATTGGTGGAGGAATATCTTCATTGAGGAAGTAAGATACCCAACAAAATCTCTAATATATGATAACATCTGAACTCTAATTGGCTTAACAAATTAATCAGGGAGTTATCATCATGTCTTGAAGGTAAGAGGCATTAGATTGAATTGATTCTGAAATTGGGAAGGAGATTGGGAAACAGGAATAAGTGGGGAGAGAAAGATAGCTTGGGGCTGCCTTCAAGGCCTTTAATGTCCAGAGTTGGAGGGTAGAGGTAGTATAATATTACTGAAGACAGGAGTCCTTGAAAGACAACGGAAGGGCAACAAACATTTATGGTCCTGGGATCAGAATTGGGAGGGATCCTCTTCAAGAGATTTCAGTGGCTTCTGTGGCCCTGGACACAAAAATATAAAATTCTTCTATTTGACATTGAAAAAACCTTCACAGTCCAGCTCTATTTTTTTTTAATTTTCTCTCACTTTATCCTTCAGTCAATCTACTCTTTTTCCTCTTCTAACTCAAAATCACAAATAACATTTCTACAGCACTTGAAGGTTGGAAATGCACCTTCCATGTATTAGTTCATTTGATTCTCACAACAACTCTGTGAGACTTACGCTATTGTTATCCTCATTATGCAGACGAGTAAATAAGATTGATCAAGGTGAAGTGATTTACTCAGGATCATATAACTAGCAAGTGTTTGAGGCAGGATTCAAATTCATGTCTTACTGAGTCCAGATGGCTCATTGCTTTCTCCATGAAAAAGCATGGATGCAAAGATGCTCTCTCTTGCTTTTCTCTATGCTTATTCATGGGCCTGGACTGTAATCTTTATTCATCTCTACATCATAAAATTTCCATCTTCTTACAAAGATCAACTCTTATGCTATTTACTTCAGAAAGCCTCAGGCTTGAATCTGAATCCTGTCTCTGCTACCTACTTCCTGAATTAAATTTGGGCAAGTCACTTAACTGATCAGTGCCTCAATTTCTTTAATTGTAAAATGGAGAAGGAAGGACTAGTCAAGATGGCCTGTAATATTTCCTTTTAATTCTAGACCTATAAACCATCAATCAATAAACATTTAAGCATCTACTATGTGCCAGACACTGTGCTAAGTGATAGGAATAAAAAAGAGGATAAAAATTATCCCTGCCCTCAAATAGCTTATGATCTAATGGAGGGACAGTATACAAATTAATTTATAAAAAGATACATAGAGGATAAATCAGAAATTAAAATTCCATGATCCTACATATGGCATTCCAACCCTCTAGTGCTCTGCCTCCTTACCACTACCATGGAGGACCTTCAGCTAGTTTTAAGCCAGCACAAAAGTCACCCATTACAAGAAGTTTGACTGTTCCAAGTTAAGTCAAGTGAATAAACATTTATTAAGTATCTATTATACACCAGGCACTGTGCTAAGTAAGGACTTGGAATACAAAGAAAAAATTTTAAAAAGCAAAATCAGCAAAAATTGGCAAGAGATGCTGCAGAAGTGAAATTGGCAAGAGATGCTGC
>JAJPUD010000221.1:221774-279701 GCA_023553655.1 Myrmecobius fasciatus | reverse complement strand
AAATTGGCAAGAGATGCTGCAGAAGTGAAATTGGCAAGAGATGCTGCAGAAGGTGAAATTGGCAAGAGATGCTGCAGAAGGTGAAACTGGCAAGAGATGCTGCAAAGGTGAAACTGGAAAGAGATGCTGCAAAGATGAAACTGGCAAGAGATGCTGCAGAAGGTGAAACTGGCAAGTCTTGGCGCCATACTGGAACTGGGGAGGTGAGTGATAGGGAGGGAGCCAGTATGGCAGCTAGGTGGTAAACCTGGAGAATGGGAAGACAATGTTGCCTTCTAGAATAATAGGAAACATAAGGGGCAGGGGGGAGGCATCATACTACTAGAGTTAACAGCTGAATTTAAATTCAGGTCTTTCTCCTGCCAGCCCAATGCTTTAACTGTTAGATCACCTCACTTCCTCTATTTTATTTTGTAACTGTTACTTTTTCAGTGATTGTATCCCTGTAGCTTGGTACCTAGTAATCACTCAATAAAGGTTTATTAGTTTTAATTGAATTGCCCACATTCTTTTTAAATTAGCCAGTCATATCATGACCATCCAGACCTAGATTACAGTTAGTTCCAGATCTATGAGATTAAGGTCTTCCCTCTCCTCTGGAGCTGGTTTCCAAGCTCTGTCAATGTTACTGTCATGCCACAGAACTCACACCTGTCTCCAGTCAGCATCTCACCATTTCAGATCTTCCTCAGGGCTCCATCTGAACCACTACATTGGCCTCCGAAGGCCTCCCTACACCATCTCTCTCCCCCTCCCTTCTCTTCCCCCCCTCTCATCTAGCCTCCACAGAGATGCTTCAGTAAAGCAGCTTCCACTGGCTTAGCCTGGCCTTGCCCCTGCATATGGACCTGGAGATTTGTTTGCTTTTGTTCCCCTGACCCATATACATCCTCATGCTGTTGGGAGGATTAATGAATTAAAGCCTGAAAGCACGAGGAGGACCTAAGCAGTCAGAAGCATTCTTGATAAGGAAAGGCCTCTTTCATAAACAGCTACATGCCTCACTTTTTCTAAATTGTTGAGAAGCTGTTTGCCAAGAGTTTCTCCTTTTGTCAAATCCATTTTTGAAAATTCTCTTTACTTAAAACTTTGTCACAAAGCTGTGCGGGCTCTGTAGCCTTGCTATCCAGGTACAGAAGGTTAGAAAGGGAAAGACCTTGACCTGGAGAAAGGAATATGCCAAAAGCAGCAGCAGCCTGAAGGGAGTGGGCTTCTGAAGCTCTGTGGGGATGTAGGAGTCCTAACTGGAAATGGCAACATTTGGGATCAAAAAAAGTCAAGTATTTGGTGCCTTGTATACCTGTAAAAGAATTGCTTCTCTTCACTAAGAATTTCCTCAATTGTAAAAGGAAGAGACTGGATGACCTCTTAAGGGACTTCCTATCCCTAATTCTTATGTTCTTTCCTCTTGGGAAAGCTGCCTCTCTCATTACTATATAGTCTTATTGTCTAAATAGACAATGTTGGGGATGGGCATTGCTTGGCAATACCTATTTGTAACTGAGGTTTTCTTCCAATTTTTACAATGGATGGAATAGAGGGAGGGAAGAGGGGAAAGTTGTATTTTCATCAATTGATAAAATTTGATTAAAACAGAATTAACTGGGGCAGCTAGGTGGCACAGTGGATAGAGCACCAGCCCTGAAGTCAGGAGGACCTGAGTTCAAATCTGGTCTCAGACACTTAACATTCCCTAGCTGTGTGACCCTGGGCAAGTCACTTAACCCCAATTGCCTCAGCAAAAAGCAAAAAAAAAAATTAAAAAAAAAACCAGAATTAACTTTGACTCAGCTATACAATGCTAGGCCTGTGGCACAAAGAGACCAAAGAAAGATATGGTTCTAGTTGTAAAAAAAATTATAACACCTCTTTTTATTGTGGCAAGGAACTAGAAAAAAGGGATTCCCATTAAGTAAGGAACAAAATGTGACTTATAAATGTCATGGAATATCATTGTGATTTAAGAAATGAGAAAAAAAGATTTCAAATAAATACAAAATTATTTGTATGATGGTGATGAAAAGTGAAGTGAGCATAACTAAGAGAAAAATTGATACTATGACATCAGCATTGGAGAAAAATATAAATTTGAAAATCCTAAGAAATCTGATCAGCAAAATAACCATCCGTAATTCTGGCAAATCACAAATGAAACAAACTGTCCATCTTTTGAAAGAGAGGTAATGAATTCAATGCACAGAATAAGAGATAGATACATTGTTTGGATCCAGCTAATGAAGGACTTTGTTTTGCTTGACTGTCCATATTTTGTCACAATGATTTTTTTCTTGTTTCCCAAAGTTGAAGGAGGGAGGAAAAAAATTAATTTATGTTAATTAAAAAAAAAAACATTTCCTTAAGGAAAAGGTAATAATGAAAAAGGCAAGAAAAAGTGTTTTTGTATAAAGGAAGAGATAAAAATTAATTGCCAAAGGATGTAGCATGTTGCCATAGCTATAGATGAATACTTTGATACTTAATTTAAGTAAGAAAATGACTTTGTCTTAATAAACAGTACTAAAAAGTGTCTGCAACCACCAAGCTTTCAGATGGAATTTTGTACAGCCCAAACTATACAGAGTAGTCTGTGACAAACATTTGAGGATTTGGATCTCTGTCAGGAAGTTGGGATAATGTCTTGCTTACCTAAGAACAGTTTGAGGACAAAGAAAAATATTTTTTTAAAAAAGACAACTAATACTTTTAAATAGTTTTGAGTACCAAATTTATGGAGGATTAGATGAGTACCTCCCCTAACGAACATATTCAAAGAAAATGAAAAATCATATAAACATTTTGAAATAAGTATGATTAAAAAAGAGTGGTCATTTTCAAAGCAGAAATTAAGGAAGCTGTGACTGAGAATCTGGAGGCTCTTCTATATGTCACTGGACTTACAAGAGTGCAGAAAGGCCAGGACAGCTGCAGTACAGCCCAGGAGGGAAAGTAAACTTCAGAAACGCTGCTTAGTTGGGATTGTGTGATTTCTGGTTGGTTATAGAGAAATGATGTCATTAGCCAAGAGCTCCTGGGGCAGGTATTGCCCTCTGGACTCACTAGGTTGAAGAAAGAAAAGGGTTTTCATGAAGGATTTATGCTCTCTGCCGCCACCTCTGGTCTGAGAAGGAAAAGCATCAGGGACCCAATCAATGACCAAGTGAGGCTAGGTCTGGGACCTATAACTGGGCAATCGCTGAGAACCAGAGCAATTTGGCTTTGAGGCTTGAGCAAGCAATTCCATTTCAATCCCAATGGGCTTTATCAAAGCATGGTTTCCAAAGTTCAGTTTCAAGAAATCATAAATGAAACTACATGGAACAAAAGAGTTAACTATCCATTTTTTTAAAAAATTACAGAATAAGTAGGGAAGAGAAGAAAAAAATGAAACAAAAATAAGAAATCTTACCCCTAAATGCTAAGATATCTTTCAAGGCTTCAATGATCAAAATTTGTATTCCTTTGGTAGAGCATCCATAAAGGTATATTCCTATGTGGAGAGAGAAGGGAGGAAGAGAGGAAGGGAGGAAGGAAGGGAGGGAGGGAGGAAGGATCCTTGATCAGTGTGCCCAATAGTCATCTCAAATTCAGCATGTCCAAAACAGAACTTTGCATCTTTCCCCAAAAAATCTTTTACCCCTTCCCAATTTCCTTCTTACTCTCAAGTGTTCTCTCACACTCCTAGTTATTTATGTAGGCTTGAAAACCTAGCAGTTTAACATTCAGCTTCTTACTCTCAGGCTCCAAATGCAATCTATCAACTAATCTTCACAATTTTACCTTCAAAAATACTTCTATACATTGTCTTTCCTCTCCTCTTATAGCTACATTCCTACTTTATCTTCCTATCACTTCTCACCCGGACAAAAAAATTTAACATTCTAACTAGTTTCCCCGGATCAAATGTATCCCTCCAGCCCATTCTGTCCTCCACTTAGTGAAGATCTGACCACACCATCGATGTATTGAACATGTCAAATTTGAGTTGTCTTTTGGTCATGCCCTTAAGGAGCTTTCATTTAAACAGAAACCTTAGATACACATATAAGTGAATACTAGAATCTGCTTACTGTTGAAAAGAAGGGCAAATCAGGGTCAAATTCACATTTTCCTAAAGAGAAAAAATTATTAGCTGAGTCATTTTGCCTGAAAATCGAACAAACACACTGAATGACTTGACACGGTGGAATTTGGATTGAATGAGAACATATAATCAAATAAACACAAAATCAAACATGGAAACACTTTGTTGGGAAGAAGTAAATCTTGTAGCTTGTTACTGGAAAGCTTCCAAAGAGCATGGCTGGGTTTCTCAAAAGTAAAAAGGCATAAAGTAAGATGATTGATTTCACTGGAGGGGATTCTTTTTGATGCATCTCGACACTCTTGCCATAAGCAGAGAAAAGTCCAAGTAAGTACCCCAAGTATCTCTTTCTCAAGTCCACTTTTATTCTTCCCACCCACCCCCTTCTTACTTGGTAAAGATTTACAGAGGAAGTGCAAATTACATGTATGAAAGACAATTTTCACTCTGATCCACCCTCAGCCCAGACCATGTGTTCAAGGAGGTGGTGGCTACCTTTGGATGACCACAATTCCCCTTCCCAAAGCTCATACCACCTTGTGTTCTAAACTTATTCTCATGATAAAGGAGAGAAAAGATCCCATGTGTGCAAAAATGTTTGTGGCAGCCCTTTTTGTAGTAGCAAGAAACTGGAAACTGAATGGATGCCCATCAATTGGAGAATGGCTGAATAAATTATGGTATATGAATGTTTGTGGAATATTATTCTATAAGAAATGATCAGCAGGATGATTTCAGGATGGAAAGACTTACATGAACTGACGTTAAATGAAATGAGCAGAACCAGATCATTGTACACGACAACATCATTATTACACCACAATCAATTCTGATGGATGTGACTCTTTCCAATCAGATAGAGGCCAGTTCCAATGATCTCATGATGAAGAGAGCCATCTACACCCAGAGAGAGTACTGTGGGAACTAAGTGTGGACCACAAAATTACATTTTCACTCTTTTTGTTGTTGTTTGCATTTTGATTTCCTTTCTCATTTTTCCCTTTTTGATCTGGTTTTTCTTGTTCAGCATGATAATTGTATAAATATGTAAATATATGTTGGATTTAACATATATATTTAGCATGTTTAACATATATTGGATTACCTGCCAACTGGGTCAGGAGGTGGGGGGAAAGGAGGGAAAAATTTGGAACACAAGGTTTTGCTAGGGTCAATGTTGAAAAATATTCATGCATATGTTTTGAAAACAAAAAGCTATGATAAAAAATAATTTTTAAAAAGAAAAAGAAATTGAAAAAATAAACTTATTCTCAGATTCTTTAGCCTTTCAAGTGAGTGCCCTTCATATTCTGACAGCAGCCTGCCCTCCATACCTCTTCCTTCCTACTGTCCTCTCCATATCCTCTCTCTCCCAATTCAAACTATCTCCCCTTGTTTCCCTTCCTTTGGGGCCCTCTGTTCTATTCTCCAAGATGAGAACCAGACAATGGAAGCTAATGTTCTCTTTATCAGGATAACATTATGGGCATTCTCCTAGTGATCCCCCAGAGATAATTACTTAACTTTTTGTGTCTAGTCACACAAATTCCCCCAATGGCAGAGATTTTATTCTAAACAGGGAAGCACTATCTGGGGGAGCTCACTGTGAAGGTCTACCCTGGTTCCTACTGATCCTTCCAGCTTTACTTCCTGCTCACCCCCTTCATATACAGTCCTGCCTAGCTGCCCCACCTGAAACCCCTGGGCCTGAGTTCCTGTTGCATCCAATATCCAATATCATCCACTATCCCTTGTACATGTTTGACCCTGATCTTTCACTTCCTTCCTGTGCGGGTGCTACCTCCTCACCCCCAGCCCCAGGAGAGGAGATTATCACTTTCTCCCTCCTTCAGTGTCTTCATATACCTTTGTATTTACAATTCAAGATACCTTTGTATTGACAATTCAAGATACATGTTCATCTTCCATCCTACTTTCTCCTTCCCCATCTTAGAAGTCCTAACCTACTCAAAAGCAGGGTGGATATTTGCTTTTATCTCCCCCCCTCCCCCACTGTCTCGTGACCATTATATTCAATGGAAGAAAAGATTTCTGATCAAAGGAAAACTCAAATGGATAATTGAAATCAGTTTTTGTGACATGAAGAAAACCCTTTCTCAAGCAATTTTCCTTCATTTCACAGCAAAATCCAGTCCTTGCTATGACTACAAGGACCACAGCAGGTGGGAGGTGAGTTTCCATAACTAAGTAAATGGGCTATTGATTGTGGTAAATATGAACTTTAAAAAGGTTTCATTGTGTTTCTTTCTGGGATGGTGGTCAGGTCTGCTGTCCAGAGTTGATTACCCAGCCTGGGTTATCACTAGAATTATATCTATATACTTTCCTCACCCCCAATCCCTGCTAGATATTACTAATTTAAATACATGATTGGTTTAAAACTAAAAAGTCACTGACTTCTCTGGTCACTGTTCCTTAAGGGAGAGAGGGGAGCCCTTGGTGTACAAATATTTATAGCTATAAAGGCTTTGCTCCTGCTTTTCATTAAATTTTAGTTACAAGGATCCTTAAAATAAGGATCACTGACTGAACCCACTTATCTAAGCAAAGCACAAATAGAAATCAGAGAAGTTATACATATGAGAATATACCCGAAAAGACACCAAATGAATGAGCTCTCCCACTGTGAGCTAGACACTTGAGATCAGCCCAGAGAGAAGTCCTGATCTCATCCATGGGGAAATTCCCTAAAGCATCTCCGGAAACAAGCTGGAAATTAAAGATATGGTGATGAACTTCCCCTACTTGTCAGTAAGACAGTTTTTCTTTCTCTCCTCCATGGAGTCCATCTCAGAGAATCTGGAATCATGAGTGAGTCCCAATAAGGAAGTACAAAACACGTCTCTCCTTTCCAAAGCTCTCACGCCATCTCCACCTTGACATAGTATACCCTGTCAGATCAGCATTATCTTCACCCTTTGGGAAGATCTTACAGAAAAGACTCCTGGCTTGGAAACCCTGCTTATTTAGAAATATAGTGATCCTGCTCTCCCCGAGTCATTTCTTTTACAGGCTAAATAATCACAGTTCCTTCACTGGGTATTCATAGCACACCAACTGGAAGCCCACCACCATCTTAGCTGTCCTCCCCTGGTCAATCACCAAGTTCTCAATGCCTTGGCTGATCTATGCACCAAAAACTCAACCCAGTGGTTGACAAGTGCTGTAGAATCACTACCACTTGTTCACCCCCACATATGTAAGCATGCACCCACAAGACACATAGGAGCACACACAGAGATAGGCACACATACATGTGCACACAGACACATATGTACATGCTCTATACGATCATGGATCATGGGACCACAGTTTGAAAGCCAGAAAAGCCCTTCACAGTCATTGAGCATTCTGGGAATTATTACTCCAGTCTGTGCTATTGGCTATATTCATTTTTCTGGCCCTGACGCAGTCTTGACTTATGTTATATATTGTAATATACTATATGTTATATATTCACATATATGCATATATTAATGTTTCATATACATATGCATACATATATATATTATATTGCAATATATGTAAATATATTGCAGCCCACTAAACCTCTCAGCTCCTTTTCAAATGAATTGCTATCTAGGCAAGGCTAACTTCTTGAACCTAAGGATGAGACATTTCCCCTCACATCTGTCCTTATTGAATTTCATCTTATTAGTTTCAAACCAGTTTTCTAGCCTGTCACTAACTTTTTTGGATCATATCTTTGATATCCAGTGTATTAGCAGCTATTCTTCCCATTTTGGTGGTCTCTGCAAATCTGTTGAGAAAGACATCTAGCCCTTTATCCAAATCATTGGAAAAATGGTGAATGCAGAGAGTCATAGGTGGCTGATGCAGTTCTCTGGAGACCTCACAGAAAGGTAAAAATAACCAGCATTTACACAATGTGTGAAGGATTGCAAAATGCTTTACATTCATCATTTCATCCAACCAAGCTGACATGGCTTAATACATACTCTTGGATTTTGCCATTCAACCAGTTTCCAATCTACTTAATTTAATGATTGGTCCACATTTCTCCAGTTTTCTAAAAGAAAGGCATGAAAGGCTGATTTAATGCTTTGTGTAAGTCAAGGTAAACATGTCTAAAGTATTCCCATGGTGTCCTTGTTTAGCCATCCTTGAACAAATAAGTTTAGTGTGACATTAAATATTCTTAAGGATGATGTCTTGACTTTTTAAAATTGCTGCTTCCTTTTTTCAATGTTAACCAAGAACCTTTTTAATAACAAAATGTAGAATTTTCTCCAAGAATTACAATCAAGTTCACTGGCCTATACTCTGCAGATTCTATTTGTATTTAATAAATACATTTGCGTTTCTCCAGTCTTGTGGTGATTTTGCTTATATATATATATATATATTTCTTTTCATTTCTCTCTAGTGTCACCAGTGACACTACCTGCTCTGTCCCTACCTGCAATGTTCATTGGGTTGTGTTTCCTCCCTGGCTGCCCCGACCCCAGTCCCACTGAGTGAGTCACAAAGTGTTGATAGTCTATTGCTATCCCATGGCCTGGTGCAAAGTCCTACAGGAGAGCCCAGAGTTTGAGGGCAAACCTGAGAGTCCCATCTCCTACTGGGATCTCTTTCCGAGTTGACTCTGGGATAGGCCTAAGTATCCATGGCACTTCCCCAGGGCTACACGCAGGCCCACAGACCACTGGACAGAAATATTCAGTCTCCAGACAACAATCCCTCTTGTATCCTGCTTCCCATTTATGGCTGACTCGCCTCCATTTTGCTTCTCAGCTACAGTTTTTCCCAGGCTTTATTCCTATAAATCCCGCATCTGAAAACATTGCACTTGGACCCTAGGCTGAGCCAGCCTCCATATGCTCTAAGCCTGCCAGCCGTGGCTCTGTGCCAGCCTGCCACCTCTATGAGCAGAAGTGACCTTGGACAAGTGTCTTCTCCTATTTGAGTTTCAAATGGCTCATCAGCAATACAGAAATGCAAATATTGTAGGACTGAGTACTGCAAGAAAGCCCAGCAGTGATCTGATTTGGAATTGTCTTTTTACAGATGAGAAAACTGAGGTCCACGGAAGGAAGGTGACCTGCCCAGGATCCTGCAGGTGAGTAGATAGAACTGGGGCTCAATCCAGGGCCATAGAGACCAAATCCAGTGCTTTAATAGCCACTACCTCACAGGGAGGAGACCAGGAGGATTAAATGAAATCATTCTCTAGCAAGAGCTTTGCTGAGTGTAGATGCAGCCCCCAGATCAGAGACGTCGATAGAAATTCTCTCTTCACACAGAACAGCTGGTCGGAGCCGGGCCAGCCGGAACCTTGGCTGATGCTGAAGGGGATTGTTTTCCCTAAATTGTCCTTCCATGAGTCAGAGCTCCAGGATGCACAGCGAGTTCTCCATAACTGTTTTCAAAGTAGAATCACAGGCACTAATCAGAGCCACAGAAAGAGTGTCTGTGCTGTGGTGGGCAACCAGCCCTCCCCTTCCATCAGAAGGCATCCCCCCACCAGCTTCAGTTTCTGTGTCCCCATCAGGGGATAGAGTTTGTTATAACCAGCTGCTGGATTAATGGCTGCTGACAAATGAAGCAGGAGTCATTTCACATAGAGCAGGGATCCACATTTTGGTCGTGTCTGACTTTATGATCCCATTTGAGTCTTTTTTATATTGGAGCTGTTTTGCCATTTCCTTCTCCAGCTCATTTTACAGATAGGGAAACTGAGGCAAACAGGATTAGGCGACATGTCCAGGGTCACACAGCTAGGAAGTGTCTAAGGATGGATTGGAACTCATGAAGATGAGTCGTCCTGACTCTGGCCCAGCTAGACACCCTTCATCTGGAGTAAAGTATACATAATCAGCAGGGAGACTGAGGAAGCCCCCGGAATAAGCCCCCTGCCCTATATGTGTGTGATCCCTCAGGTCTCCAAGCAGCCTGTCTCCCCATCTGCAATGGCAGGAAGCCTCTCATCTGGAGCTTCCTGCAGAGATTAAGAAATAGTCACTATCCAAAGTACTTATCACCATAATAAACTGATGTGGAAACCTCAAGGCTCTGAGGTTCTGTAGGTGACTCATCAAACCTGCAGGAGGTCACAGAACCCGTGTGAAAGCTGCAGGCTTGGTCTAGTTTTACAGATGACCCCCCCCCATCCAGGGTCTCCCTGGAGAGACCCAGAAGAGGACGGAGGTAAATGACCCATGGAAACACCACTTTGGCACCTGCTGGGGGGAAGGGAGAGGCTGAAGGGGATGCATGATTCAAGAGGCTATTGCAATGACCCAGCCAGGAGCAGGTCCAGGTGTGGACAAAGGTAGCACCTGGTCAGTGGAATAAAGATTGAGGAGGGATGGGAAGGACTAGATGTCGCTGAACAGGGAAGGGACCCGGCCACCACTCAGAGCAGGACTGTGAATAAAGGCTTGCCAAGCTTCCACAAAGTATCTGAAGGCCAGTTGGTCCAAATTAGCCCCTCAGTGGGGTCAGAATAAGTCACAGGGGAGGAGTCTTGTTGCTTGTCCTCCAAGCTCAAAAAGGTCCAATGACCACAAGAAGCCGATGTCTCGACTTGCAAGTGAATTGGATTTAAGTGAGTCAGCCTGGATCGGAGAGGTGGGTGCCGTGTGCTTGTCACACACAAGTGCCCTCACCAGCCAGAGCAGGGACTTGGGCTCAGAGGAGCTGGAAGCCTGCAGAGGGAACTGCATCAGCTCCCATTGCTCAGCTCAGCTGGGAAACAGGACATTGAAAATGCATTGGATTGGCTTTCCTTGGGTTCTATTTTCTCAAGAGGAAAAACAAAACGTAGTCGTTCTACTTACAAATCCATTTTCTAAGGAAATCTTTCCTCATTAGCTCCTGGAGGGCTGAGTGTAGCTTCTAAATGGAAACAGAATCCAGTTTCTTGGCCACTGGAGTGAATGGCAAGTAACTGAAAGATTGGAAGCCCATGTCTTTCATCCAGCTCCAGCGAGTCAGCCGTGTGTGAGCCGAGCTGTCTCGGGACTTCATGGGGCAGGGCACTTACCCGTCACCAGAGCTGCTGCTCACTGCTCATTTCCATCAGGAAAATGTCAAAGAAGTGCTCGGGGGCCAACACTCTTTCTTATTATTAATAACAAAAAACTACCCTGGGGCTGCTGCCAACCACAGTCTTAGAGGAGCTAATTTCCAAATAAATCATTTTAGATGTACACAAACACTTCCAAATAATCCAACTCAGAATGATCGAAGAAATATTGTTGGAGTTCAAGGGAACCCCAAAAATGTTGGGGTTCTAGACTGGCATAGCATGGTATCTCAAAAGAATTTGCAGGCTCAGATCCATCTCCAAGTCAAGGAGCAAAGTTTATTATAATTATAACACCAAATAAAGTGAACCAAGTTCCAAAAGAAGTTAGCCAAGAACCAGGAGCAAGAAGATAAATTTATAGGGAAAAGTTAGAGAGACCAGGAGCTTCAGATCACTGACAGGTTAATTTTATGGATTGGAGGGGGAGAGTGGTCAGGTTCTTAAAGGGACTACACTTTTGACACTTTGTACATAGGCTCCCTATCCAGAGTTCACTGGGCAAAACCCAAGGAAGGTGGGGGTGGGGAGAAAGGGGTTCTCAGGGGGTTTTTAGAACTGAAATATCACTAGATCAAGTGGTGGGCCTCCAATTTGGTACTGTGCCTGTGTTAGCTTTGGGCACCTCATTTTTGATGCTCATTAAGTCTAAGTATCCCATTATGGCTGGCAAGCAGGCTGTTATCAGCCCGCCAGCCATCTTTTGGACTCAACATCTTGACCATATGAGGTAAACTAAGGCAAGATAGCCTAAGGGAAGGAATACATCATTCCTAAATCAAGATGGCCTTTAACTCACAATTATCTTTAGATAAAGTCCAACCTCCCAGCCTAACATTCAATCTGGCTCTCATCTTCCTTTACTATATACTCATCATTGTATATCATTTTCAAGGCTAGGTAGCCTGGGGGTTATGGCTACAACATTGTTAAGGGCTGCCCTACATCAAGATGGTCTTCTATGAGTTCAGATGTTTTTTCATCAATCACACTTGTATTGATCTGCTTTATAAGCTGGAATTTGTGTCTATCAGTCATCATCTGCTTGTAAGGGCACTTTTGCATTGAAGTCCTAAGAACAGCAACTTTAAAAAAAAAAGGAAAAGAAATCTTATTGATAACATTTATTGCAACTGTGACCTACAGTTCTAAATGTACCCTTTCCCTTTCACCCACTCAAAGATCCATCTCTCATTCACAAAAAGGGAAAAAGTTCAGCAAAACTAATCAATCCATCAATAAGTCTGGTGTAATAGTTTGTGTTCCGTACCTCCATTCCCCACCTTTTCAAACAAGGAGAGGACGTGTCTTGTCCCGTCTGTTCTTTGAAGCCAGGATTGGTCATTTTCATTTGACCGTTCCATTATTGTTAAAAGCCAGTGACTTCTTAATACTCGAGGTTTCTGCTGGAAGAACAAGGATTGGCTAGAACTTGGTCATGTGTCTTAACCCGGAAAGGCCCAATTACAGCTCCAAAATTAAAGCCGTGCAGAGAACGTGGGCAAGGGGATCCCTGTCTTCTGCCAGGCACCCAGAATCCTCTCTGGGTCTGGGTCTGAAATCCCACCAGAGCTTGCTTGGGCAAGGACACATCATTCTGTCCCTTCCTCACAGCATCCTGCCCTCAGCACTAGCAGCCACTTCCTAATCAGCCTCTTCCTTCCACTCTCTGCTATCTCCAATCTGAGCTGCCGTCTCACTCTCTTACTCCGACATCCCAAATAACTCCCTATTATCTTTGGCGAGGCTACAAGCCCCCAGCCTCGCATTCACCCTGGCTTTCATCGTCCTTTCCAGACCTGCTCAAACTCCACACGCGCGAGCTAAAAGCTGCTCCTCTGGGCACCATTATTTTGCCCCGTGCTGTCTGAAGGCCCTTTCCCATGGATTTCCCTCGGGGCCAGCTCCTGCGGGCTCATGTCTGCAGTCAGGAGCTTCCAGGGTGACCCCATTACCCTCCATACAACAGATGGGGTCTGGAAAGAATTTGCAGCCACATTAGTTCATGTCAAGGCTGAGCATAAATCCCAGAGAAACCTCCCAGGAGGAGAAAGATCGACGACAAGAAATCAGTATTTGGAAAAAAGAAAAGTGACTGTGTTTAGATGACTTGTTACGTGCTTTAAATGTTGAAATGATCACTTTTCTCTTTTCAGTGAAATATAGTGAAAGAGAAAATGTGTATGTTTCAGGTTCCCCAACCAGCAACTGCCAGAGTCTTCAATCTTCGGGCACAAGAGCATCCCAGGGTATAAGAAGAGGGCTGGGGGCCTTCTCATTTCTCTGACTTTGGGGCATAGAATTAGTATTGCCTCGCCATTAGCCTATGACTTGGGGCCCATTTGAGTCCCATCATCTGGATTCTGAGTTCCCCAGGGGTACTCTAACTCAGGAAAGCACCCAGGAACGCCCTCGGGGAAGCAGGCTCTTTGGAGCCGAGGAGACCCTGATTTCATTTCTAGCTTTGCTTTTCCTTCCTTTCGGCCGACATAGCTGACCAGACAGAGCATAAAGCCCAGCAGAAGAGCCTGGACCACCCCTGCTTTTATATTATCTTTGGGCAATCTTGGAGCAGGCCCTCAGCAGCAAGTGTGTTCTTCCTCTCATATGCCTCGGTTTCCCTGCCTCTTGGATCGTGACAGAACCTCTGTCTTTCAGACAATACCCACAGAGGCTTTTTCTGAATTGATCTTCGTAGATCCCGTCTGGATCTCTTCATAAGTACGAAACACAAGACTTTTTCAAAGGGGAAACGACAATTTCTCTGCTCCTCTGTTCTGAAATTACAAAATTTCATCACAGTCCCTGTGATTGTGCCAATTAAAATTTATACGAACATCTGTTACTCACCAGTTATCATCTGTCTATTATTATCTCTAGCCAAGATTCCCTAGAGAAAAAATATTGTAACTGTGAGTGGAAGTTTTATGGAAATGAGCAGGGGTAGATAGACCATTTGATGGCTGAATCTTCCTTTTCCCTGAAGAAATAAAGCTCCTTCGTGGGTTTTAAGCAGAACTTGGGCACCTTGGATACTTTGCTTAGTCCCGGGTAGAATGGGTTAGAGGTAACCCAACTGCGGGATGCAGAAAGACTGAGGTCCCATGAGCACAATCCAGGAGGCAGAAAGCTGGAGCAGCACGAGAAGGAAGAAAGCAGCTTTTGCTGATGCCTTAGGCAGGATGTCTGCCTCACTCCCACCCTGGGATGGCAGGGAGCTGGTCCGGGTCTCTGTGATAACAGGCGTTGCACTGTGTCTGCCTTTGTGCAGTCATCCAGCGGCTCCCCAGCCAAGAATGGGAGGCTCTAGCTAGAAAACCTAGGGCAAGGGCATGGGACATGGCAGGGGAACCAGCCCACAATAACATCCCTGAGAAGGCAGCATCTTCTCAAGGGCAGAGCAGCTCTCCCCAGGAGAGCAAACACCATCTTCCTGATGTCTGTCATCCCCCTTCGCCGACTCTCTGGCTCCCAGACAGTAGCCTACCCATTTCCAGCATGCAATTATTAAGCACCTACCATGTATGAGCACAGCTCTAGGTGTTGGAGACATAAAGAAAAAAAAGAAATCTGAATCTAAGGAACCAGTATTCTGCTGGAACACGCAACATCCTCCACGACTGGTGCTCCCTTCCAGGTGGCCACTCCAGGAAAATGTGCCTCCAGCTCTGACCTGGGAGGCTGGCCAGTCTTGCTTTGCTCAGGGCTGCTACTTGGATGTGATACCTGTGGAGTTTTCTCACCACAAAAGCTGTTCACTTCCAGATCTTTGGGATTTTGTATCGTCTATAAATGTGTGTCGTTCCCTGTAGGGACAGTGACTATAATCACTTTTGCAAAAGTTTTTGTCCATTTTTTTGTGTCTTGACTTCTGGGTAGGATCCACCTGCCACAAAGCAGACCAGTATTGGGTGAAACAGGTGATTTTTAGGGCTTTTCTAGCCCCTTCCTCATGCTAGAAGGGACACGGGGCTATCTTTAATAAAGAGGCTGTTCAGACACTTGGGGGCTGCCGAATCCCACCGCTGCTTCCGGTGAGAAGGCAAGCCTGTGTTCTGGTCTGTGTGTGGAGCTGGGACTACACCTCCCAGAGCGTCCACACCTGCTGCTTCATCCCGCGGCCATTCCTGCAGGGCTTTGAGGTGGGCAAAAATGGGGAAATGTTGAGTGATGTCTTGTGACTATAAAGAGCAAAAATTGTATTTGAAGGAGGCAGAACTGGGAGAAATCATCAGGCTCGTTCTCTCCTCCAGGCATTGGAATCCAGTGGCAGGACAGAGTAAGGACAAATGGCGGTGGCTCGATGACCCTAGCAGCTTCCATATCTGGCCAAGCTCTAAGCCCTCCATGGCTCCAGCTTCAGTCCCCATCAGCTCTTCTCAGCCATCCGCTCCACCAGGGAAAGTCCTCAGATGCTTGGGGAAGACACCCCACTAGCTCACTGAGGAGCCGGAGACTCCACGCTTCCCCTCAGCCGGTGTAGCCCATCTGCTGGACCAGCTTATCGGGCAGGGCTCTGTGCATGGCAAAGCTTCTGGGAGCCCCAGGTAAGAATCGGATGGCAGGTGGACCCCCAAAACCAGTGATCAGCCTGAAAAGTGTTGGAGCTCTCACAAAGAGCCTCATCATCCACAAGACTAATGGAGAAGAAGGCAATGAAAGCCTCCTTTTATCTCTGCAGCAAGGATCACTGCTAAATTCGCCCATGCTAACCTTACCAAGAGTCCGGGGTCCCAAGTGAGTTTCTAGCCACAAGGTCCTGGTCAGGTGTAGACTAAGGGAAGGTCTATTCTCATGGATCAATAGAGAGACACCAAGAGATGATAAATGCATACATATGTACATGCATATAAATTATGTATATGATATATATCGTCTCTGGGATACATATGTATATGTGTGTGATATTTATAATTTATTTATGAATTTATTGATATCTTTGTAAAATATTCTGCATCCTAAATCCCTCGTTGCTATAACAGATTGCATGTTTCATCAAGAATCCTCTGGAAGAGTCACTGCTTCATCCAATACTTTTCTAAGTTGTTATACTGCTGTCATTATTTAAATTCTTCTTGCTCATCTCAATTCTTCATCAAATTATATCAATCTTCAGAACTGTTCAATTTTACAATATTGATGTTATAGTATAAATTATTCTCCTCATTCTGTTCTCTTCCCTCTCTCTCGGTTCCCATAAATAAGTCTCTCCATGTCTTTTTTGTAATATTTTGTACTATAAGAGATGAGAAAATAAATTATCTGTCATATTCATAGAGCAGAACTTCTTCAGCCATTCCCTAATTGGTAAGCATCCTCTTAGCTTCTTCCAGTTTTTTTTTTTAGTACCGCAAGTATTTTTATACATAAAAAACCTTTTTCCTCTTTCTTTGATCTCTTTTGGGTAGAGACCTAGCAATGAGATAAGTGAGCCAGAGAGTCCATACTATCAAGTAACTTTTTGATGTTAATTCCAAATTGCTTTCCAGATTGGTTTTTACCAGTTCACAAGTTGGCCAAAAGTTCATCAATGTGCCTGTTTCCCCACAATCCCTCCAACATTATCATTTTTCTTCTTTTTTCTATCATTTTTGCCATCATAATGAGTATGAAATAGAATCTCAGGCAGAATTACTTTATAATTTGTCTTTCTATAATTAGTAGGGAGGGGAGCAATTTTTCCTGCTCAGCTATAGATAGCCTTGCTTTTTCTCTTGAAAGCAGTCTGTCCTGAGACCATTTATCAACTGGAGAATGATTTTTCCATATGAATATAAAATAGTTTCTTGGATATGAGACCCTCATTGGATAAACTTGTTGCAAAGATTTTTCTCAGTTACTTCCCCTTTGAATCTCAGTTGATTAGATTCACTTATTCAAAAACATTTAATGTTATATAATCAAAATTATGTATTGTATCTTCTACGGTCTTTGTCATTCCTTGTTTACTCATGAATTTTTCCCCCATCCCTTGACCTGATAGGTATCTTTCTCCTTTTCTTTAATTTTTTTTTTATTTCATTAAGTACTTATGTTTCTGAGGTGAGAATTTACATTTAGGTTACACATCTTAGAGCTTATTTTTTTAAATGGTACGTGGTATTGGCTTAAATATCATTTATTACATTCTGGTGTAACTATTTTACGTGTAACTACTAGGAAGACTTGGAAGGTGACAGACAGTAGACTCTGAAAACTAGAATGTTTTGACAACCGCGGGACAATTGCATATTGTCCACTTGGGGCAGATCTGAGAAAAAAAAATGTGAATTTTGGATTCTCAACCTGAGATGGAAATGAATCATTTCAGGAAAAGAGACTCTGATTTGAAACAAGAAAGATGATGAAGAAGCTGCCATGGAAACAGAATGAGGACAGGAGGAAAGTAGGGCAGAAGAGAAGGGTGGAGATTGTCCCCTTCTGTTTAATGAGATTTCACAAGCCCAGCCCTATAGGAGACTCGGAGTTGGACACCAAACTGAGAACTGAGGCTACTTCCCCTTCCTCCCCCTTCCCAAGCCAGGCTCAACTGAAAGGAAGATTGCAAAGAGCAAAACTGAAGAGGCAAAAATGGTTTATTAGGAAGGAAGAAAGTTTGATTTGGGAGCTGAATGGAAGAAATAACTAGAGGAGGCTCCTGCGATCTGATTTAAAAAGTCTTCTCTTATTAAACAGAAGTGGCTGGAGAAAAAGAGGCTCGTCCGTCTTGCCCAGCCCTGCCACACAAGGCTTGAGAAAGGGGAGACCTTTGCATCCGGCCCTTTGTGTCCATCAGTTGCCTAATAGAGGAAGCCCTTCACAGCCCAGCCAGGAGGAAAACTGCTCCACGGCCGCTTTTCCTAAAAGAGAGCAAGCTGATGGATGTCCTGAGCCAATGAGTGGTTTGAGAGGAGCATCCAGCAGAAACTCTTCCTACCAGGTGATTCCCTGAGGAGCACAGGATGCTTTAGCCTGCCGGCCAGGGTTGGCCCGGACACCCAGGCTTGCTGACCCCTGTGTCTCTCACCTATGTCTCCTTAAGTTTAGGCCACTCTTCCCCATGGACACTGCTTGCAGTGGTGGGACACGTGGCTCTGAGGTTTGTGGGTGGTTTTATACTTTGCTTGTTGTTGTTGCTTTAAATTCTGTTTAAAATATTTTGTAATTAGAGTTAATAGCTTGGGGCAGCTAGGTGGTGCAGTGGGTAGAGCCCCAGCCCCTAAAGTCAGGAGGACCTGAGTCTGGCCTCAGACACTTAATATTCCCTAACTGTGTGACCCTGGGCAAGTCACTTAACCTCAATTACCTCAGCAAAAAAGCGAAATTAAAAAAAAATTAATAGCTTCATCTTGCCTTATTTTTTAAAGGGAAAGCACATTATTTAAATTCATATGTATATATGAACACATATATAAATTACACACCTATGCATCTATGCTTACATATGTGAATATATATATATAGAGAGATATTCTGTCTCCTATCTTGACAAATCCCCTCAAAAATCACCCCTCACTATTGTACATGAAACAACCTCCAGCTCTCCATCCTTCCCACCCCGACATCCGCTCTAGAAGAGGGACAATGATTGGGGGGATAACTTGTGTTTGAAAGTAGGTGTCCCACAGTCCCACAGACATGGAGGGCATCTGTGTGGGATGCAGGCTTCCTCCACTGTGATTTCTCTGGTGTAGATACTTCTTTCATTGAGACACATTAAAACTTCATTGGTCTTTCAGAAATGGTTTTTTGTGAATTGTGGTGGTGAGAAAAGAGTTCCCATCTGAAAGCCAGCCTCTTACAAAGGGTAGTCCTCAGACTATAGACATATGTGCCATCCCCAGGTGATGCCCCAAGACTCCCCATCTGCCCCCTTGTTCAGACTCTGACCAGTGAAGGCCACTTCTTTGCCATGATGGGACAGTAAGGTAGGATCTCAGGGCAAGAGCACTGCATTTGGTGTCAAAGGTCACTGGGTTTAAATCTCAGTCCTTCTGCTTCTGACCTGTGTGACCTTGAGCAAATCATTTAACATCTCTTAGAATGAGATTTCTTATTTGTATTAAAAAGGGGGGGGAAGGGAATTGGACTTGGTGGGCTCTGAAGGTCCTTCTAGTTCTAAACTATGGCACACTCTTCTCAAACACCATGTACATCAAGACTTTGCAAAAATTCAATCAATAAGCATTTATTAGGCACCTTCTATCTACCAGGTACTATGTAGACACAAGGAAGAATACAGGATAGTTCCTTCCTTCTAGGAGATCTTCTAAAGGAAGAAAAAAAATCCTTTAATATATTGGCAGAAATGCCCAGAGACCAGAAGGAACTGACATTCTCAATGGTAACAGCCTCAGCAACTGGCTCAAATCCTTGTAGTTTTTATCATTTTAGGCACAGATATGACAGAATGGATCTCACCATTGTACATGAAACAACATCCAGCTCTCCTTCCTTTCCATCCCCTGAAATCCCCTCTAGAAGAGGGACAATGACTGGGGAGGAAATCCTATCAATGCTCATTCAAGTGAAAATAATCACTATTCCTTGGAGGGAGATGGCGGTCCATGGCCAGATGTTTGCTAATTATTTTCAAATGAAATCAACTCGGCCTGAGCTTTAAACAAAGACATCGGGAGTAAGGGAGAACATGCTCCTTTTTGTTATACTTCTATAAGAAAAAATCATAAAACCATCTAGGCTATAAACAGCAGACATCAACAGCCTCCCATGAGACTGACTGCCAGAACCTGACCGATCGTTCTCCAGAATCTGTTCAATATTCATTTCATGGCAATACCGAGAAAGGCACTGAGCTTGCCACAGAGATTCACAGTGTTTTCCTAGCAGATTGGAAGGAGGATATAATTTCTTTTTAATAATCCCAGAAGTAGTCAATGTCCATTAATAATTCTGATTTTCATGTGAAGCTCACTGGTTGGTCCAGCAAATGATAGATAGCCTGTTTTTACTACGCTGATCCTCAGAATTACACATTGCAACTTCAGTTAAGCAGTGAGTCCATCAGGCTTCTTACTCCAAAGCATGTCCCAAGCCCCCCATGTCCTAGTAGAAGGTCTGATCTATTGCTGTGGCCAGATCTGTCCCTGGGGACAGCTTCTCTTGATGTGTTTCATTGATCAGCAGCTTTTTTTTTTTTGATCAACAGCTTTTTAACCCAACTTGCCTCTCCCCAGGTCTGAATTCAAACCATTTCCTATTTGACAGGATCTTCAGAAAGGAAGAACCCAGAGTCACCCCTGCCCCATAAGGAGGAACAAGAATCAGGCTCTGGTGGAACTGAATCCAACAATATAGACATGGTACCAAGTCAGCAAGATATGAATTCGAATCCTGTCTCAGATACCTGTCCAGCCTCTGGTGGAACTGAATCCAACAAATATAAAGTAAACTGAGTCAGCAAGATACCAATTCAAATCCTGCCTCAGATACCTGCCAGCTTGTCACATAATCACCTGTCTTCAAGGGTTGAAGTGAGGTTCAAGTTAAATAACTCAGGTAAAGCATTTTGTAAAGCACTTTTAAGAGCTATGCAAATGCTTACCATCATCACCACTGTCATCATTATTGTCATCACTATTACTATATATCAGGTACTAGGGACACCAAGAAAAATGAAAAAGTCCCTGCCCTCAGAGAGTTTACATTAAACTTAGAGAGAAAACACATACATAGAGAAGCAGATAAAAGGTTGCTGCAGCACAGTTCAGAAAGAGAAAATGGCTGAGAGAATCCAGGAAGCCCTCCTGGTGGTGGTGGTACCTGAACTGGGCCTTGAGGGAAGCTTGGGACTAGACAGGTAAGTGATGGATGGATGAAGTAGGATGTGGCAGTTCTAGAAAGTCATACTTAAGAAAGCTCAGGCTGAGGTCATCTTGTCCTCATTCAGTGAATTCAGAAAGATGAAGGACTTGAGGGAGATCGTCTCCGAGTCATGACAACATAGACCAAGGATGATTCTTATTTTTTCCCCACATGAAAATCCTTCAAATAATTGAAAATAGTTCTTCCATCTCCATGGCCATTGCTTCCATCCAAACCAAGACTTTCTCATTCTCTTATGCCCATCTTAGGGCATAAGAGAATTCCCCTCTAAATGTTCTCCCCATTCAGGTTAAAAAAATCCATTTCTTCAGTGATTGCCCCCTCTGCTCTCCTGCCCATTGTCTTCTGGATTCTACCCCACTTACATTAGAAAGTCGTTCCTAAAATGCCCAGCGATAGGGAAAAATCCTCCAGAGACATTCTTGCCATCGTGGAATTCACCCTGATGATCAGTCAGGCATTCAACAAGCATTTTTAAAATACGTTGTTTGCTCCAGGGTCCAAGAACCAGAGAAAAGGCAAAACCAGCCCCCATCCTTAAGGGTTTACTTCTGGTGGGGGAAGAGAATATGCACAAAACCAAAATAAACCAAAAGGTGTGAACCATGGAACAGACCTAGAAAGAGCACAATGGCCAGAATGGGCAGATTGGGAGGGCATTTGGGGGTCTGTTTGAGGGAGTGTGGGAGGATGAGAACTGTCACTCTAGAGTGACAGCTCAGAACCTCCAGGACCAGGCAAGGGGATGGGGATAGGCTAACTTTGGAGGAAGGAGTCCAGGCAGTGTCAATGGCTGGAATGAGGGACTGGCTAACTTGCCTGATTCTTCTTTCACAAGATGGTGCTGCATATATTGGAGAATAACTCCCATGTCTTCTAAGTCTTTGCCTCCCATGGATAAACAAATCCAGTTCCTTCCACCAGGCCCCTGGCGTGATGACCACTGAAGCCCCTTCTCCATCTCGGAGCCCCGCCATGATGCTGTCTGTCTTTGGCCAATCCTTCTTCAGACGTGGTCCCCAGAAACAACCAACATGTTCCAGGTAACCAGGGCAAGGGTCTATCAGCTCCCAACTTCTGGAGGCTTTGAGCCTCTTACAAGCTGAAGAGCTAATTTGTGAGCACGGAAGCAGAGGCAAAGCCAGGCAGGTAGAGCAAGAAGAGAAACCGCGTCTCCAGGACTCCGGTTCTGGCACTCCTGCTTTCTTTCTGGATGGTTTTGGACATGTCCTTCACCTCTCTGAGTCAGTATGGTCACCTCAAAAATGGCAGTCTAAGAACAAAGGACCCCTATGAATGGGGAGGATTAGGCAGGAGAGTGTTACCCTAACATGGGCTTAACAATTTGAAGGGAAAGAATGGCCATGGAGATGGAAGAACAACCCGGGAGAGTGGAAGAAACTCCATCTACCAAGGTCAAATGGGGTAATATTTGCAAAGCTCTTAGCACAGGGCCTGACAAAGAGGAAGAATTCAGTAACCCTGACTTCCTCCCTTCCACATTTGTCCTCCCCCACTGCCCTAGCCCCCACAAAGCTGGAAGTCATTGCAAAGGACATTCTGACTTTTCTTTGTTCTTTGTTTTCCTTTGTTCAACTTTCCCGTTGAGAGAACTTTTTTCAATAATAATAATAATGACCTTTATTATTATAATAACAATAATAACTTACTGGCTAGCATCTTCACTATGGTCCAGGTTCTTGCCAACAAACATAAATTATGAAGGCATTTATGCTTTGAAAAATACTTGGTGATTTTAATTTTTTAAAACCTTCATAAAATATCTATAGCTGAGGATTAGTGAATCACATCACTCAAGCTCCCTGCTTTGTCTTGCTGTTATTTGAACTCTAAGCTCACTCTCCTTGAGCTTTGCTATTGCAGCAGCAAAGAAGCAGCCTCCTCTAAGCACTGCAATGGCTTTAGATTGTTGCCCCAATAGGTTCATTCAGGAAGGCTTGATCTGAAGGTGGCATCCTTATACTATTCCCCCTGAGCCCAATGTCTGTAAGTGGTCAGCTTACAAATGACCTCTCTGGACTTAGCTGTGCTCCTCCATCTAGGGCTGACTTCCTTCTCATCCATACCACCAAAACCTCAGAATTTTTGACTAGTTTCTGGTATCAATTCTGGTCAGAGAACCTTATATCTCATAAGGGAAAACAGAGCATATGCCTTTCGTTATATTTCATTCATGATCTCAAGATCTCATTGTTTATCTTTTCCTTAGAGTCTATAAGGGAATGGGGGAAATAAGTTGGTCAATGTCCTGATTCTTATCCCTCAACCTATAATGTTCATCATAAACCTTATAGCACTACAGAGATGACTGCTGCTACTAACTACTAAAACTACTACTACTACTATATCCAATCATTCAACAAAGCATTTATTAAGTGTCAGCTAGGTTCCATTTTGAACAGGTTGAGTTTGAGGTGTTGATAGGATACATAGGTAAAGAGAGCTGGTAGATAAACTTCATACTCAGGGAAGAGGTTGAGATGGACTAAATTTGGGAGTTTTTCACATGGAAAAGGTAACTGATAACATGGAAATGGGTGATATCACCAAGGAAGAGAGAAAATAGAGGGGAAATGTGGAGGACAGAATCTTAGGAGCTACCAACACTTTTTGGAAGGGAAACAGCAATTTTTTGAGCTAGAAAGCCGAGCTCCACAAAATTAATGCTCTGACTTTTGGTGTTGGAGAAGACTTCTGAGAGTCCCTTGGATAGCAAGGAGATCAAATTAAGTCAGACTACTCACTGGAAGGTCAAATGCTGAAGCTTAAACACTTAAACTCATAATAAGAATTCATCAAAAAAGATCATGATGTTGGAAAAGAGGAAAGGCAAAGGAGAAGCACATGGCAGTGCAGATGATGAGATGGATAAATGGTGTCATGGAAACAACAAACATAATCCTGGGCAAACTTCGGCAAATACCGAAGGATAAAAGGGTCTGGTGTGCTGTGGCTCATGGGGTTATGAAGAATTGGATGCAGCTGAATAAAGAATAACAACAGACGTCCACTGAGGTCCCTTCCAAACCTAGGATTTTATGATTCCTGGTAATTCCATGTGAGGATTGCTGGAGGGAATTGGGAATGTTTAACTTGGAGAAGAAAAATTAAGGAGAAAGGGTGATAGTTATCTTTAAAATAATGGAAATACTGTTATCTAGAAGAGGGATTAGACTTTTTGTCTGTCTTCAGAGGGCAAAGCTAGTAACAATGGGTGAAGGTTACAAAGAGACAAGTTTTGAGAAAAGAAAACCCTTCAGACAATTGGAGCCATCTCAGCTGAGTAGACTGCCCTGGGAAATAGTGGATTCCTGCTCCTTTGTAGGGTTTCCAAGCAAACGATGGATGGCCAGTTGGTGGGTATGCCATGCAAATGATCCCCACCGCTACCAACATGGCTAGTTATTGGTCATGCTCAATTACTCCTGAGCCCTCTTCCAGTTGTGAAGAAAATAGTCAAAAAGCCAGAAGTAACATTTTAATAACAAAGCATAATGGAAGTTATGAGGGGAAAAGAGAAGGTAAGGGATAACCTTACACAGAAAAACTTTAATAGAGTGGTAGAGGAGGAATCAAAATGAGAGGGTTGAGAAATCCATTAGTGGTGAGGAAAAAGAGTCATTGAGAGTAGACAACTTGATTTGGCAGAAGACAGAAAAGAGTTTTTCATCTGATTGAATGTGATGTTAGAAAAGTTAGATTGGATTCCCTCCATGGACTTTTGTTGCTTTATGTTTTATAAAATTACTACAAAAGCTTGGAAAGACACGATTGGATGCTGAGTAAAGTGAGCAGAACCAAGAAAACTCTGTACACAGTAACAGCAAGATTATGTGATGATCCACGGCACTCTTTTCAGCGATGAGATGATTCAAAACAATTCCAAGAGATTTGTGATAGAGAGAGCCAATTTCATCCAGAGAGAACTATGGATACTGAATGTGGATTGAAGCATAGTCATTTTATCTTTTTGTTGTTGCTGTTTATTTGCTTGTGTTTTTCTTCTTTCTCATGTTTTTTTTTCCTTTTGATCTGATTTTTCTTGAACAACATGACAAATATGGAAATATGTTTTAAAAAATTGTACATATTAACTCCCCCAACAAAAACCCAAAATAAAATTACGACAAAGAAGCACTGTCATGACTACATTTCCAATGGAACAGTTTCCTTCAAATGTTTCCTTGGCTGGACAGTGACCTTCACCCAACCAAAATGTAATATTGTGTATTTCTTTGAAAATATAAGTATCTTCTGGAGCTTTTTCCTACAGCTTGAAGAGATAATCAGGCTCCCATTTTGATGAGAACAAGAGGACATGGGCCATGTCCAGAGTGGCATAAAAGTGACTTGGTGGGCCCTACATTAAACCCATATGGCCTTAATAGCATTCAAAGAGAACTGCTTTCACATGAGACATTTTGCACACAAAAAGCTCCCCCAGGGAAAAGACAACAATGGAAACATCCATCAAGTAAGCAAAGGGCATTTAGGAAAAAACCTTTTCTGGGCTACATCCATCAAACTATCAGTGACTGCTGAGTTAATGCATTTACCACCACTGAGTGTAAGTCTAAAGACAGAAATGCGTAAGTGGCCCCTGGGGAAAACCCAGAGAACACTCCTGCAGGACTTCATGTGGCCTGGCTCCTCCTGCCCTGTCCAGCACTAGGAGCCCACGGCTGCTTCTGACCTTTCTGAAAACAAGACGTGTTCTCCTCTGACTCTGATCTTGTATGGTTGTGAATGGTGCAGAGACTGAAATATCCAGCCCCCAAAGCTCCCAAGGCTTTTTGTGCTCCAGAGCATTCACTATTTCAGCAAATAGAAATATCATTTTTCTAAGGAGCTCCAAAAAGTGATTTGCAAAACTGTGACAGTAATAATCTCTTAACAGCATTGCGGTTTGTTAGCTCTTCACATAGAGAGGGAAAGGAAATTAATTAGAAATACTGTAATAATGAGAAAGAAAACTTCCCCATATTAATTTTTTAGTGTATCTAAGTGCTTAGCGGATGAAAAGTAAATGCCAAGTACTGTATCATTAAGTGTTCTCAATTACAATATTAATACTTTAATAAGGAGAATTCAGCATGTTTCTTGGATGTTTTTCAGCCTTCTGGGCCTTTCCTTGTCTATTAACTCATTTGATCTCATTTAAATAAGCATTATGAAAATTAAATATGTCCCTGGGTGTTTCTTTTTGTTTTTGTTTTGGAATGATAGTGACAGAAAGCTTCTCTCATCTTGAGAAAACAGCGATTATTGGTGGGGTCGACTTGGTTTTGATCTGTCTCTGCGTGCTCCAGTTCATGGCAGGGAAAAAAGGGAAAAGGAAAGGATTCCTCTTCAATATCTACTTGCCCCTAGAGGGCAGAGCTAGGGTAAAAGTTGGCAAGAAATCGATGTAGACTGAATATCAGGAGAAACTTTCTGGAAATCAGAGTGATCCCTAAGTGCAATGAGCCACCTCAAAAAGGAGTGGACTCTGCAAAGGGGAGATGGCAGCTAGGTGGGCTAGAAGGTGTTCCTGCCTTGTTTCAAGCTTAACTAGATGACCTCATGTCTCTGCCAGTTCTGAGGTTCTGTGCCTACTCTTTGGGCTACAGAGTCCTTCATGAAGCCCAACTGCCCAGCATGGCTTCTGTGGGAGCAGTCATGAGTGGGGCCAGCAGGAAATATGTGATCCCTTCATTCACATCTTAGGGGTCTTTGACAAACATGGCTTTGGGATCTTCTTCACCCTTCAGAATTGTGACTGAGTTCTCTCAAGGTTCTATGATGGAGAGACTAGGTATGAGATGTTCCTTTAAATCTATCCCATAAACTGCAACACTACTCAAGCTGCCTAAATATTGATGATCCATCAGAAAAAAAGCAATTGCTGCTGGTACTTACCCGCAGAGGCATCGACATTTTATTAAGAGCTATTATTCATATAGCATTTAGTGCTTGAAAAGTTTTTGCAAATATTATCTTGTTTTATCCTCAAAAATAACCCTAAAAGATAGGAACAATTATTACATGACATTAGTTAAATAATTTGCTCAGGGTCCCATAGCTAGTGAGTTTCTGAGGCTAGATTTGAGCTCAAATCTTATTGGCCCAGCACCTTACCCGCTGAGCCACCCAGTTGTTTCTAATGAACAAGTCAAGCTTTAGAATAGGTCATTATGATTCTCCAGAAAAGCTATGGAAAGTTACCTGTCTAATCATTCATAGGAGTTTTAGACAGTGTTGTCTATCCTAATTATTCAAAATAAATGCACATTTGGTAGATTTTGTCCACTTAAACTAAATGGCACAATCTCCAATAACCAGAGTATTCATCAAACCCATTGAGTCATTATATATTTTTTTCTCTTTTAGAACATGATGGAGAGCCAAAGAGTCCACTGACTAAAGACCTTCTGGTGAGGCTCTTTCTGGTATTTAGCTAGGTGAGAGCTTGGTCATCCCTGGAACAGTCTAGCATGTGGACATTGCTCTTCCTGTAGTTGGAGATCCAGTCTGACCTGCATTTTCTTTATTCTTCTCACACAACACTGCATTTCCTTCTCCTCTATCTTAAATGTGTTCCATTCTTTTTTTTTGTCTGAGGCAATTGGGGTTAAGTGACTTGCCCAGGGTCACACAGCTAGGATGTGTTAAGTGTCTGAGACCAGATTTGAACTCAGGTCCTCCTGACTTCAGGGCTGGTGCTCTATAATGTGTTCCCTTCTTATTGATATTTCCTAAAGTCCCTCTTTAAAATAAAATAAATTTAGGTAGCCATTATTTCACAAAAGCCTTCCCTTAATGCTTGTGGCATTTCTCACAAGCTATATAACTTGTTCTAATCTACTTGATATATAAGATTTTATTTGTATTTTAATATATACCTCTCTCTCCCAGTGGAATCTAAGTTCTTTGAAAATAGAAGTTGCTTAATGATTATTTTGTACCTCTACTGCATTAGCCCAATACCTGCCATAGAGGAAACTTTTTAATAATTGCTTCTTGACTGATGGATTGACCAGAATCATAGTTGAAGTGTTTCCAGCTTGGGAGGTTCTACTTAAACTTGTCCTCTGATGACATAATCCTCAAGAACCCAGCTCCCTCTCCATCAAAATGAGACATCTGAGAATAACTCAGCTACATCTTCTATGAAAGAACAAACTATGAAATGGATGAGATGACCTGGTTGACTTAGGATCAACACCAATGATGAAAGTATACTCCACTGAAGTATTAAATTATGCAAATTAAAAACCTCATTATCATTACCTATAAAATGGAGATCATTATACATGTACTATCCCCACCACCACCCCCACAGATGTTGTAAGGAAAGGGTTTGTAAAAAGGAAAGCTTGATATTAATAGCAGTTCTTAATATATCACATGCTAATGTCACCTGTTCATTAGTTCATTTAACATGTGGTTATTAAATTGATGACAAATGAAACTTTCATTATTTGAAATGTAAATGAATTATAAGAGAGCTGCTCTTCTAGACCCAATTTTTAGTGATAAGGACAAACTGATGACTGAAGTAGATATTGTTGAATCCAGGAAGAAGTGATTACTCCCAAATAGAGAAGTAATAAAAGCTTACAATGATGTTGAGAGGTACGTATTATTTCCACTTTATAATTATATATTATATATGTATTTATATATTCATTTATGTAGTATATGTAATTATATATATATATACGTCATAGCTTATTATCTCCATTTTATAAATAATGAAACTGAGGCAGACAGAAGATAACTCATCCAACCACACAGCCAGGACTAGTCCAAGTCAAGCATTTGACTTCAAGTTAGTGCTCTTATCAACAAGCCATTTAGATGTCTCTGAGAGATAGGGAAAAAAATAAATCAAGAAATACACCCTAGTACTGAGGAGCTCAGATTTCAGGAAGTTCTGAGAAGGGGAAAGTAGGATTCTATAAACTGTAATTCTGCAGGGAACCTCACCCCACACAGGATAGGATATGTACAAGAACAAAATTCTAAAGATACAAAAGAGACCTATTCCAAACAAGACAAAAAGGAGAATTTATTTATGACTTCAATGTGGATATGTAGGGAACTTCATGAACAACTTAGATTAAAAAAAAGAATACATAATGAACTGAACCATGCATTAAAAAAATAGAAACCCAACAAATTAACAAACCCATATTCAGCATCAAAAGGGATATATTATAAATCAGAGAATTCAAAACCAAAGTCTATGGAAACATCAATCATCATTAAGATGTGAGCATGTGCATATAATCATGATGTGCTATATGATCTGCTTTTTTTCTTTGGCATCTCAGAACCTTCTCATTATGATGAAATTGCTCCTTCGAATGGTTTCCCTCTTCTCATTTGTACATATGAGATATACACAGGATAAATTGAAGATAATAAACAGAGGAGACGTCTCAACATGAAGGGTGATTATGAAAGACTTCTTGTTAAAAAAAAACTTTTAGTTGAGACCTGAGGGATAGCAAAAAAGCTCAGAAGTGGAGACAAGGAAGACAGTTCCAGACACAGACAAGGACACAGCCAGGGAAAACAATCTAACCTGGGAGATAGGATGTCTATGGGGAGAAACAGCAAAAAGCTTGACGTTATTGGACTGTAGAGTGTATTGAGGAGGGGGGAGGTAAAAGGTGTAGGAACAATGGGAAGGTAGAGCACAGGCAGGTTAGGAGAATTTTATAAGTCAAACAAGGCTTTCTATTCTAGTCAACAGGGACCAACTGGACTTAATTGAATAGAGGTATGATGAAATGCATTTAAGGAAGGTCATTCTGATACCTGTGTGAAGTAACAACTAGAGTAGGGAGAGACTTGAGGCAGGGAGATTAACCAGAGTGGGATTATCTGAATATTTGATTGATATATTAATTGATATTTCTCTTACCAACTTCAATTCTGGCTTTTGATTCTTTCACCCTGGAATTTATACATGAATTACTTTGTATATAAATTAAATAAAGAAGAAAACAATATACAGCCTGGTTGTACTCCATTCTCAATCTTACACCAATCAATTTTTCCATGTTAGTTTGGCAATTGCTTCTTGGCCCACATGCAGGTTCTTTTTAAGACAATTAAGATGAACTTGTCCTCTCATCTCTTTGAGGACTTGCCATATTTTGTTGTGATCTACACAGTCCAAGTTTTAGTGAAGTGAGTCAAGCAAGAGTAGGGTTTTTTTTTAATTTCCTTGCTTTTTCCATAATCCAGCAAATGTTTGCAATTTGGTTTCTAGTTCTTTGTCTCTTCAAAAACCAGCCAGCTCTCCTGGTAATTCTCAATTTACATATTGCTGGATCCTAGACTGAGAATTTTAAGTGTGTGTGAAATGGAAATGAGTCTAGTTGTTGGGTAATTTGAATGCTCTTTGGCATTGCCTTTTTTAGAATTAGGACATAACAATGGTCACTGGACTGGAAAAAGATCATTTCGAGTTTTTCAAATTTGCTGGCACATTCAATGCATCCAGAAAACAGAAGTAAGGAAAATTCTAGGTAAAGAATAGGCAGGGGAAAGGCACAAAGACAGGAGAAATGGAGTGTCCTATGTAAGAAACACAGGTACCCCTGAATAATAGGATTGCATTTAGCAATAGAACAATGCTGGGGCAGCTGGGTGGCACAGTGGTTAGAGCACCAGCCCTGAAGTCAGCAGGACCTGAGTTCAAATCTGGTCTCAGACACTTCCTAGCTGTGTGACCCTGGACAAGTCACTTAACCCCAATTGCCTAAGCAAAAAGCAAATAAATAAATAAATAAATAAATAAATAATAAAAAAAAAATAGAACAATGCTAATAGTAACAAGTGCTAATAATAATAGGATGATAGAGAGGCAAGACAAGGACAAATGAGTGAAAATAAATAGAAGAAAATCTAGGTTTGACACAAGACCTAACCTAACCTTTCTAACAATTTGAACTATCCAAAGTAAAATGGCTGCCTTGGGAAGTAGTCAGCTCCCCACTGCCCTCTGTAAAGATCGTTAAGACTGAATAAACACTAGCTGCGGCTGCTGAAGAAAGGATCTTTTTTTTTTTCATATGTGAGTTGGATTAAATGACTTCTTGGCTCACTCCCAATTGAGAGATTTGCTTATTTGGTGACCGTCCAAAAAGAACAAGACATTATGGGAGTTTTACAATACCTGACAAAGTGAGGAAGTTTTGGAAATGCTCAACTTCTCTCTCATTCACTTGTCATTTTCCTGTATTGATTATTTCTTACCACTCTTTTCATGCCTTCCATGCAGGAGAACACTTGAATGAATAAAAGACAGGATATTTAGAAGACTGGTTTCTGATTCCCAACTCTGCTATTTTAAGTGTAAGCAACTTTGGATTATTTATTTAACTTTCCTCTTCTGTAAGAAAGATACTAGGTAATTTAGACTGGAGAATTTCCAAGTTTTCTTTTCCCCTAAATATAAATTCAATAAGAATGGCCCATCCCTTAACCCAGAACTACTGGGTATATTTATGTTAATGTTTCCACAATACAATAAGGCAGATTTAATTGAAATAATGTTTTTGTGTAACCTGTGACCTGGAACAGAAGACTTTTTGTTTACCAGATTTGGTTTTACCCTGGGGACCTTGTTATAAATCATTTTACTTCATACTTCCATCTTGGCTTTCCCCTGGGAAACACCAGAACTTGGACTCCTATCTAATTCTCTACAGAAATAATAATGATAAAGATAATAATGTCTTTAGCTTCTTGTAAGCTTTTAAGATAATAATACACTCAATGCAGAGCAGATTTTATTTTTCCTAATGAGAAAATCAAATATTGATTTTATATTTTATTTTTTATCCCATTTTGTAATTGCCTCTATTTGAAACAACCTAAGTCATGTATCTAAGTTCAGAAGTTCAGCCTTCCTTTCTAAGCTAAATCATCCCATAAATCACTTCATTCAAAGAAATCTCTCTACACATCTTACTGCCCAAGCACATTTAAGGAAGACTTGTTATCTTATTAACAAGCCTTGTACACCCATGTCCAATTAAGAGATGTTTTATCTTGCTAACAAGCCCTGCAAGATGCAGGTGGGCACCAGGAAATCTGTCAGAAAATGTTTCACTGGAGTTTAGGATATTGCTACAAAGCACTTTACTCTCCACTCCAGGAAATCCTTTGACTTTCCACCACTAATGTTCCACTCCTGCCTTCTCCAGGACCACAAAGTAACCCAGTCGCATAGACATGAAATTGTTTTTAGTGTGCAGTCCTTTCTTTCCTGTTTGTATTCTCTTTTTTAAAAACTAAAACAAAGGAAGGAAATAGCTCAAGATTGAACTTACATAATGGAGTAAAAACTGGACAATACATAACCATGAACATGTTCTTCAAGATGAGTTTCAACCAATGATGAGTAAAATGAGAAAAATTCACACTCTGTTCAAGATACATCAATGTACAACTAAGATCTCCTCCCATCCATGTGTTCTGAACAGGAAGTTTTCACCTTGACAAAGGAGTTAGAATTAGCCTATGATTAACCCCTCCTGAAGCAGACATAAGATGATACCACCATCATGTGTGAAGTGAAGAAGTCCTAGTCCTTGGGTGTTTGCACATAAATAGGGAATTTGCTACTTGCCCGCTATGCATGTGGGGCTGTGCTAAGCCCTGGACATGTGAAAACAAGAAAATGAGATGTTCCTCATTCTGAAGGAGCTTAAATACGAATAGGGAAAGACACACTTGAGGGGGAGAGAGATGAAAAACATGGCCATTGGGGTGGAGCTGGGCTACATTGGCAAATCAGTAAGGGAAGGAAAGGAGAAGGATGACTGTGATTTAAATGATATGGTGAATCTGGACAAAAGATGGGAACTATATGGAGGAGGTGGAGAGCACAGATTGAATTGGGAAGGAATACTGATGGGCTTAATTTTGCAATATAATTAAATGACAGTAAAATGATATGTGCTTCATGAACAATATCTTTGGGTGACCTTAATGTGAAATTAATTGCTCTGGACACAGATTAACCAGGATAGACTCCAAGAGTGTGTTCTTAGCTTTGGTGGGTTGGAAAAGATACTGGAAAATGGTTGACACAAGATCCATTCTCTTTTCAAAAACTAAGATCCTTTCCCCAAAATAAAACTTAAATCCAAATTTAAAGCTGGTCAGTCTCATAACTTGAAATACAGTTTTAAAAGGTTGCTTTTGTAAATTTGATTGGAAAAAAAAAGACTTTATGTCCCCAATCACAGGGAAGGCTTCTCCATTTCATCAATAGCATCCTCATGAAATATTTCAAACTCTGAACTTGCAAAATGGGCTAGGAAAAAAAAAACTAAAAAATGACATCAACAAAAACTTCTAGCTGCATGACAAGGCTTCCTAGATCAACACAGATGTTCTCAATTAACATAAACTAAAAGAATCGTCAGATTGTCTTAGAGTCAGCAAGAGGGAGAGGCACTCCAGTGGCCACAGATCCAATCCTTTCCATCTACACAAGATAAGTGTACCTCAGACAGTTCAAAAGGACTGGCTCCAAGTCGTAACACAGGAATAAGCTTTGAACTCTCCTCTTACTTAAAGGCAAGTACTTTTTTCAAGTCAAGTTCAAATTCTGCTTCAGATATTTACTAGCTGTATATACCTGAGAAAGTCACTTAACTCTGTTTGCCTCATTCCTTATCATCTGTCGAATGAGCTGAAAAAGAAAATGGAAAACCAATCCAGTATCTCTTTCAAGACAACTTCAGATAAGATCACAAAGAGTTGAACATGAAACAGTAGCAAAAACAACCTTTTTTAATACACTGTGCTTACTAACCTTGGTGAATTATGGGAAGATCACTATGGTTGAAATTAGAATAATTCTTGAGGTTTTCTCTGCCATTTACCACCTGAATAACTTGAAAGTCATTTGGGGTATCTGGACCTCAGTTTCCTCATCTGTAGAGCAAGAGTGTTAGACTAGATTTCCATCTCAACTGCAAATTCCTGAATCAAGACCATGAACATCATTTACTTTTGATGTTGAGAAATTATCACTCCGGTGGCATCTTTTTGGTTCATAAACTATATTTTATGCAATGAAAAATGGCCCACATCTAAAATTCCTGAATTAGCTTTTACACAGTGTAGTCAAAATGGTGGCTATTGCCATGACATGAGTCTATACTTCCCAGAATTAGTACAGATCTACTCTGATGTTCCCATATTCTAATTTTTAAAGTTAAAGATGATGGTTCATATTACAAATTCATTTACTTAATAAAGTATAGCACTTGGACGATATTTCATAAGTACTTTGATATCACCAGCTATGGCTCTCTGACATTTTATATAAATTAAATTATCAAGTAACTATCTCAAAACACCTTGGATTTTTTTTCTTTCCAGTTCTCTTATTCCCACATTTAATTTTATTAAACAGAACTTTTGTATTTGTGTATGACGAATAGTTCACATGGAAAGGACTTGTTTGGTTTCGTTGGCTGCAGACAAGACAGGGTAAGTCAATGGGATGGCGTTAACAACCTGGAATGGTGATGCACTCTGGAAAGGAAGATGGTTCAAAAGCAGGGGAGCCAGCCCCTCTCGATGGGCTATTATGTTGGAGGAGCTTTCTGCTTGGAAGGAGGGGGCAGAAGCTGCAGAGGGGCTTGAGATAAGAAAAAAGACCTTACAATGATCAGAGCTGTCTCAAAGGAAGGCAGTCACTTTTATGTGTCTCATTCAAGCTGACCTTTGAGCTAAGATTTCAAATCCCCTTGTCAGAGATGATCTAATCCATTTTATGCTGAGCCTCCATCTAGGTCTTCAGTCCTCTTGGTCCCAAGGTCAGTTAGAAAACTCTTCATCCTCACAAAAGAGCAGCTCTAAGTCAGTTTCCAGCAGTTTGAGTATTGAATTGGGAGGAGAGACTATCTTGTAAGCTCTATATAGTCCAAAAGGAAAGGCAGGTCAAATCATCCTCCAAGACCAGGGACGCTAACATCTCAGGGAGCCCCTTGTTATCAGGAGCAGGGAGCCCCATCTCCCCCAAAGTTGAAGCTGTCACTGGAGAGCTTTCACTGGGTGGGCGATGATGATTCCCACCCCTGCTGTCTGGGCTAGTATCCATCTGTGTCAGCATGTCAGGGGAGAAAGCCCATCCCTTCTCCCAGAATTCTGTGCCCCAGGGCAAAGCCGTATCCATGTCAGTTCTGGCTCTTTGGGAAAATGCTTTGGTGCCTGCTTGTTATTGGGGATGGGGGGGGCAGCCTGGAGATCTCAGCTGTGTGGGCAAGGCAGTTAAATGCCATCCCAGCAGAAGCTGGCCCATTTCTGGATACATTTCCATGTGGCCTGGGCTAGTTCAACACTGCACCAAGGGCACCAACTCCCCCCAACAACAGCAAATCACAGAACCACAGAATCTCGGAGGAGGAGGAGCTTTCCATCGTTGCCCCACAAACCTCTCAGATATTACTGGAGGGAACAGAGCTAATAACAAATCATTACCCAACTTTAAGCTCTCAGCTAACATGAAACAAGCTCACATTAACTCCAAAGGAGCCTCAAAGACATTTTCCTTTCAAATCAAGGGGTTCTTTTCTTTTTTTGCCTGGTCAGAAGCCCCACATGTCCTGCTGGAAAGAAACTTCTGCAAACAGATCTCCAGAGCTTTCCACCAGGAGTGGCTGTCCCAGTTTGGAGAACCATGCTCTCCCCCCACCCTGAATTACAGGCTTAACACAGATGTCAGAGTTGAGTATAGGATGAGATGATTTCAAACTTTTGAGTTTAGAACTTACTGAAATCTCACCAAGTTCAAATTACTGTCAAATGTTCAAATAACTGCCTCAGATATTCATTAGCTGCATGATCTTGAACGAGTCCCTTAACTCGTCTCAGTCTCAATTTCCTCATCTATAAAATAAGGATAATAATATGATTTATGTCACAAAGCTGCGGTGTTCTATTTGATTCATTTTAATTTTCAGAAAATCTGTTGCTTTGGAAAAGTTTTGTACCTCCTGGGCCAAGTTGCTCATTCCCTTCCCCACTTTTATTTCCACAATTCTTTTGTACTTTTTTGTTTCCTCTAATGCTCTCATTTTATTTATAACCTTGCATTTATCCTTTTCTTATCTCTTGCCTAATCTCTTAAAAGAATTCTGATTCAACTTGTGCCCCAACTGTGTTTTTCTTAAAAGCTTTCCCTGTCAATGTTTTAGCATCAATTTTTTCTCCTTGGGTTGTCTTATGATAACAGTTCCTCATTATGGTGGGATCTTTGTTCTTTGCTCATCTTTACTTCCTGATTTGGGATTTTGTGGTAGGGTCAGTATGACTGTATGAATGATCAGGCTGTTACTGGTCTTGTTTTGTGTCCTTTTGGGCTCATCTGCTACTTTCTTGGGGGATTGAGTGCACATTTATGATTATTTCATGATCTTAAGAACAGCTCAGACTGGGGATTTAACAGCTTTCAATAATCCAAAGCAAGCTGAGCCAGAATGAAGTCAGAGCTTTGTCCATCTGAGCCCAGGAAGCACAACTGTGGGCTTTCCCCAGTTGGAACTCTAATAGATAGCTCCTGGAATCAGCCTGCCAACCAACTGGAAAGCTCTTCGGACTCGGTGACAAAACTGCAATTTCCTTTTGTTCTGGGCTTTCTGTCCTGGCCAGTTCCTGGAGAACTTCCCCTCAAATAAAGGGGTTCTTTTCTTTTTCTGTCTAGCCAGAAGCCCCATGTCTTCTGCTGAGAAGAAACTTCTGCAAACAGAGGGCTCCAGAGCTTTTCACCAGGAGAACCTGGGAGGACAACCACAGTGTTGAAACTTGCTCCTGTGACTGCCCTTCATCCAAATGACCACAAGGACTTGGAAGTCCCTCCTTAGTCTGCCCCAGATCTGCGCCCCAACCTTGAGTAGCAAGCAACAGAAATGCCAGCGGACACCTTTGCTGCCCCTCGCACAAGACCAGGCCTTGATGGGCCAGAGCTAGGACCTTCTGGGACACCTTCTGCTATACATCCATGGGCAAACCCCAACTCAGTCCACACACTGAAAGGGTCTATCCAGCTGTTCTGTCTCCCCATGCCCAGCTGGGCTAGAAAGAGACTCACTGTGTCTCCACAGGACTCATGAGGTGTATTTCTTATCTTTAGAGAATAGTTGTAGGGAAGAACCTAGCCGTACTTCTTCCTGTTCCTCTGCCATCTTGACTGTTTGAAAGGCTCACCTTTCTGATGCTTCAAGCTAAGGAACCGAGCTGTCTCTGAAGGGGCTGTCCCAGGAGGCAAAAGACAGCAGCAGATAGCAGATACCTTCCCTCTCTGAAATGTGCACTTCGTTACGCTAGGGCACTTAAAAATGATATCATGCAAAGTAGACAGGCTGTTGTTTTTTGTGGGGGGTTTTAGAATAGCATTTCTCACCCGATAAAAGCATTTGTTATAGAAAAACCACTTGAGATTCCCATTTTTCAAAAGAGGGGATATATATTAGGTACAAGTAAATTAAGAAGTCACCATCGATCATTCTGGGATGTCTTATCCCATTTCATTTCCACTTTCCTGATAGGATTGGCTGACAAATGAGGTGTCCCTCATAATGTAAGAATAATGAGCAGCTGTCAGCAAAGCCCAAGCTGTTTTTCCCTATCATGAATTAAGAATGTTTAAAGCCTTTCTTATTCATAGTGGGGAGAGGGAGAGAAGTTATGGCTCTACAGAGCAAAGGGGAGGAAGGAAAGAAATATTTGTTAAGCACCTACTGTGTGCCAGGCCCTGTTCTCCTTTACAAGGATTGTCTCATTTGATAATGAGCTCATCCCAGTCGGGGGTCCCTAGTAACTCCTATCCAGCAGGTGCTCCTTTTTGCCCTATGTATCCAGGCAAGGCAGCAAGTAGATTCTTCCCCCACTCTACCTTTCATTTCCATCCCCTTTCCTCCACCCACCCAGCCACCACCTTGCTTTCAATGGCTTTTCCCCTGGCTTATTTCACCTGTCTTGTTGCCCTCCTCCTCCAGCGCCTCTGCACAGCTGCCAAAATCAGGAAGCCTCCTGCCACCTGCAGTGCTTTTATTCTGAGATACTGCAATCTGCCTCTCACCTATTTAACCGGGCTTGATTTCACTTAATTCCCTTTGGGGCATTCTCCCTGCAACAGGAAACTGCTCTCCCACTTCTACACATTTGCTCAGGATGTACACCTGGAAGGGGCTTCCGCTTCAAATGCACTTCTCAGAACCATTGCTAGTTTTTTCCAACTCTTTGTGACCCCATTTTGGGGTTTTCTTGGTCAAGATGCTATTGGAGTTAGCCATTTCCTTCTCCAGCCCATTTTACAGAGGGAGAAATTGAGGCAAACACAGTCACACAGTTATCAAGTGTCTGAGGCTGGACTTGAACTCTGGCAGATGAATTTACAGAATCCAGATCCATCACTCTAGCAGCCTTCAGAAGGTCCACAGAGTGGCTCTGGATCCCATCTTTTTACAGGGGAGATAGACAAGGTCCAGTGCTTTGTGAGCTTGACCAAAGCTCTGGGGCAGGAGTGGGGCAGAAGGAAAATCAATGGGGAGAACCCCTGGACCTCCGTGGCAAGGTGAGCGAGAGACAGATGCCCCCCCACCATACCCAGTCCCCCTTAATCTAGAGCCATAATAGTATGTGACTTTCAGCCACAGATTGTGTGTGGGGGGAATTGTGAGTGTGTGCACTTGTGTTGGGGGTGAGGTGGGATGGGGAGAAGATGGAGGGATGCTGGAGCTGAGCCACAGTGTGCACTGGGGGAAACACCAGCTCTGCCTTCATGGCCAGGGAATGAGTGCCCCCCATTAGAAATGATGGCTCCCTCAGCCATTGGAAAGTGTGTTTGGGAAGAAAATAGTTGTCTGATTTTAAGAATTAATTAAGCTCGCTAATTTCAAAAGATTACCAGGTCTTTCAAGCCTCAAGCCTGCTGGGGTTTGGGTTTGGGTTTGGGGTTTGGGGGTTTTCTGTTCTTAAGAGAAAAAATTCTCAACTTAACATCCAATCAAATAAACCTTTCTACACCCAAAAACAGCAGGAAAGAGTAAACATGAATGTGGCTTGTTCATCATGTGAACAAATGGAGCTCCAGTGCTAGGTCTGAGAATGGCTCCTGGGGAGCCCCATCAGCTAACTCCCCCAGATGTTGGGGCCCTGGTGGGCTTCCTATCAGCTCATTCATTTGTCCATTCATTTCAAAATCTATTAATACAGAGGGGAAGAAAGGGGGAGAATAAAGTAAAAAGTAGACAGCAGAGAACAAAAGAATACCTACAAGGAAGCAAAGAAAAGATGGACACTCATGAGTACAATGTCTTCTATTATATATATTTACATATATACATATATACATATATGTATACACACACACACACACACACACACACGTCCTCCCTGATGTTCTTCTGGACATATGACAATGTTTTTTTTTCCTTTTTCTGTCTTGTTTTTATATTTAGTATTTTTTCTTATTTAAGTTTAAAATGAATACAATTAATTTTTACAAAAAGAATAATGCATACTGTGTATTATTCACAGTCCAAGGTGCCAAAAGTCAGTAGAATAAAAACAAATGGGGAATAGGACCACTTTTAAAAAAGAATTATAATCTCAAATACCATGCACATAGTAGGTGCTTAATGTATGTTTGTAAACTTGAAGGATGAGTTTTCAATAAAGCAAGATTTCTGTCCACAGGGGGCTTGTTGTCTAATAGAAAAGATGCCAGAGTTATAGAGAGGGATGTGTGTCCCATGGTCAGTGTACGAGATGGGACAAAGCAGCAATGCTTTGCCTGGACTGCTCAGAGTAGAACATGGACTGGGTTTTGATAGCAGTAGAGGAAGATTGGAGAGGAAGGAGTGGGAGCAGTTCAGGCATGGGGGCCTGCCCACAGCAAAGGCTGGCAGGTGGGAGATGTGTATGATCGATCCAGGAGGGGGAGGGGAGTACAAGGCAGACTCCGACCACAAGGAAGGGCTCCCCATACACCACACCCATGAGAGCCATTCATCCTGCAGGGAGAAAGAGACCAGCGCTCTCCGAGCAGAGGAGTCATTTGGTCGGGTCTCCAGGGGATGCTTTTTACAAAACTTGACCTAGGACCAGCAGGGAGAATTGTTTGTCCTAGAGAAGCATGCTAGGAAGACCACCAGCCCCAGAGGCACTCTGACTTCTCACTTTGGGGTGGGAAGTTTCCCCAGAGCAAGTCTCCCCCATTCCCACAGGGTCCAATACACCTCTCTTTGCCCTGACCCCCCCATCCCAGGCCAAGGGCCTGGCCCTGCTGGTGCTTCTCTCACAAGCTTCATCCCTCCTCCCTCATTATCAACTGTGAATGCTCTGAGGCTTGGGGTTGGAGTCCTTCCCAAAGAGATGGTGATCCTCCACAGGCCACAGCCCTCCACAGGGTCTGACAGGAAAATGGGAAGAAGTTACACAAAGACATAAGAACATGACTTGGAGCCATCAGCAGAGATAAAGAGGGATAGACTCGGCTGCCTTGATGTGTCTCCTTTGGCAGGTTCAGCACTGAGCCAGGAAGAAGGGGTCCTACCTAACCCATCCTTCCCTCTGGATTATTGGTCTGGCTGGTAGGGCAGAATAGGAATACTCTACCCATGCATGGGCTTACATGCAACTGATGTGGGTGGGTGAGGGCTCAGCAGGATGTTTGCCTCCTTCCCCTCCAAACATCTGGGGACAGATGGCCCCAGTTGAGCATCTGCTCCCTAACAACATTGAAGAGAGAAGAAAGCCAGAAAGGGGCAGGCTCAGGGAGTCTGTGGAAGGCTGAGGGAGGGTCAGCATGAAGCTAAGGGGGTCTGACAGACTAAAATGCACAGGAGCCTCAGAACCACACAGTAGGGTGCTCTCCTTCCCCATCCCTTGGTTGCCTTCAGCATCATATAGCACAAAGGCATCAGAGTCCCCCTCCCCGAAGCACAAGCCTTGCAGGATCACCCTGATGTCTACATGGACATAGGGAGAGATCCTTGCATGGGAAGAGTCATTGGAAGGAGACTCTTCATCATCCCAAATGTTTGCATAATTCTGGTCCAGGTCTCTTTTTACATGTGTATGATGGTGGGGAGGGTAAGGGGGTGGGAAGAAGAAAATATACTAATATGCATTCCCAATTAGCATTGAAACCCGTGCACTGTAACCATGAGCTCTTTTAGTAGCAATAGGTCCGTCTCCCATCTCATTTCAAAGCTGAAGAAGGCCCTCCCAGATGCTTCCCCACAGCTCTTCTGTTTATGCAGACGAGTAGTTATTATACAGAAATTCCCATTGGGGCTTGTGTGCAAAAGCCCTCGTTAACTCCCATCACACACTGATCCATGACTGGCGTGTGTAAGCCCCCCTGTCTTTGGGAGATCTCGTTTCCTATAGATGCAGAAGGGCGGCATATAATTAAAAGAGGAAGGGGTGGGAAGCTGTAGACTAGAGACAAAGGGATGTGGAAGAGAATAATAGGGAGGGAAGGGAAGCAAAACTCAAGGAAACTCAGAGAAGGAAAAGAGGCAGGAAAGTGGCAGGGAAAGGGGCTTAGAAGGAACTTTAGTTTCATGGGGCACATCTGGAGGGACACGAGTACCCAGCCGGTCAGCCTTCACTGGAACACTTCCAGCCATGGAGGAATCTGTCTCCCAGGAGGCTCAGTCCACTTCTGGAGGATGCTCACGGGGAGAAAGTAACCTTCTGCTTCCTTTCTCCCTTGAGGCCAAGTCCAAGTTCATCTCTTTGCAGGTTCTTCCCCCGGAAGCCAGAGTCTCAGCCAGCTTGGCAGTCCTGAGAGGTTGGGGGAAGATCTCTCCCTGGGTCTTCTGGTGAAGGGAGCTATCCAAGGTCAAGAAAGGCTGACATGGTCATAGAACCAGAGCTCTCCTCAAGTCTTGTAGTGAAGGGAGCTATCAGAGTTCAAGAAAGGCTGAAATAGTCAAAGAACCAGGGAGCTCTCCCAGGCTCTTCTGGTGAAGGGAGCTATCCAAGGTCAAGAAAGGCTGAAATGGTCATAGAGCCAGCAATGTTGAGTGACCCATAACTGCATCAAGGGAATGGGGCTACAAGGGGGACATTCACTTTGAGGTTTGGACTTGGAGAGAGAGCCGAATTTAAATTCCGTCTGATATTTATTAGCTACTTGACTGCTGCTCCCTTCCCCTCAGCTTCCAGCTTCTTCACTTATAACAGTAGCAGTTGGAGGGGATGTGGGAAAACTGGGACACTGATACATTGTTGGTGGAACTGTGAACGGATCCAACCATTCTAGAGAGCAATTGGGAGCTATGCTCAAAAAGTTATCAGACTGTGCATACCCTTTGACCCAGCAGTGTTTCTACTGGGCCTATATCCCAAAGAGATCTTAGAGGAGGGAAAGGGACCCACATGTGCAAGAATGTTTGTGGCAGCCCTTTTTGTAGTGGCTAGAAACTGGAAACTGAAGGGATGCCCATCAATTGGAGAGTGGCTGAATAAATGATGGTATATGAATGTTATGGAATATTATTGTTCTGTAAGAAACGACCAGCAGGACGATTTCAGAGAGGCCTGGAGAGACTTGCATGAACTGATGCTGAGTGAAACGAGCAGAACCAGGAGATCATTATACACAGCAACAAGACTATACGATGATCAATTTTGATGGACATGGTTCTCTTCAACAATGATATGATTCAAACCAGTTGTTCAGCGATGAAGATAGTCCTATACATCCAGAGAGAGGCCTGTGGGAACTGAGTGTGAACCACAACACAGCATTTTAACGCTTTCTGTGAATATTTCCATGCATTTTGTTTTCCTTCTTAGGTTGTTTTTTCTTCTTCTCTTTCTAGATCTGATGTTTCTTGTGCAGCAAGATAACGGTATAGATATGTATACATGTATTGTATTTGTCATATAATTTATCCTATCTAGCATGTATTAGATTACCTGTCATCTAGGGGTGGGGGGTGGGGGGAAGGAGGGGAAAAGCTTGGGAAAAAAAGTTTTTGCAAAGGTCAATGTTGAAAAATCACTCATATGTTTTGTAAATAAAAAGCTTTATATATATAAAAAAAACTTATAACAGTAGTACCTATCTCATAGCAGGGAGGGGGAAGGAGGGAGAGAGAGAGAGAGAGAAAGGGGGAGGTGGAGAGAACAAAACAAAGTAAAAGTGCAAAAACCTTGTTAGCTGTTGCACTGTATAAAGAGCTGAACTTGAAGAGTTCTTGCTGCAAAGTAAGTGATTAATAAATGTTTGTTGGCTGACCTGGAGTCAGGAAGATTTGAATTCAAGTGTCAGACAGATACCAGTTGAATGATTCTGGACTAATCATTTAACCTTCATTGTCCTCAGTTTCCTCATCTGTAAAATAGGAGTAACAATAGCAACTACCTCATAGGGTCATTGTGAAAATAAAATGGGATATTTACAAAGCATGTCTCAAGCCTTAAAGTGCTTTATAAATATTTGCTTTTTTGATATAAATGCTGGCTATTTTTATCATCAAAGTAAGTTTTCTGTTGTTTTATTTTAGCCGTATTATAACTCACAAGTATTTTCAAACTCTGGGCTTTTTGATTCATTATTAATGTCAAACAATAAAAATGCTGACATTTTATTTTCCAGTGTTTGCATGAGTCTTAAAGGCTGAGATTTCTTTGATCTTCTGCACAATAGAATTGCTTTCTTTCTTCCCTAAAGAATCAACATGTTATCTTTCTCTTTCTGCTCAGAACAATTTCCTTCTGCCATTTTTAGGTAGCTGTTTACCCAGACCATCTTTGCCATTTGGTAGTTGACCAGAAATATCAGAGAATACTCCACCAACTCTTTGCTGGTCATGACAAAACATTTGACTCAATGGAACAAAAATGCTGCCTTTAAAAGTCTCTTTTAATGAAGTGTTATCCATCCCAGTATCAAAATGTTTCAAAATTCCTTGAAAATGACCACAGGAACAATCCCATCACTGCTTTGTTCACAAAAGTGAGGAGAACAACAAGTCAGATAAGGCCATGTCTGCTGGTGACTAAGATGCTCAATGTGCTGATGGAGGAGACGCAGTAAGACAGAGTCCTTGGGGAAGGCCCTAATTCTATTTTTCTCACTCCTGCCAGATGTTCCTGTTTATGTATGACATTGTGCCCATTGCACCAAACCCCAGAATGCATCATCTCCTAGAAGAGCACTGCAGAAAAAGACATTGGACTCATCATCTCTGATGGGAGGGAAATGCCACATAGATGAAGAATTTCTTTTCCCCTGATATCATTGTGTATCCACGCAGACAAAATGCCTCAGAGAGCAGGGCCATCAGTGTGCCTAACTGGGACAAGTGGCACAGATGGTCAATGGGTCAGACCTCAGAATTAAAAACAAATAATGGACCAGATTGTCTTTAGGAAATTATAAAGCTCTTTGAATGACCTCAAGCTTTTCTTAGAAACCAAAAGTAAACTGTTAAAAGTACTGAGCAGAAATCAAAAGTCAATTGTTCAAAGTACCAACATGCTTCCAGTATTCTCAAAAAGATATGAAACACAATACCTATTTTACAGATGAGGAAACTGAGATCCAGAGAGATTAAGTGACTTATGTATACAGTTAGTGCATGTCTGATGCAGAATTTTAACTCAGATTTTTCTAATTCCAGGCTCCTCATTCTACCCTCTATACCACCTAGCTACTACCCATAGCCACAACAGTGTCCCCAAAACTGACATTTTATATCACAATGAGTCAGTGAAGAAGAGGCACATGCTGGGGATGATCAGGTCTCGACTCATAACCAACAGAAAAGAACAACAGAAGACAATTGGTCATCAGTTTAGGAAGCTAATGGCTTCATAAGACATCAAGAAATAATAAAGCAAAATGAAAAAAGAATAAGAAAGTATGAAACATCTCATTAGAAAAACAATTGATCTATAGAACAGATTGAGAAGAGATAATTTAATAATTGTTGAACTACCTGAAAGTTATGATAAAAAAAAGTTAAAATATAGTACTTCATGAGATTACTAAGAAAAAACTGCCCCAATGTTCTAAAATAAGATGGTAAAATAAAAATAGAAAAAAAATTCACCAATCACCACCTGAAAGAGGTCTCCCAAGGTAAAAACTCAAAAGAACATTATTGCTAAGTTTTTAAGCTCCCAGGTTAAGGAGAAAATGCTACAAGTAACTAGAAATAAAAAATAAATATTGCAGAGTAACAGTGAGAATAACACAAGATTTAGCAGCTTCTATATTAAAAGACAGATCATGGAACAATAGATTATAAAAAGTATAAAGAAGCTGGGCTTACAATTAAAAATAACTTGCCTAACAGAACTATGTGTTATTCTGAATGAGGAAAAATAGATATTTAATGAATTAAAGGACTCTCAGGTATTTGTGAAGAAAAGACCAAAACTAAATGGGAAATTTGGCCTACTAGACTCAAAAAAAAGGAGGAGGCAAGCATTAAAAACTAACTATAAAGGACTTGATAAGGTCAAGATCTTAACTTCTGTTATGGGAAAATGTTAGCTGTAACTCTTAAGAAAGTTAAGATACCTTGAGTAGTTTGAAAGCACATTCATAGATAAAAAGATTGGAATTGAGTTGAATAAGATAGAATGATCCTGTAAAAATAAAATTGAATAAAAAGAGGTAAAATGAAACAATTCTCTCATACAAATGAGGCTACGATGAAGCAGAAGGAGATAAGATAACTGGTTGTATCTTATCCTCATCAGAACTGGATTGAAAGGAGAATATCATATACATCTAGAAGGATATAAAAATCTTCCTAACTTACAGAGAAATAGAAGGGTAAGGATGGGAAAATTAAGAAATATGAGGATAAAGGGAGAGAATAAGGGAGGGATTCTTACAAAGGGTATAATTTAAAAGTTAATTAAAACTGGAATATGATCATATGTTGTTTACAAGAAACATTTAAAAATGAGGGAGACACAAAGTAAAAATAAAAAGTAGTAGCAGAATTTATGCTTTAACAAAGCAAAAAGAATAAGCAGTAGTAGCAATCATGATTTTAGACAGTTAAAACTAAAATAGTTGTAATTTAAAAAGATAAACAGGTAAACTACATTATGATTAAAAGTATCAATAGATAACTAAGTAATAATAATACTAAACCTATAAGCACCACATTTATCATTCAAATTTTTAAAGAAAAAACTAAATGAACTATGGATGAAATAAATATGAAAATATCTTTCTCTTTGAAGATGATACAATGATATATTTGAAAAATCCTAAAGATTCAACTAAAAAGTTAGTTGAAACAATAATTTTAGCAAAATAGCAAAACATAAAACTCCATAAATCATCAGCATTTCTGTATATTACCAAAGTCCTACAAAGAGATATTAAAAGATTCCCCCATTTAAAGGAACCTCAGGTATATAAAATATCGAGGAATATATCTGCCAAGACAAACCCAGGAAATATATGAACATAATTATAAAACTCTTTTTGTACAGATAAATTCAGATTTAAATATTGGAGAAATATTTATTATTCATGGATGAGTAGAACCAATATAATAAAAATGACAAATCTACCTAAACTAATCTACTAATTCAATTCTATTCTAATTAAAGAACTAAAAATTATCTTATTTGTCTAGAAAAAATAATGGAATTTATTTAGAAGAAAAAAAAAGTCAAGACTATCAAATTAATGGGGAAAAAATTATAAAGGAAGGAGGTTTGGCAGTACCAGATCTTAAACTATATTATGAAGCAGTAATTACCTAGGTTAAGAAACAGAAAGGTGATCAGTGGAACAGAATAGACATATAATACATAGTAGTAAATGATTTTAATAACCTTGTATTAGACAACTAAAGATTTAAGCTTTGGGGATAAGAACATACTATTTGGTAAAAGATGTTGGGAAAACTGGAAAGCAGTCTGGGCAGAAATTGGATATAGATCAGTATCTTACACCAATTCCCAAGATAAAGTCAAAATGGATATGTGACCCAGATATAAAAGGAGATATCATAAGAAAACTAGAAGATGGAACACATTACCTATTAGACTTATAGATAAGAAAAAAATTTATAGAGAGATAAAGAGTAGTATAATTTTGGTCATATTAAATTTAAAAGATTTTGTACAAATAAAATCAAGGTAGCCAAGATTAGAAAGCAAAAAAACTGAAAAAAAAAAAAATTTACAGACTTCTCAGATAAAGGTCTCATATGTCAAGTCCTTTAAGAATTTTGCTCAATTTACAAGAATATAAATTATTCTCCAATTAATAAGTGGTCAAAGAATATGAACAGGTAATTTTCTAATACAGAAATCAAAATTATATATAATTATAGGAAAAATAATCATTATTTAAAAAATGCAAATTAAAATGAATTTGATATTTCACATTTATCAGATTGGCTAAAATGATAGAAGTGAGAAAGAACACATGTTGGAGGGGATGGGGAAAAAATCGGGACACTAATATACTGTTGATAGAGCTATGAACTGATCCTTATCCAACCATTCTGTACAATGCAGAATTAAACTCAAGGAGTTATAAACCCTTTAACCCAGCAATACCACAATTAAGTCTGTTTCCTAAGGTGAGCAGGGGAAAAGGAAAAGAACCTACATATTCTAAAATATTTATGGCATCTTTCTTTAAGCAGGCAAAGAACTGGAAATTGAGGAATGGCTATCAACTGGGAAATGGCTAAATCAGTTGTGATATATGATTGCGATTTAAAAAAAACCTACTGTGCTCTGAGAAATTGTAAGCTGACTGACACTAGAAAAACATAGAACGTGGAAAGATTTACATAAAATAATGCAAAGTAAAGGGAGCAGAATCAGGAGAAAATTGTATACAGTAACAGCATTATTATAACAGCATATGTATAGAAAAATTGCACATGTTTAACATAATATTGGATTACTTGCTCTCTAAGGAGAGGCTGGAGGGAAAGAGGGAGAAAAAAAATTGCAACACGAGGTTTTGCAAGGGTGAATGTTGAAAACTATATGCATATAATTTTTGAAAATAAGCTTTTAAAAAAACCAAAAGCTTGCTGAATGAAGAATATCAATGTGGCTTCTCTCCCCTCCCCCATTGCTTCCATGAATTCACAAGTTACTTGGAGATTTTATTTTAAAATCAGTAGGAGCCCATCTATAAGCTTCCGAACTCTGATGCAATAGGGACCAAATCCAGAATGTGTGTTCTGGGGGTGAAAATGGCGATACCTAGTTCCTTTATGATTATGACTCTACCTGGAAATCAATCACCTTCCCAGAAAGCACCATTTATCAGGCCCCTGAAGCGGGGCACTGGCCAATTGGAAACACAGGATCGAGACTGTATTCCCTGACTCCAGCAAGCCCAAAATGAGAGCTAGCCAAGTGCTTTCCTTGCATCCCCGGCTATGAAGGCCATGAAGCAGACCTGCATAACATATGAGCCTATCTGGTTTTCTCTCTTCCATTATTTATAAATTAGCAGAACCGAGGGCACAGAGCTAAGGCTGCTCATTCTTAACCATCACCTAAGGCATCATCAGAATCAGAACTGGTCAATAAGGAAGAAACACAGTCCAGGTACCTCCAGCCACAGGCTTCTTAAACACAGCTCTTTGCCCTGGCAGAGGAGTTCACTTAATGAACTAGCAATTATTAAGCACCTACCATATGCCAGGCCCTGCACTAAGTTCTGGGCATACCCAAAAAGGCAATAGATAGTCCATAACCTCAACGTAGTCAAAGTAAAAAGACCAGTCCTACAAAAGACCACATGGGCTATCTTCATGGTGTCAGAGAAAATGAGAAGTGCCCCTAGCTGTGTGTGTGGCTCTCATGGGATGAGCTTTTGGGAAGTTATGGACAAGACTGACACAGGACAGACAGTTGTATGATCCTGGGCAAGTCATGTCACCCTGTCTCCATTTCCTCATCTGTAAAATCAGCTGGAGAAGGAAATGGCCACCAATCCAGTGTCTGTGCCATGAAAAGCCCAAATAGGGTCAGAGAGGGTTGGATGTGACCATCCAGTTTCACTGGAAACTAAGATAATCTGCAGCATAAGCTGGGCCAACTCCCACTAACGAGCTGGCCAGGTTTTGGGACAGAGTCACGAGTGAAGATTTGTGAGTGTACCTTTGGGCCAATTCATTCAATATTTATTAAGTGCTCACCGCGTGGAGGACACAGACCATGACACTGTCTTCAGTAGGTTTAGTCTAGCATGAAGTGCAGTCCACTCCAATAAACCTTTTAAAATATTTGATATCTTGTTTTTAAGTTGCCCAAATTTCCCCTGTAAACTTCTTTCCCCCTCCAAAAGAGCCATGCCATGCAATAAAGATTATTTTAATAAAAAAGAGAAAAAATTAAGTAAATCCATCAACATAAAAAAGAAAAAGATCTTTAAGATCTCTGCCATGGCCCACATGCATGGACCTCCCTATTTGGCAGAGGAACAGTGGGAGAAGTGTCTTCTCTCTGCTCTCTGGGCTCATTCTTATTCTTTGAAATTTCAGTGTTCACTTTTGATTGTTTTGAAGTTATTATTTCCACTCCCATTGTTGGATCCACCGAGGCAACATTAAATGGCTCTTCTATAACAGACACTGTGCTAAAGTGCAGAATTACACACACACACACACACACACACACACACACACACACACACACAGCCCCAGCCTCAAGAACTGATATTCTATTAATGAACCACACAAATGTTTAGACAAGTCGAATTTTCTTAGGGAGCCAAATCACTTATTTTTTTAGCCAAGTTATTACTTCTAGGAAATAAAATACTAGGCTCACTTAACTCTCTGATTAGACCCAAAGCCAGCTCCAGGCCCATTGCAGAAGGCAGGGGGGAAGGAGGAGAAGGGGGAACTCCCCCAAGGGAGAGCAGAGCACACCTGAATTGTTTCAGTCAATGCACTCACTAATTAATTTTGTGTTTGGAAAATGGTCCTGGGGATCCTGAAGTTGAGGCTCGGTTACTCAGGGAATCCTGCAAAGAACAGGAATCAGACACTGAAAACCACCTCTGGAGAGCACAGGGACAAACAGCAGGTGAGGCAGGGAGGGCTGTTCTCATTCATCTGCAATTTCATGTGCAAGATATGATAGACAGAGACAGACAGACAAGAGGGGAGGGAAGGAAGAGGGCTCGGGGTTCTGTGATCTGGAGGAAACTGCTGTCCCTGGTGCTGCACATCTGGTTTATTTGGACTCCTGCACTGTGTAGATGCTGCAGCACCATTTGCTATGGGACATGGCAGGTCAGGATACACCTTGGGGGCCCCAGACATTTTGCTCCCCCTTACCCCAACACAGCATGGCATCTTTCCACTTAGAACCCCGTCTCATCCTCCCCACTACCACCATTGATCTGGCACTAGTGTCACCCTCAGGGCCACCTGGTCCGGGCTTTGTGGCTCAGCTCTGCCTAAGATCATCTGTTCCATCTGCCTTACAATCCAGGCCACCTGCAGGCGCTTCGAGCTCAGTGTGCCAGGCTCTACCCCAAATGCCTGGCACTCCTTCCCTGTTAAGTACTTGGCAAGGAGAGCCAGGAGAGGCTGCCTGGCAATAAAGAATCCCCATGTGGCCTTCTCCAGGTTCTCCCCTGCCTGTAGGGACTGCAGAATCTGTCCCTGGAGACCCACATCAGCCAGTGCTGGCTTTTGATCAGCTCTGCTTTCCACCACTGCCACAGAGCCCTGGGAGCCAAGCATCCACTGGCGGCCATTTATCTGCAGGATTACAAATGCCATCATCTCCCTTCCAGTCCCTCCTCAAAGCCCCAAGCTTTGGGAATGGACAGTGCCTGAGGAGGTAGGAAAGGGGTCTTGGGCTTACTTGAGCCTAGAGAGGTAGGCAGCTGTGGGCATTGATGCCATGAGGGTTCCACTGGCAACTTGGGAAGGTGGGCAGGCTATGAAGGGATCTCAATGCCAATATTTGTGGCAATGGGGGGCCACTGTCGGTTATTGAGGGGTGATACCTCACTTTATTGAGGGGTGATACCTCACTTTATTGAGGGGTGATACCTCACTTTAGGGAAATCACTTTGATAGGTAAATAGATTATCAGTTGGAAAAGAGAAGGACTTGAAGGAGTCCACGCTATCCCAGGCTACTGAAATAGTCTAAAAGAAGGGATGGAGACCTGCACCAGGCTGGGGTCAGTGAGAAGAGAGAAGGGAGCATCCTTGAGAGATGGTGGAAGGATGAAAAAGTCAGACCTTAGCACCATATTGGGTCTGGGGGAGAGAAGACTGAGGAACTGGAAGAGGCTGTTTCCTCTTCAGTAATAGGGAAGGTAGGAGGGGGAAAAGTTTAGGAGTAAATGTGTACCCAAAGTCACAAGTCCCACTATTACAGGGACAAAGAGCTTGGGCATGAGAACATCATGGCGAACTCAGATGCTGCTGCTCCTGCCTCCTCCTCTTCCTCCACCCCCCCCAACTGCTCTTGGCTCTAAAATTCATCAAGGAAAACCAAGGTCTATAAATGGAGGCCAGATGACCATTTGTTCTATGAGTTACAGTGGGGAGGGTCTTTGAAGCCCCCTCTAATTCTCAGGTTCTATGAAGTTAATAGACTAAAGGGCCTGATTGACTAAGTCTTCTCACCAACTCCCACTCTGCTTTAAGAGTTCTGCACATAAGTTCCATTGACAGACTGACCCCTGGGCCGTAAGGCCCCCAAATCTACCCTTCCAGATGGGGAATGAGGACTCTTTCCCCAAGCACCCTGAGAAAATGTGCCAAGACCCCAGTTTTTGGTTTTGTTCTGTTTTTATTTAAAATCTTTTAAGAGAACATTTGGTTTTAATCTGGAAATTCTAGTCTGATCTTTTCATTGTGTGGATGAGGGCACCAAGGTCAGGGATGGGAGAGTCCTTCAAGGTCACATGCCAGGACTTGGAGACCATACCCTGATCTTTCCATTAGGACACACAGCCCCCAATTCTACAAGTTTGCCTTGCTGGGTTTGGTTGTTAAATTCTACATGAAATCTTGGATTTAAAGTTGTTTTTTACCAAATTTATACAACCCATAACCAAAAGGAAAAAGGAGGTTTGGACCCCTAGTCTCCTCTGGCCCAAACTCTTAGCCCTCAGGAACTCCTTTCCTCTCACTGGACAAAAAGCAGTGAATCTCAGGTCAGAGAATCCGAGGTAAAATAAATCCTGCTTCTGTTCCAGAGTACCTTGGAGAAGGCCAGGTAGCTCTCTGCAGCTCCTCTGAAGCATGGGCCCCTTGGTCTTCCACTCCTACACTTTAGTTCTACTGTTTCTCGTGAGGTAAATGCCTCCTGGGATGAAATTTTTCTTCACGATCGGTAAATGATCATTAAGAACCCAGGAGTGTTCTGCTGTGGTAAAGGTGAGCCTTTACCTGGCCCAGACACACCTTTATACCTTTTCCAGATCCCTTGTCACACCCTCCAGATGACAATGGATCTCCCTCCCAAACAAAAGAGCATTTGCCACTTCCCAGCAGGCATGTCACCAGATCTGCGCTCCCTCCTTCAGGTATTGCCTCCCCCTACTACAAGGGGCAAGCTCCTTGCCACACGTGATGCTCCACGTCTACAATCCCTGCTCCTGGAGGCACTGCTGCACTGGAGCTAAAGCTGACCCTTGTTCAGCACAGCACCAACATGGTGAGCCCCCACCAGACAGAGGAAGAGTAAATCTACAGGATGACCAGAGCAGATCAACGTTTGTGTGTCCTGTATGCTTGCATTTGTAGTGCCAGCACTTAGGACAGTGCCTAGGGAGGGCTCAGTAAGTACTTTATTGATCTTCGTCTATTCCCCTTGTGCCAGTCACTGGCTTGGGTGGGTGCTGAGGATCTGATGTACTCTCAAGTCAAGTTGGCCCCAATAAACGCTCGTGGCACATAGTAGGGTCTCCCTAGACTCTCTCCACACAGGTCAATTATTGTTACTTCCCGTGTGAGTGTTTAATACAAGCAGCCTTGCCCTCCCCTCAAAACAAGAAAACAACAATCAACTCAATATGGAAAAGTAAACCTCGGATGGCTGTCATCAGGATGTGAAAATTGTTTTTACAAAGTGAGAGAAAACATGTGTCTGATTTCTCCACTTCCTTCAGCAGTTATGGGAGCTAGCTGTGGGCATGGTAACCATGGAGCTGTATCACCACACTACTTTGGTGACTGAATTCTGGAGTGCTTATTCCCTTGAGAAAAATGAATTGCCCCCCAAAAAACACTGCCTGGGGTCTTTGGCGTTTCCTCTTACACTTGGGCTCATTGACCACAACTACAACCCTGGGTGGCCAGAAAAAGTCCTGGATCTTAGATGTGGAAGAGAAGAGAAAAGCAATTGTACCTTACTTTCCAGCCAGTATAGATAGGAATCAATTTGGTAGCAGGGAGGTCTATGTAACTTCATCCTAGAGCTTTCTCTCTCAGGCAGGCAGTAAGCCCCACCAGGGATGCAGTAAGCTTATGGGACTTTCTTGGGATCAGGCTAAGGGGATGGGACAGCAGTATGAAAGAGACATAGTAAAAGCAAAGAACTAAATACAATCAGCCAGGTTAATGTTGCCATGGTGACTGGAACATAGGCCAGCGGATGTTCTGTTATTGAAACAGCCTGGGAATAATTGAACAGCAGATTGCCGAGGGCCAGACTACAGGAGAGGTCATCCCAGCAACCAGCAATAAGGTCAGTCTGGGGATGGATGGAGGGAGGGAGGGATAGATGGGTGGATGGATGGATGAATGGAGGGAGGGAGGGAGGGAGGGATGGATAGATGGGCAGTTAAGATACATATAGATAGATAGAAAGATAAATGAATGCATAGATGCATAAATAGATGGATGGACAAATTAGATAAATAGATCAATAGATAGGTAAATGAAGATAAGATCAATCGATGGATATGGATGAACAGATGGACAGATAGACAGATTAGCTAGATAAGGTGGGGTCTGGATAGCACAAGTTAAGTGCTAAAGTCAGATAATCCAATCTGTGCAATGTTTCAGACAGACAGGATTTGAGGATGATTTGCAGCCTCTGTGAATGGACCTCAGAGGAACCTCTCCATAAAACCTTTAATTTGTTAATGGCTCATTTGGAAACTTGGATAAGCCTAAATCACAAGTTATCACAATAATAATAATAACAACTTTATATAGCACTTTAAGGTTTTCAAAATATTGCACAAATATCTCATATGATCCTCATAGAAATCCTGGGGGGGTATGAGGTATTATCATCCTCATTTTGCAAATGAGGGAATTCAAGCAAATAAGAGATCAAATCACACGCTTGGCAACTCTAGATCTCTGTATGATTGAATCAGTGATTCAATCATTTAGAAGGATGCAGATCTAAAAGGAAAGAGTCACAGAAGATCTGGGGAAAAAACACAGGAAAGGGAATCTTAGAATGGTGAAACTGGAAGAGCCACTTTGGGCAAAGCTGGGCATAGACCTGAATAGGAGGAAAGGTAGCTAACAGAGAAGAGAAAGAAACTCAGAAATGAAAATAGGTAAAGGAGGAGGAATAAGAGAGAGAAAGAGGGAACCGTTATACAATCCAAGTACCCAATAGGTATATAAGTGGCAGCAAATAATAGACAATCCAGAGGAAGGGTTCCAGGTCACTGGGTAGGTCTCTGCAGAGGGTTGGCTATAAGTGATAGAAGAAAAGTGCTGAAGGTTCCCAGGCTGGGCAGGAAGAGGAAGCTACAATGAAAAACCGAAGAAAGAATTCTCCCAACTGTTGAGTGGAAATCTCTAAGGAGGCTCGATCCATCAGTTATGAAGGATCAGAAGGAAGGGCATATGCCCAGAACTCATGGAAAGGACTGAGAACCCCCAAGGACTGGAGTTTAGAATTAGCTGTCCATCCTGAGGTCCAAACAAAGAACAGTCGAAATGCAAGGGTGTATTACAACCTCAGAACAAATTGTTCACCTGTACAGAACTTGGGGGGAGGACAATCTAGTATAAAGCAAAGGTATCAGATTCAAGAAGAAACTGGAGTCACTAAACCATCCAAAAGGATCCTGGTGAATTATAATGTGACTTAGAAAACTACACATTAACATTATATATGTTTTATCATGTTTATTTTGTTAAATAATTCCCAATGACATTTTTATCTGGTCCAGGCAGAATCTGAGTCTCTTCTTATATTCCAAATCTGAAAGACCCAGATTTAACACCTTCCACATGTTCTGTGTGATTCTAGCCTGTGAATGTCCCAAACAATTAGACTCTTAAGACTCTTAAGTCTTCAAGCTTTTTTAAAAAGCTTTTCAACCTATTGATTTCCATTATGAGAATGAGTTTTCACTTGGAAATTCCCTCTAAGACTCATGTAATCACAGTCTCAAATCTGAATGAATGAAAAAATAGGAAAGAATACACTGGCCATGGCCACGTTTAGATGACATATGGAATAAACTGATTTTTAAAAAGGCACATTCTTCTCTCATATACACCAGAATTTTCTGGATACATATAGGTTGACAATCTAGAAAGCTTTCAAGCCTGATTATAAAGAGGGATTGGGAAGCTTTTCCAGCTTTTTCCTATTATTAAAAAGAAGAAAAAAGACAAAGCCTATTGTAATCAGAGAGAGAAATAAGTTTTCACCGATGGCCAAGTTCCTCAGTAATTACTTTGAGAAGAGGAAAGCCCCCCAGTCTTTATAACTACAATCAATCTGTCACTTTTCCTAAGGACATGAACCACTAACAGCTCCAGCAGCCTCCAGTGACTCCCTGAGGGGGGGGGGGGATGGTGTGTGTATAAAGAACCTCACAGATCTCCATGGATACAGGCATTTTCATGAGAAAATGCACTCACTCTTCTTTCTAGCCTTTGGAGTCCTGTAAACACTTGTAATTTCAATTTTTAAGCAGAATCTAGATCTTTTAGGGACAAAGAAGAATAATTAGCCTTCCCTAGATTGACACTCAAATGGGTCTAAAATGGAAAAATCCCCAACCCAAACCCGTTCCGAATCCCTGTCTCCAGCCTCTCCTGCTGTTCTCACTAGACTATCTTATCTCTGGTTTTCCAGAAATGGACTGAAAGTTCTAGACATTAATTGGATCTCTTTGTCACAGAATTCTAGAATCTTGGGGCTTGAAAGCATCTTAGTCCACTCAACCCTGAATAAGAATCCATCCTGCAGCCAAGTCAACAGCAGTCTTCCAGGCTCAGGGTGAGGACCTCCCCTAAGGGGGACCTCAACAACTCTAGTCATGGTTCGTAAGGGAGAACTCAACACCTCCAATGATGGTTCATAAGGAAGAACAACACCTCCAATGATGGTTCGTAAAGGAGAATTCAACACCGCCAATGATGGTTTGGTCCACGTTCAATTTTTTTGGTTAGGATTTCATTTACCTGACATGGAACCTCCCCCCTTTCACCATTGTTTCTGGCTCTGCCCTCAGGATGCAGGGGGTCAACCCTCTTACATGTGAAACCCTTCTACTATTTGATCCCCCCCTTTCCCATCCCTAATTTTCTCTTCTCCATCCTTTAATACTTCCCTCTGTTCTCATCCCAACCACCTCCATATTCACGTGTGCCCATTTTAGCGTTCCTCCTCTCAGAGCATATTTTCACCATAACTCCCCTTATTCTCTGGGCTCCCCTTATTTTACAGTGCTCACAGCTCCCACCACTGTCTCTCAAACCAATGCCATCTCTGAGGCTCCTAACTATCTTGCTCCTCATTAGCAATTATTAGCACTTGGCAAGAGATAATGGTGTAAGCTTCCATAAAGGGTCTTACCTGTCCCTCTCATCTCCAGTGTCCCAAGTAACTGGTTGATGCCTTTAGAGGGTGTTTCTAGGTTTCACTTCACCATCAGATAAAGGCAAGATTTCTTCAACAGTGAGGGCTTCAACGCAGGGCTATCTGCGTACCTCTCAACCAGGATGAATCACTGAAACTTCAAGACAGGTGTGCACTCCCCATTCCTCCTCCCCTGGTGCTTGCCATTTAGTTTTTCAAGCTTTGATCTTGGGGTGCCTGAATCAGTCCTCTTTCCTCTCAACTCCCATAGGGACTTGACCAACACCTTTTGGCTGATATAGAACAAATGTCTAACATTTGATAGCATATCACAGGTGGTTCATTTTATAATAAATTGCACAGGGGATCTGATTTGCTATCCTGTTTACGGATCCCTCTCACCTGCAGATTGAAGAGGAAAAAGATTTACATAAGGAAACTAATCAATGGGGGCACCCAATATGGACCTTGTACTTCCCCACACCCCAATTCCTCCTCAATAGCAGATGGGGAAGGGGATCATCAGAACTCTCCAGTTTGCTTGGCCAGTCTATGTAGACAAAGTGTTTTTGCTCTTGTAATCAAATTACTTCATTTCTCTTTGTTTGAGAAAGTTGAATGGGTTCTAATTTCTCCCTGGGAGGATAGTAGGGGTTGGGTAGGGACTAAACCTGTGATTTCATTTAGCATGAGAACTTCCAGATGAGGAAATGTCTTCCCTCTCCTCCCCCCCATGAAGAGAGATATCTTCTCTGCAAACTTGAACTCTTAGTATGGCTCCTAAAAATGAAGTAACTTGTCCAGCATCACAGAGCCAGGCACCCAGGAATTTCTGACTCTGTGTTCTGGAAAAAAAAATTATGGTTCTTTCCATATTTCCACAGAATCCCAGCATCTCCCAGCTAGCAGGTACCTCGGAGACCATTTCTACATGGGTAGATTAAGAATTGTATCTCTAACAAGGGTCATCTGTCTTCCATTTGACTAGCTCTAGTATTGAAGAGTTTATTACTGCCAAGGAAGTCTGTTCCATCATGGGAGATTTCTCTTCAATGGCTTCCCTTTTATCTTCTCCCCCTCGTTCCCAGCTCTGAGGTCAGATAGCTAGTCACTTTTCAACC
>JAJPUD010000221.1:158046-221764 GCA_023553655.1 Myrmecobius fasciatus | reverse complement strand
GCTTCCACTCTCCACCTGAACTGCATTTTCTGAGCCCAGCCCTTTTTATCCATACCTGGCAGGAACAGAGCAGTAAAATTACAAGACTTATTTCATTTTAATTCTATTATGAACCTTTTCATCATAAATGCCCCCCAAACGAAAAGACAATTTATCATCCTCCCTTGACTGTGCAACCCTCCCCATTCACATTCATGAATCCATATCACAGGGAGGAGACTGGATGATTAAGAGTCCGATTAGAGAAAGCAGATTAACCTGGCAAACATCATAAATTTGCCTCCTAAGCAGGGAGGTTTTCTAAATGTTCACAATAACTGCCCTGTATAAAATCGCAAGCCAGCCTCTGCCTTCCCTGATGACTCAATTGAAAGCTGAGTTTCAGAGCATAAAGAGAAAGAAGGCTTATGAATTTTCTCATTGGGAATCTAAAGAGGATTTGACAGGACGAGTTTCTAACTGTAAATATATATTTAAACATAAAAGGATTTTAAAAAAAAAAACAAGCTTCCCTTTCACACACAGAGCATTCTAGCTACTTCTCAGTATCCAAATCTGTAACTCCAACCTCCCTCAGCCTTTTGACAAATGAGGGTGGGAGAAGAGAACCTTTGAGCTCCTCTCAGCTTTGGCATTCTATGGCTCCATGAAAGCAGCAAGCCAGAAGTCAGGTTCATTCCCATTTTTTTTTCAAAGAGTAAAGGAATTCAAACAAGGCCTTGAAAGGCACCAATAATTGATATGCATTAAAGGCCTGGGTTCCAAAGTGAGCAGAGGTAAAGCCCAAAGGGATTTGTGTTTCTCAGCCCTTGAGCTAAGCTCACTTGCCTCACTGAAGATCCAATAAGATTCCTTTGTAGAAAAAGTAAATTGCCTAGTCCAGTAGCTAATTATGGAGAGAGGGGCCACCAAATTTGGGAAGCAGTAGGTTTGGTAGAGAGCCCCAAGTCTGAATCCAGAGACCTTGAATTCAAGTTGAGGTTCTGCACTTACCACCTGAGTAGTAAAGACACCTTTTAACCTATTTAGGTCTCAGTTTCCCTATTTGTAAAATGACGCTGTTGGATTGGATCAGACAAAAGTTATCTCTGAAAAAGAAATGGTATTTTCAATGTCATTAACTTCTAACTGAAATACTCCTTAACCTATCTAGGTCTCATCTGAGTGTTGGATTGGATCAGACCAGAGTTATCTCAGTGAGAAACAAATGGTATCTTCAATGTCATTGACCTTTAACTGAAATACTCCTTAACCTATCTAGATCTCAGTTTCCCTATTTGTAACATGAGAGTGTTGGATTAGATCAGACCAAAGTTATCTCAGTGAGAAACAAATGGTATCTTCCATGTCGTTAATCTCTAACTGGAATGAAGCATTTCTTTCAAGGATGAATGTGGGTGATGAACATCAGTCTGAGGAGAGTGGGAGTGTAGGGTTCACCCAACTGAGCAAGCAGCCCATGATATCATGGACATTAAGAACCTTTGGCCTAGATGATCTATTTCCCCCTCGATTTTAGGTGACTTTTTTCATTTGTAAGATGAGGGACTTGTAGGAGATGACCTCTGAGGTCTCTTTGAACTCTAGCTCTGGAATCCATGCTGTGTGCCTCAGTTTCCTCCTGTATAACATGAGGAAGTTGAACCTCTGAAGTCCCTTCTAACTCTAGGTCAATGATCCAGTCTTTGATGCAAAGTACCTTATAACCAATGAGGAGCTCTGAAGAATAGAACTGATGAATGTCATCCAAGAATTGCTTATGGCAGAAGGTAGGTGGGTCCTGTGATGAGAATGAGAGCTGACATTAATTCCAAGGTGGAGGGCCTGAGTGGTACCCTCCCTAAAATGAGAGGAATTAAGGAAGCCCCCCAGCATCCCGGGGAGACCCACTGTTGGGTGGACCTGGGCAAGAGTGGCACAGGATAGGCAGCCATGAGGGAGTATCATTGGAGGGAACAACTCAGTGAGTGAGATCACAGAGCCATCAATGGTCTCCCAGTGATGTCTTGTGACTATGACTAGTGGACTCCCTCAGTCTACCAGGAGTAAATGTGCAGATGACCCAAAGACAGGGAAGAGAGGAAGTCAGCTGCAGTGGATTCCCAATGATGACAGACAAGCAATAAGTGGAAGTAATGTCGTTGAGGAAATGTATGCTAAGTATGATGGGAGGCTGGGGTTGGGATGAGAGCCATAGCTCTAGTTCAACGGGCCATAGATGGATTGATTTTTAAGTAGAGAGGACCTTGGGGTGGGGGTGGGGGTGAGGGTCATACAAAACTAATTCACATTTCTACAGCTCTTTGAAGTTTGCAGGGTAACTTTCAAATACTTCCTTTTTTATCCTCATCACAATCTTTTGAGGTAGGTGAGGAAACTAAAACAGACTTCATTAAGGGAAGTGACTTGCCCAGAGTCACATGTTAATAAGTGCTGAGGCCCCCCCTCAATCTAGAGACCCCTAATCCAAGCTCCTCACCTTTAAACAATCTGAGACCCAGAGAGGACGAATGTCCAGGTGGCCAACATGGGATTTGAATCCAGATACTCGGTTTCCAAATCATTAATCCCCTTCCCATTGCTTTTTGTCCCATGTATCTGGGGAGCCTGCAAAATGTCCCCCCTTTATTACAGCTCTTCACTGTTGGCAAAATCAGGAAAGAAGCCTCAGCTGTCCTGCCCCTACCCAATGCTCTCTCCTCGATGATTTGGACAGAGCAGCCACAGAAGGTTCTGTGTGAAATCCTAATACTATGGACCCTTTGATTTGTCACTTTTGTTTTAAAGTGGAGGAGAGAGGAGGAGAGAGTCCGAGCTTTTTCTATCTCAATTTGAATTCACTCCTCTAGAGCGGGCTGGCTTCCTGCTCCATGGGCTCGGCCCCTAAGCACTCCAAGCTCGTGGGCCATAGATGCCAGCTCTAGATGATGTAATGCGACCCTACCCAGAGCCCTGACCTCCTGCCAGGTCATGGCCCCTTTGAATAAGCTTTGTGGGTTCACAGCTCCTGGCACAAACCTGCCCCCCGATGGCCTCCCCTCTCCTGGGCAGAAGTGGGCAAGGAGGGAAGTCAGGGCCCCTGGAGACTTGCCTGCTGTGTTGTAAGCCTCCCTAACTGAGGGCATTGAGCCTGGCAAGCTGAGCCAGGGTCTGTCCAGTTCCATCTAGAGCCACCTCTCTTCCAGGGAACGGGGAAGGTGAAGAAGGCCTGGCAGCCGGTGGTGGACTCCGAAGTCACAGCAGACTGGGCAGTTGAAAGCAATCCATTTATGAGAACAGGTAGTGTCCTGGGCAAAGGGATGGAGCCCTCTGCCGCCCATCCCCCTCACATCCAGGAGAGGCCATTAAAGGGAGGAGGGGCTGGGGTCCCATCTTGGACCTCTTGGACCGTTGGACCAGGGCTCCATTCAAAGGAGCGTGAGCCTGGGTGTCGGGGGAGGGGGTGGGGAAGGGTGGTCCTATGGCACCGGCCAGTGCACTAGCCTAGCTCCTCCCAGGAAGCCTCTGGCTGTGCCTCCCTTGGTTTCCCAGAGCCCCTCCCAGGGCCATTGTTCCCAGAAACCCCGTGAGAATCCCCAGCCCCAATAGCAATTGTGGGGAAGTCTTGACCGTGACCTTCGGGACCCTGGAGTAGCGGGAGGTGGGGTGAGGGACAGCTCAGCCGTGGCTCCTGCAGGTGGATCACTGCCCGATCTTCGGCACACTGCCAGGAGGAAAAGACGGAGGTTGTTTGCCTTGACTCGTTAGCCCCCTCCCTCATCCCCAGCTCCTAACTTTCGGGTTCCGGCTGCCTCCAGCAGGGAAGACTGGGGGGGGGGGCTGAGGCTGCGGGGCGTTGGGGAGGGAGCGATCCGGGGCTGCCCGCACCACAGGTGTTCTTGAGTCAGTGGCACCCTGACCCCAAATTCCGCGACCGGCTCAGCCAAGGGGGATGGGGAGGGGCCGGTGGGCTGGGGGGGGGAAGGGGGGAGGACACGGCTGTATTCCCTCTGAGACTGTGTATGTGTGTGTGTGTGTGTGTGTGTGTGTGTGCGCGCGCGCGCGCGCGTGTAAGATGATTCCACGGTGTGCACGGCTTTCTGAGTGCCTGTTCTCTGCGCGCGCCCCCAGCCTGGCAGCCGCTACCAGCTCTGGGCCAGGTGCGGCTGAGGGGGGGAGGGGGGAGGGGACGCCGGGCGCGGAGTGCTAGCGGCAGCCGGGCTCGGGCTCAGCCGCCGCCTCCCCTCTCTGCTCTGCCCACAGGCGAGCGGCCCCTCCCACGCAGGAGCTGCGACCCAAGACTCAGCCGGCGCCACCTTGCAGTGCAGGGAGCAGGGGCGCCCGTGGATGTGCCCGGGCCCAGGGGATGCTGAAGGTAGGGACGGGCCTCGGCTTGGGCATAGCCCTGCTCCTCCACACAGGGCCGGGCTTGCCAGATCCGCCCCTCCCCGCATCGCCAACTCCACGGGTGGAAGAAAAGCACCCCGGCTTCAGCGGGCCTTCCGGGGCTAGCTGCGCTGGGCAGCGGGAGGACCCAGGCTCCGCCTGTGGCAATGGCAACTGGGCTGCGTCCTGCCAGTGCGGCTCCTGGGGAAGCTGCTTCCCTAATGGGGGTGGGGGGTGGGGGGAGCATGGCCCTGGGAGCTCTAATTCAGGGCGTCCTGGGTAGCCAGAGGGCACAGGCACCCGCTTCTTGGACCGCCCGGGGCCAGGGCTTAAGTGCAAGGCAAGCAGGGCAGATGGCCTTCCATGCCCCATGCCAGGCTGTAGACTTGGCACCCAGGAGTGCATGACTCCCACTACGAGCTTTGCCAGACCCAGTGAGCTCTGAAGGTCAGCCTCCTGTTACAGTTACAGATGAGGAAATAGCACTGAATCAAGTGACTTGCCCAGGGCAGCCTTGTGGCCAGGGTGGAATTCACCCCCAGTGTTGGGGAGCCAAGTCCAACCCTCTGCTTAAGTAGTTTGGGCCTCCGGAAGACTTTTCTGTGAGTTACCCTTGGCTATTGGCGGTGCGAATGGAGATCACCCTCATTTAACAGAGAATAGGCTTGGTGAGCCCAGGATTAGGGGCCAGCAGTGTTGGTGGGAGATTTGGGACCCCTATTCCTCCATCCAGTTCAGAGGTCATGGAATTCACCCACGTGGGACAGTTTGTGGAGGATCATCTGGCCTCAGGCAAAGAATGCCAAATGTTTGGAATCCTTGCAAGGTCAAGGGGCTTGAAGGAGCTGGGAGTGGGGATGGGGAGGGGGGGTCACGGAGTGGAGGAGTTATGTCCCTGTGATAGGAGGCAGTTCTAGCATCTTCCTTCCCCTCCCCCACCCCACCTGTGCCGTAAGATGGAAGGCATTGTGGACTTCAGAACCAATTAGCCAGGTCGTTTGTACCCATGATGCATTCCTAGGGCTGCCATTGGGCTGTAAACAGGAAAGTCATTTGGGTGGAGGAGAGAGAATTCTGTCCCCCACTGTTCTGGATTGGACTTATCCCTCACTGGCAGCCCATACCCATAATTCCATTCAGTTTAGGATTCGGCTTATATCTGGTTTATTTCTCCCACTGGTTCTGTTATTTTATAGGTATTGGTCATCCAAGAGTTAAACCTGGTGCTTAGAGAAAGAAAGGAAGGGGACATGGCCCAAGATGATGTAAATGACCCAACTTTCTGTCTGATGATAGGCCCTGGCTTGGGGCAGCATGGTGACAGAAAGAATTTTCAGAGAACGAGTTAGATTCAAATCTCTGTCCCTGATATGCTGTGGGAGCCTGACTAGTTCACTTGAGTTTTGAAGATCACCAACTCCTTAGGATTTGTCTCCCTCAGAGATATTTTGCCTCTTAATGAAGGGTGTTGCCACCCACCCACCTAGTTGCTTATGTTGACAAAACAGCCTCAGTTTCCTTATCTGAAAAATTAGAGGGTTGGATTATCAGAAGACCCTCTCCTGTCCCACTCACTTATAAATCTCCTAAACAACACTTCAATTCAGCTGGCTCCCCTTGGTCACCATAATTGGGGAAAAGAGGAGAAAAAAGATGCTCGCTTTTTCACTTGCTCTGACTTCCACCAGGAATTGAACTTGCATCTTGATGCTCCAGTTCAAAAGGAAGGGTGGACTTCAGTATTTCTATTGTCTGGAATAGCTTATCCAATTCATTAGTTCTCCATGCTGCCCTCTCCAAATACTCACTCCCCCAGAGAGCCTCCATCCAAGGGGCACTGGAAAAAGGGGGCAAAGCTGAAGCTTGTGATTTAACAGTAGCTCCCTTAGGTATTATGGGAACACTGAAAGTCCATATAAGTAGAATGTGCTCAGGCTTAGCATTGGTCCCAGGTGTAACACCCCCCAAATTGGAAAAGACCTTGAAGCCTGTCCAGAAAATATATTTATATCTGTAGGTGCATATACATATTGTGTTTTTCTATATCTATCTGTATGAATATATTGACACATGGAGAATATAGATGTGGATATTAGAAAGCTTTTGGGATGGTCTACAGGAGAGGGGATGATTATCTTCTCTAGGAAGATGATTCTGAGTAAAAACAATGGGACATTTTGAGAGATGTCACACACAGAGACATGGCAAGATTTTGCAACGCTAACATGGGATTGAGGGAGAGGGATGAGTTTAGGATCACTCCTAGGTTGTCAGCATGGCTGACTGAAAGGAAGGGGTTCCCTCAATGGAAACAGAAGTCCAGTAGAGGGGATAGTTTGTATGAAAAGAAGAAATGCTTGAATTGGAATCCTGGGTCAGTTCCTTCCTATCTGTATCACCTTGGAAACATAACCTATCTTCTCTCCTCCACTCTCTACAAAGAGGGGGTTGAACACACACAACACATACACACATCCTTATACATGATATAAGATTCCCAGTTCCATGTCCTAGGATCTAGCTCTGTTGCTTATTCTACCACAAGGAAGTGCTAGGCAAAAAGCATGGTAATAACTAGAGGGTATTTTGAACCTATGACCTGGCAGCCATCCTAATAGGGATTCCTGTTTCTGTTTCCATAAGTTAGTATTTGTGTCATCAACCTTGGCCAGAATTCTAAATTCTAGCAGACAATTCTATGGATAATTTATGGTCATCCATTTGGGTTTTCCTGTGTGGATGGTTAGATGTAGATGATTTTCTTTGGAGTAGCTGTAGATTTTGCCAGAGACCTTCAGTACTCTGAGGTTTGATGAGATCAGCATAATGTCGTCACAAAGAGGAGCATCTGGAGTACTTCACCATCTATTCACCTGCCATTTGTATTCTATGCTGCACATCCTGCAAGGCAAAGGTGGACTCCTTGGATCAGCACCCATTTCTTTGTTTTATGTCATGCTTCATTTAACAGTGAGAGGATCATGAGGAAGGGGGAAATGCATTTCAAATTTTCCACCAACAAATGTCATGTTTACTTGTGTTCCCTATGAGGAGCAAATCTAGGGACTGAACATTCTGCTCAGGAATCCCTTCTAAGGGAACAGCTATAGGGTAGTCCACATAGGCAGAGATCCATGACACCACTGGGAATAGTGAATGCCAGGGACCATGGTCTATTAAGGCTGACTGTCATCCTTTCCCTTGGATAATTTTTTTCCAGGATAAATGCCTTGGGTAACATCCTCTGGATTTGTCCTTACAGATGGCATCATATGATGATTTTGATTCATATTATACCGACAATCCCAAACCTGGGGACCTGATTGAAGTCTTTCGTCCAGGTTACCAGCACTGGACTTTATATCTAGGTGATGGCTATGTCATCAACATGGCCCCAACAGGTAAGAGCCTTGCCCAATTCTTTTTTTCAAGATATATTTTCATTTCTAGCTTTTGTTTTTCTAATACCTACATTTCCCTTCACTTGGACTCAGAAAGACAACCTATATAATGCAAAAGGGAAAAACAAAGAAAAAAAAAGAGCACCAACATGAACCAACATGTCAAAAAAAAAAGTCTGATGTTATATGTATTATTCCATGTCCATGATCCTTTGCCTCTGCAAAGAGCAAAAGAGAGGTTTTCTTGTATTTCTTTGGAGTCAAACTTGTTCATTTAATTTTACAGCATTCAGTTTTGATTGTGTTGCTGTTGTCCTTTCTTTGTATTTTGTTATTGTTATATAAATTGATTCTTCTGGTGGTTTGCTTCACATGATATCAGTTCATACAAATCTTCCAATTATTCTTTGTCTTTATCAGTCATTATTTCTTATAGCACAGTATTAGTATATGTGTGTATACATATATATATATATATATTCACACACCTCAGTTTATTTAGCTAATTATCATTTCTTCTAAGTTTCATAGGAGCATAGGATTATGATTTTAGAGATAAAATGAACCTTAGAGATCATCTGGCCAAACTCCTCATTTTACAGATGAAGAAACGGAGGCATACAAAGGTCACCTGACTCTCCTCAATTTGCACAAGAAATAAATGGTAAAATCTGGAGTTGAAGTCAAGTCCCTCGACCCTAACCAAATCCAGCACTCTTTCTACTGCCTCCCATCACTTCCCTTTATAATGTGCTTTCCTAGTATAATAGGGAGAGCAATACCATTAACTCCCATCTGAAGCTTCTCATTGAGGTAATCAGAAGAATTGAAAGAGCATTGAGGGAGGCAAGAAGAGAGAATGGAGATTTTTAAGCATTTGCTTTCACTTTAAAATTATAAACTTAATTATTAAAATATATGATTAATTTATTATAAACTTAATAGTGAATGTCACTATTCAACTTTCTTTGCAACTACTTAAACTTCAATTATTACGAATCACATCAAAGATCCTAACAACTTGTCAGCACCTTTCTCAGTCTCTCCTGCATTTGTTCATTCACTTCTGTCTGCTCTCACTCATATTGGAGCACTGGAGGGGAAAGGGGAAGTGGATTTGATTTCATTTTCCTCACTCTGGTTTGTTTTATAACGGTCCTTCCAGAATTTTTTTTTTTTTTGCATTCCTCATAACACTCAAATGTTTTAATCTTCACGGTATTAAAGAATTGTGTTATATGGATATGATAGAATTTATTTAAGCATTATATTGTTGCTGATAATTACTTTTTCTTCTTATTTACAAATAACCCTGTTGCAAATTTTCTGTCTTCTTTCTACTGATCATCTTGAACCTTTTATATAAGGAAGGAACTCTCTTAGATTGCCTAGTTCCCAAGACCTGTATTCTGAGATGAGAAGAGTAGGCAATAGCATTAATGAATTGCATGGTTAAGTACCTACTATGTGCCAGACCCTGGGCTAGTCTGAGGAATACAATGACAAAAAGTCAAATTGTCTTTGTCCTCTAGTGCTTACATTCTACTGGGTCATTTTGTTCCCAACTGTCATGAAAATTATTTGGGTTTTATTTAAGGAGGGTTTTATTATTATTTGTATTTGCTTGCATTTTAATTTTTATTATTTGGATTTGGATTTGTTTTTTGGTATTTGTATTTGTTTGCTTTTTGTTTTTGTTATTTTTATTTTATTATTTGCATGTATTTGCTTTCTGTCATTATTTGTATGTTTTTTTAATTTGCATTTTGCATTTTTATTATTTGTATTTGTTTTTGTTAATTGCATGTGTTTGCTTTTTATTTTTATTGTTTGTATTTCTATTTATTATTTGTTATTGTTTGTTATTATTATTTGTACTTGGTTTTTGTTATTTGTGTTTGCTTTTTGTTTTTATTATTTGTATTTGTTTTTATTTGCATTTATTATTTACATTTGTATTCATTTTTATTACTTGCATTTGTTTCTATTATTTGCCTTTGCTTTTTTTATTTGTTTTTTGTTACATTTGTTTGCTTTTTTATCATTTGTTCTTGTTCTTAATTATTTGCCTTTGTTAGCTTTTTATTGTTTATTTATATTTGTGATTTGTTGCTATTATGGTTATTAGTATTTCTTCATCTCCGCAATGTCGGAGGAGTAAGCATGAATCTTTTTCATTCTCAGAAGGATTGTTCCAAAGGAAAGGCAGGTGGAGAAGTCTGGCACTGCCTGGTCCTCCAGTGCTGGGTCTGGAGGTCCTGGGTCTCCCAAGTGACTCTGACCTCCGGGGTTGTCTCTTGTCTTTCAGAGGACAGCTCCCCCGTTCCGTTCACAAGCGCCAAGTCCATATTCAGCAAAAAGGCCCTGGTGCGGATGCAGCTCTTGAAGGACGTCGTGGGAACTGATACTTTCAGAATCAATAACAAATATGATGATATGTACTCGCCTCTGCCGCTAGATGAAATCATCCGGCTGTCAGAATTCCTCATTGGGCAGGAAGTGTCCTATGACGTGCTGGTCAACAACTGCGAACACTTTGTGACTTTGCTCCGATATGGAGAAGGGATTTCGGAGCAGGTAACTGTCCCTTCTCTGCCGGGCCGGCACGGGCTTTGGCTTATGGGCTTCAGAGAACCAGTGCATTCATCTGGGAGGGGAAGTCTGTGCTCTCAGGGAAAATCTGTTTTCTTTTCTCTTAGCTGGGAGCAGTGAGCATACTTATTGGTTCTGGAGTGAGATGTGCTGGATTCAAATCCTGTGCAACTTTGGTATAAGCATGTATCCTCTCTGAACTCCAGCTTCCTCATGTGCAAAATGAGCTTCTCAGAGGTCCTTTCCCATCTTAGGTCTAAGATCAGTTTCTAAGCTCCAAACCCATGGCTCCTGCTGCCTACCTGGATCTCCCATGGGCATCCCTTACTCAACATGTCTAAAACCAAGATGGTTATCTTTGTTCCACCTCTACTCTATTTCCAGCTTCACTGCTTCTGGCAGTGAGACCCACCATCCACCCAGTCTCCCAAGTTCAAAAACAGCCTTTGATCTTTGATCCATCCTCTTCTTTTCTCTAAAAGCCAATTGATCAGCAAGCTCTGTCATTGCTCCCTCCAATGTGCAGATACCCAACTCCTCCTCCTAAACTCTCTCCCACCAGCCTGGTGCAGGATGCCATGAACAGATAACTGGCATTTTCATAGGGCTCCCAGGTCTGCCATTGGCTAAATGGAACTCAAAATGATATTCTGTGTCACATGCTGCTAATATTCACAGCTTATAAGGGAGAAACTAAAGTTCAGAAAAGATTACTGACTTCAGAAAGTCACACAGTTAGCAAGTGTTTGAGCAAGACAGACTTTTCTGACTTCTTGAGTGCTCTAATAATCACAAAAACAGCATTTGCATAGCACTTTAAGGCTTACAATATATTTTACAACTATTATCGTATTTGATTTTCTCAGCATCTCAGAGAAATAGGTGCTATTACTATTCCCATTTGACAGATGAGCAAACTGAGGCTAGGAGAGATTGATTTGCTCAGGGTCACATAACTAAGTGTCTGAAGTTGCCTGAGGCTGGATTTCAGCATGGGTTCTCCTGACTTCCAATCTTTCCCCTGTACCATTTAGCTGTCTATACCAAGATGAGATCAATGGAGACTACTCTTAAGGACAGATATGGCTAAACTCCATTGGGGGAAACCAGACTGACTAATTTTAGTTTTCTGTATGAAAAATTAACTTGACAAGATATAGGAAGCACCAATATTGACTTTTCATGAAATTAAAAGGAAATTGAACCTTCCTGATCTGACTGGGATGATAAACATCTAGGCTTCCTTTATTTTAAAACACTCCTCCCCTAACCCCACGGGCTGGTATTCTTCACATTAACATAACATACTGAAATATCCTCCTCAGCAGTGACCCAGTCTCAGTGGGTTGTTCACCAATTCATTTGTGTGACTTAACAAATTGCAATTCATAGGACTTCCTTCTGCCTTGGGAAATAAAGAAAAAAATTCATCATCTTCACAGATGCATGAAACCCAAAGCACAAATGATCTTTGCCTTGAGTAGGGAGAAGGAAGGACTAGAAGAGCAGGCTGCCACTGAGACCTCTGGATCTTCTTCCAAAGGAGACATTTTTTGTTTCATTTTCTTTCTTTCTTTTTTTTTTTTTTTTTTATAGGCCAACCGAGCGATTGGTGCCATCGGGATTATAACCGCTGCTGCCGGTGCCTTCTCCCTCCTTGGCTTGTTTCCGAACAGACAAAGGCAAAAACACTATTAACAATTTATTGGAGAAATCTTAGAACTGATGCAATTGTGAGAGAGAGTAGCCAGCCATGGGATGAATTATGGCCTTTTTACACTGAGTCACTGATGCCCCCAAGCACGGGCTCAGTGACCCCATGACTGCACTCATCTCCCTTGCCCTGTTTCCATGTTGCTGAATGCTGTGGGTGCCCTGTACTGATGTGGTGGGTCTGTGAGGGTAGGGGAGGAGCTCCTCAACAAGGGCAACATTTGAGGTTTAATCAATCACAAGAGACTCTTCTTTTCCCAAAGGTGGTTTCTTTGTATTTATTATGTGAGCAGAGAATTGCCTTCTGCCATAGTCCAGAGTGAGCCAGCCCCTCAAGTGTTAGCTCTTAGAAAGGAGGGAAAGCCATAGTTAATAAGATGTACCCGTTCACCCCCTACCACCAGGAAGGCAGCATGGGACAAGCAAAATCCCGAGGTCTTCTGGCTCTAAATCTTGAGTCCAGAAGAACAGGCCACAGCCTGTGAAGGGAGGTCAACATTTGGAGCCACCTCCCTTCCCAGGTCTCCTTCCAGGAGCTTTCTGTGTGCCTGAGGAGGGAGTGGAGGGATTCCTCTCAAGGCTTAGACCGGAAGTGCCTTCCCAAAGGTCACACACTGGGCTAGTTGACTCAGAGGTTTCTTAAAAGCCAAACTTCTTGATCTGGTGATGGAGTGTAGTGACAAGTGCCATCGACTGGGAATTAGGTCATCAACCTCTGGCCCCAAGGCTAGTAGCAGCCTTAGCTTGGACATCTCGAGTTCCTCCTCCAAAGGCAGACATTTCCACGTCGTCTCAGTGTGCCTCTTGGCAGGCTCCTAAACCCAGGCTGGGGAGCTTAGGGTCATCAGTATAGAGAGCCTCCAGAGGAAAGCATTCCCCACCCCCAAGGCAGGTCACTAATAGTCTGAATGAAGTGTCTGGAGCAAACAGCAATACAAAGCAGGAACCGCTCAATCATTCCTAAGGATCCCTGTGGCTACCTGTTAACTTAGAAAACCCCATGGAAGCAGCAGACTAGGGTCTGTCCTATTTTCATTTATTTTGTTAAGGATTTCCCCACCACATTTCCAGATAGAGACTAGTGGTGTTTGATACCTCTGGTCTAGAAGGTGGGGTCATGCATGTCAGAGGCAGACATGAGTCCAGGGCTCCCTGGCCCCGGCTTGATGATCTACCCCCTACTCAACATGGCCTCTCAAAGGGCAGGGCATCACAAACCCCCTTGAACAGTGGCTCCACCCAGAAACAGGCTACATGACAACTTTTCTTCTGTGCCTTTCTACAGCCCCTTTCTATACCCCTTTCCTCCCAGAGGTGGTCCCCATCCCCACCCCTTTGTTCTCAGCAACCAAGCCTACTTCCCAGGGCAAGGCTCAGTTCTATGTCTCTCCTCCACCGCACTCCAAACTCCATATGCTCCTGTATCCTGCTCCTAGGCAGGGAGACATGCTGGGGCTCAGGATGTCATGCTATGTGAGCCAGAGCTCACATATGACCCCCACCCCAGCTCATGGACCTTCTGAAAGAAGCCTCCATAGCATGCCACAGTCACAGCAATTCCAGACTGGCTTGCCCCTTCACATTCACTTGACCTTCACAAGAACCCTGGGAGCCGGAGGCCCCAGGTATCATCTCACAGCTTCCCCCAGGTCACAGATGAGGAGCGGCTGCCTCAATTGTCTGTGTTCACCCAAAGAGTAAATATCTGAGGGGTGTTCTTTCTTTCTCGACACTGTGCTCGGTCACACGGGGAGATCCAAAGATGGAATTCTGTGCAGTTCTATTTTGAGGAGAGCCAAGGATGGAGGCAGTGGCTCCTGCCTGCGCAGCTCCCCTAATTATAGCCCTGGCTGGCTTTTCAGGGCCTTTGCCCAAGGCTCCTAAGATCCCAGAGAGTGGTTGGTTAAATTGGTCACTGTTCTAGTTGGCTATTTGGTGGGGCTTGTCTCATGTTACGTGCATTTTCATGGTGTGTGTTATGGCTCAATTACAGGGTTTCTTTCTGACGGCTAGCTAGACTGTTGCTGGATTTAGGAAAGTGTAGATGGGTGTAGTTTGGGGTTTTCTTCCCTTGGATTGAACTGATAAAAGGCACCATGAGAAACCCTTCCTGATACTCTGTGGCAAACTGCCTAAAATAAAGTATTTAATCAGCAGCATCTGTACTCATACTCCCACTTTTACTCTGCCCGGAGAGGCTCCTGAGACCCTCAGCACAAGGAACCTCACCACACAGTCCTGCCCCCTCATTTTCCAGATGGCACAAGGTACGGCCCAGACCCCTTATTCAGGACAGTCCGATGAAAAGAACTGTGGACTCGGCATGAGAGGACCTGGCTCACTCACTGACCACCCATGTGACTTGAGAAAGCCCTTCAGCCACTTTGGGCCTGAGTCTCCATCTCTGTAAGGTGAGAGCACTGGACTGGAAACCTCTGAGGTCTCTTTCAGCCCTACCATCAATGAGCCTTTGAAATGAATTGAGATATAGTGTGGGTTAATGGAAAGAAGAAATTGAAGTGGACGAGTTTCAGGGTTGACCCTTTTTCAGCAAATCTCTACCTCTGTGGGTCCCAATGTCCTCACCTCTCAAGATGGGCTGTTCTGTGGGAAGCACTTTGTAAACCCCACAACACTGGAATGATGTGTTCATGGGTACCCCCAGGTTCATCTTTTCCTAGAGGCATTCCCATTTATCAGGAAACCCCGACAAGGGGCAGCCAGAACACTGAGTCCCAAGGTCTTGACCTAGACTTTGAGCTCACCTGGTCTTCTGCAGTACAGTCACACTGGGTGGAAGTCGGGGCAGGGATAGAGAGCTAGGGTTTCCACATAAATAAGATCTTAGGAAGCTGAGCCACTTTCCACTTTGAAGAATCCCCTGAAAGGGACCTTGGCTGCTATCCAACTCCATTCCCAAATGTTACAGATGAAGAATTGAGGCACAGAGTGGCTTGCCTGGGGTCACACAGCTTTCGGTGTCAGAGACTGAAGTAAATATAGATCTTCTTGATTCCAAGTCCGACATTTCCCCATTTTAGCCAGCCTCCAATAGTGTGACAAAATGAAACATTTCTTTTCAACCTAGAATTCCCACCGATGCCAGGGCATTGACTTAGACAGATGGCCCCAGCAGGAGCTCATGCTTGGAAGTGCTGACTTTGGACAATATGACATTGATCCATTTGAAAATCGTTTCTGCTTCTCAAACAAAGCATCTCCCTGAATCAAGGGCCGGTTTCAAATGTGAAGATCTGTTGGCCTGCCTGACTCGGAGCCATGGCACGCCAGAGATGGTGCAGCACGTGAGCCTTGGGTCGTTAGAGGGCAGTGGTGATCAGGACGGTAGGTCTGAGCAGACTGAAGCGTGTTACCTGCGCAACACAAATAGTATCAGCAAAGAGATGCGGGAACAGAAAGACAGCAAGAGCAAGGGATGGGTGGCCCACTTTTCCTGCTGCTAGTCACCCAGTGTCAGGAGAGGTAAAGAGGAAGGGCCCTGTAAGATCATGCAAGGGGAGAGCATGAACAGGAAGTGCTCAAGCAGAGAGAGAACCATAGCTGAGCTGCAGCCTGCATGATTGGAGAGGATCCCACATTAATGATGATCTACTGAGTGCTTAGGTCATATGTCATTGATGCATTTGTGCAATTTATTTTTAACATTGGTGGAAATGTAGAGATGTATTGTCAAGAGGATTCTTGGTCTGGTCAGTTTGGAGTTAGACTGTAGTTCGGGAGAAAAGATAAGTATAACCTTTTCACGTTAGTGAAGATTTTGGGTGACATCAAATCTGTATGGCACGATGCCAGTCACATGGAGGTATCCAATGCTTCTTGCCTCTCCAGTCCCTGCTTCCATTAAACAGTCAAGGCTAGATGTATGACTTTTGCCGATCCTCCCAAAGTCGGGAACAACTCCAAAGGAGGGGGCATGGAAAAGGAGTAGCATGATTGTTAGTAAAATTAAATTTGTAAGAAGCTATTTTCCATCTGATGAATTGACTATATTTGGACATGACTCATTAGAAACTCCTTTAGAAGTGTTTTTAAAAGAGGAATATTAGCCAAATGTGGAGGTCATGTACCTTAAATCCCTGCTGCCAGAGAGGTTGGGATTTGATAGATGGCTTGAGCTTAAGACTTCAGAACTGCAGATAAGCTAAAGCCAAGTGGGTGTCCACCCTTGAGAGTAGGGAGTGAGGTGGTATAGCAGATTGCCCAAGCAAGAGTGTACTAGCACATCAAAGTTCCCATACCAATCAGAAGCAACTGCTATACTTCCATCCTGATCAAGATAGGAAGATCCAATCTGGAAATAATAATAATAATAATACATGGAAGCCAGCCTCCTAAGTTTTAAATATATAAAAGTCTAATTCCTTTAATGAAATTAGGTAATTATACCCCTTGAGACAAATTTATTAGAGCATATGGTCAAAAGTCATCCAAGATGAACAGGTATGGGTAGGTTACAATCTGCATCTTGGGAAGGAGTACCCACATTGATGAAATCACACATCTGTCCAAGTGTAGCAGAAACATTTTTAAGCTTTATCAAAGCTTAAAGCTTAAGCAGAATATACATTTCAGAACAGTGAGTGTCCATCAAGGCCACAATTTGAATTCTTTTAAGAAAGTGACTAAAGTCTTCATACCCTTTGACTCAGAGACATTCTTTCACCATACCCAAGCAGGCAAATCCAGCCTTGTACACCAAAAGACTTATTCCAGCCTCCTTTTGATAGGGCGACAAAGAAGACAGAGTAAATTCCCATTGACCAGAAAATAGAGAAACAAATTGCGATACTTGGATATGACAGACTAATCCATGAGAAACAATGAATATGATGAACACAGAGTAAATTAAACATAGGGTGACTTAGATGAACTGATGCCCAGTGAAGTAAGAAGAAACAGGAAAACAGCAGACACATTGACTGCCGCAGTGTAAATGGAAAGAACATACCCATAAAATGAAACTCCTTTTTTTTTGCGTAGTTAAAATGACCAAGTTTTCAGGGAAGGGATTTTGGGTGTGTAACATTGCATATAGGGTCAGACTCAGTTAATGCACTGGTTAGTTTTGAGGAGCTGATCTTTTCCCTCTCTTAAAATTCTTTGTTACAAGGACTGGCCCCCTGGGGAACAGGTATAAGAGGAATTTACTTGGAAATGAAGATGATGTTACAAAAAAGGTCAGTAAATTATTTTTGCTTTTCTCAATAGAATTTACCAGAGAAAGGGGAGCAAACAGGACATTCTCATTTACTCAACTAAGTATATGGACCACAAATATAATAGTTAATGATGAAAATCAAAATAGATCATACTTCTTTTACTTTAAAGTTTGCAGAGCACTTTATACATTTGTCTCATTTGATTCCCTCAACAACCCTGGGAGAGAGGTGTTATTATCTCCATTTTATAGATGAGGAAAATGGAAAAGTTGTGACTTGCCCAGAATCACACAGCTAGAAAGTGTCTAGTAAGATGGGATTTAAATGCAGGTCTTTCTGATTCCAAATCCTATAGTCTTTCTGATTTCATATCCTACAGTCAATCTACTCTACCACACCAAACCCTTGCAGATTAGTGTCCTTGTGGGGAAAAAAAAAGTTGAGATGATTCTTTGGGAAACAGCACTTTATAGATTATATGATTCCCAAACAAGTCAAGTAGTGTTGGAATTGACCAAATAAAAGCCAATCTTCTCTGTTCCTGCTAATGCTCATCCACGAATACGCTGGCCACCCGGAAAAGGGACAAGATTTTAATAGGGTAAGGCTATTCAGGCCCAGAATAAACTTTATTGGGAAATAAATAACAGTCCATGAGACTCACTGTCTCTATGCTGGAGGACAGTCTCGAATGGCATCTGTCAGGTCTTCTCTTGGGAGATGGCTTAATTCACAGGGAAAGTTCTTTTGGAGCCTTGGATGAGGAGGGTCAAAAAGAACAGCACAGAATCTCATTCCTCCTCCTCTGAGTTGTACTTCATCAAAACAGATGCTTCTCATCCACAGGTCATTCAGAAAAGCATGGCAAGGTTTGACATGAGTCAGGTAAGACCTGGGTTTCAAAGCCGGGTCCAGAAATGCTGCTCGGTGCTGTGCCCTGTGACATCAACCTTCTGAATCGGTGTTGACTCACTGTTCTCATAGGCAGGGTTGACATAGAAGCCATTTTTGCCTTCTCCTGAGTAATCCGTCCTGTTTGTGGGGGGCCAGCTGGGGTCCTGTGCTAGCTTCCTCTGCCATTTCCTGTACTGACTCTTAGAGTGTACCCCCCATTTTTTCTTGATCAGCAGCCAGAACTCGCGGTTTTGAAGAATGGCATCCTGCAAAGTCAAGGGCATTTATCGATAACGAAGAAGGAAATAAGCCATTCTCCCCATTGCCTACTCTCTTTTTCCTTCACGTGGAGAGTGTCCCGCAACCTCCCCTCCTCTCCTTCGTTCTTCCCCCAAACGTAAGCTCATGAGAATGTTCGTGATACCAGCCTCTTTCTTTAGGATTGTTGATGGAGTCCCTCTTTGAAAGACTCTTCCCAAGACTAGCAGCCTGCCTTTTCTCCCTTCCCATTCCCCACCCTAGCTGAAACAGTAATTAAATCTAAGACTTGGAAGATCTTCACTGAACCCTCATTGGTCCAACCTGACTAAGAATTGGCCCCCTAACTAAGAATCCCTTGATATCTTATCCACCCTCTGCCTGGAATCCTCTGCTAAGAGGAAAATCACTACCCCCAAAGACAACTCGGTCCCTGCAGGCTTTGGCACTGCCCACCACACCCCCAGTCCACAGGCCAGAGAGAACATGTCCAATCCTTCCAACATCTATACAAGCGGCTGTCAACTACTTGAAGAAAGTTCTCATGGCCTGACCCCGAGTCACATTTTCTGCTAGGCTAAACAGTCATGGTTCCTTCACCTGGTTCTGACCTGGCATGGATCCAAAGCCCTTTGCCGTCCTGGGGACCCTCTTTGGTTGGCTTTTGGGGTGTTCTTAATGAAATTTTAGGGAACACTGCTTAGGAGTTCAACTTTGTAATATCCAAATATAATCACAAACTAAAAAATGAAGACAAACAGTTGAGATGGAGAATTCTCTCTTCAAAACAGGGACGAAAGGGCTGATAGTTCCTCACCCACCTTAATCCACAAGCCTACCATTTGCCAGAAAAAGTTTGAGATCCCAAATTGGGAAGTTTTTACCTTATCTAGCCCAAGTCCTTAGGCTCACCATGCCATAGTCTGGGTATGTCTACACCATGCTTACTTGCAGCTCCAGCCTTCTCCTCCTCCACTTAGAACTTAAACTCCTACCCCTGGGATCCTAGGCTCTGGCTGGTGAGATTTCACTTTATCTAGTCCTGGTGGCAGCCCCCTCTCCCACATTCTGGCCGTGACCATGCCCCTTCTCCCAACTCTAGCTTCATCCATGTGTTGTCTACTATTAGAATGGAAGCTCCTTGAGGGCAGGGATTGTTTTCTTGTTTGTTTTGTATCCCCAGAACTTAGCACGGTGGAAAGCATGTAGGAAACCTTAATAAATTCTATTCATTCTTTACTAAGAGACAAAGAGTCCTTTCCCTCAGATCACACATTCAATCTTTGGTGTCTCTTTGTCCTTTCTTAAAAAAAAATAAAAGTTACAAGTCTGACTTCAGAAGAACTGGAATTGAATGCTGGCTCTGCTACTTACATACTCCCTGTCTATCCTTTACCTCCCTGGACCTCAGTTTCTTCATCTGTAAAATGAAGGGGGTTGACAAGGTGACCTCTCAGTTCCCTTCCAGCTTTGAATATCATGACCCTATGAACATTTGTCCTTGAATGGAAGAGAAAAGAATTGGGACAGACCGTAGTGCAGCCATCAACTTGCGTAAGTGATATTGCCTGGCCCTTGTGATGAGGTCTGGGAGAGGTGACAGTTCAGCCTCCAACATGTCCATTTGCCTTTTAATCTCTGGATTCTGTTCCACTGCATTGAACCATCCATAGCAATTCTAGCTCCTCATTAAATGCAAGTCCATACAGTGGGACACACTGGGAAGTTCAGTCCCTCTCCCGATAACTAAGTCTTTCCTAATCTCTAATTTGGCAATGCTCCTCTCTTCCCCCCAGTCTCTACTGAAATTACTTTTGCATTAACTTCATAGAAATTGTCTGATTATTTCTCTGTGCACATCATTTCCCCCAAACAGGCTGTAGGCTTTTTGAGGTTTCAGTTTTGGCTTGCTTTATTTTCAGTGCCTGGTATAGTACATGCTTCTTTTTACTAAATGAATTAAATACTCTGAGATTCTCAAGAGGAGCATCTATGCTCTCTAAACCTCAAATTTCACTCATCCCATGCAGACCTTTAAGGGAACTCCTTCCTCTAGAACACAGCATACTTGAAGAATTTTGTAAGGTGAAAACTTGAGCTGAAAAAAAAACAACCAAGGTCTTACATCTCCAGTCTTTATTATTTTTCCCCCCAGATCCTGGACTCACCTCCACAAAAAATGCCACACAGAACTGGGCGAATGAGGCTGCAAGAACTGAAATCCTCCATGTTGTGATTGTTGGGATGAGCTGTTGGGAAAGGGTAGCATGTCTCAATGTCATACGTTTTGTCCTTCAACAACCATTCATGTTTATGGAATGCTTTGAGACAGAGCTATAACTAGCAGGAGGCCAGTGGGGCTCCATCCCAAGCCCACCTCCACCTTGAGGATGTAAAGGAGAATCCTTCCTTTTCACAGTAACTTTCATCCCCACCCATAGCTGAAACTTTCTATAGGCCCATAGTACTGATTTGTTCAATGGTCCTAGTTATCCCCCAACTCCCAAGGTGGTCCTTTAGTGCCAGTCCTTCTCAGGGGGCCCTTTCCACCTGACTGAAAGAATCAAGCTATCACTCCATGTACCCAAATGGTTGAATCCAAGGACTACTATTTTTGGAATGTTGTCCTCCCTCTCCCCCGATCCCTATTTCCCATTTAAAGGTTTTTGCCCTAGATGAAAAACTCATTTAGCACCACTCTCAGGTCACAAAGTATTTTCTTCAGAACACCTTCATAAGGTAAACAATGTAACTTGATTATCCCCATTTTATAATGAAATGAAGTTCAGGGTGATAAGTGATGTTTCATGGTCATGTAGCAATCTATGTAATAGGTGTCAGGTCTCCTAATTTCAAGATGAATGAACCTACATTATTCTATATGGACTCCCTCATATACTCTAACAAACCTTATAAGATGATATTCATTTTATGCCTTCAAAACTGAAGGGGAAATAAGATTAGGCTATTTTTCACAAAGCTAAGTTTACCTGAAACTTGGTCCTGGCACAACCCAGGCTTGAAAATTGACTCAGAATGAGTACATTTTTTAATAAAAATTATTTTCAAATATCTTAAATGCAAGTTCACTTGAATCTACCACTTTTATTAATATAAAAGTCCCTAATTATTTTGCTCCCTTAAAAAAGCACCTACACACAAAATAGAAAGGAGAGTTTAAAGATCCCCCAAATGTAGTCAAGAGAAGGTAACACTTATCAATCAGTGCCACAAGCTGGCATGGCAATCTCATTGTCTTTTTATCCCCACTTAACCAGATGTGGTCAGCAGCAGCTGTTGGCAATGACTGATGGGGGGGGGGGTTAGGGGGACATGAACAATATAAGAGGCTGGTATCTCTCTGCTGTCTTTATACCAAGCAGCCATTTAATCACATCCCTTCTCTGGATCCCTCTCCAAATCATTGTGTAAAGCCTTAGGTTGCTCACTACTTGGTTTTATCCAAATGGAAACATATCCTTTTTCTCACTTGTTCAATATTGTAAAAGGAATAAAAGAATGAAGAATGTAAGCCTCTTGAAAGAAGGGAACATTTCATTTCTGCCTTTGTATCTCCTGCATTCATCTGGTCCATAATAGGTGCTCAATACACACCTACTTATTGAATTGAAGCATTCGAGGAGACTCTAGAGGGGAAGTGTTGCATCTCTCTATGATTACCCAATAATTACTGTGTGATTTCTTCAGGACTCATCCTTTGCCTATCTTATTTTATTAAACTTTTAACTGATCTTCCTGTCATCTATTTTTTCTTACTCCGTGTACCCTATAGGACTTCAGACCATAAGCTGGTGATTAATCAAGAACAATCCTTTCCACTGACACATTTTCCAATATCTTTTATTCCATCACTAGAATATAAGTTTCTTGGAAGCAGGAACTATTATTCTTATTTTTTTTTACTATCTTCAGGGCCTTATACAATGTACTTCGATATAGTACTTAATAAATGATTTTTGAATTGAATTGAAATGAAATCTACTCTCTGTAAGTCACTGTGCTAGAGATATACTCCTCCATCTCAGAAGCCTTTTATGTCTTCTTCTTGCTTGTGGCACAGTCTAAGCTCTAGTTGTTGACATTCATAACTCCCCACCCCTGCTCCCAAGCTACCTAATACTATGTTCTACCAATTGCATCTCCAAACACCACCTCGATATTTCTGTATCCTCATTCTTCCCCCAATCATAGCATTCTCATATTTTTTTTTTATCTCCAAAATATTGTTCATGCTATTCTGGTTGCTATCTGGATTGTTTTCTTCTCTATTCTTGAATCAAAATTAACCCATTTGGCAATGTTCAATTTCCATTTCACTCACTCATACTTTTCCTTAAAGATAAAGTCTCACTATGATCACTCTCACCTGTGAACCCCTCTGGTCTCATTTACTGTATTCAATCACTTATTTCCTGGTACTACTGACTGACCATTTTGCATATGAATGCCTTATCTTCCCAACACTTATCAAAGGTGAAAGTCATGCTTTACATCTCTTTAATTTCCCCACAATCTAGGGGGAGGGGGGAGGTTAAGAAAAATTCTTTGAAGAGAATGGTAAAGTTGGGAGGAAGGAGATCAGGATATATGATGAAGACTAGGCAAAGATCCTCTCACAGATCCCTGGGATGACACAAAATTTTCATTTAGATCGAGTACTCACCTCCATTCCATTGTATATCACTGGGAGGTCAGCAAATGTAATGAAAATAGTCACACCAAGGGCAGAGACTAGTAGGAACGAAAAGAAATCTGAAGGACACAAAATAGGGTTATTATGGGAAGAACTCTTTGAGGTGACTGATTCTATACTTAATAGTTGCATGGCTTTGGACTAATCAATATTCAAGGACTCTAGTAAAGAGCTAGTTTGCTATTGAGATGGCCTTTTCTTACCTTCTGTGCATCATACACAATTTAAAATGTCTCAGGATATTTAAAAAATGAAGATTCCTTGACAGAAAGTCCTCATAAGGAACAATTCTCAAGAAAAAAGTAGCAAATCATCCGTAAAAATATAACCTTACAAATATATAGGGAATTTATCCAAAAAGATAAGGCCAAGAGCCATTCTGCAAAAGTTAAGTGATGTAAGAAGGATAATGTATGAAAGAAGAAATGCCTATCAACAAATATTTGAAAGATTGTGCCAAATTATAAAAGAAAAGCAAATTAAGACAAAAGTTTAACTTCAATAAGCATCAAATTTGCAAAAATTCAGTGTTAGAGGGGTTGTAGAAAGGAGCACAAACTCTTGGTGCCACTGTGAATTGGCCCCATTGTTCTGGAAGAATTTGAGATTATGTGAAAAGCTGCTAACTTGTTCATATGCTGTAACTCTCTCTGTAATGATTCTCCTACTTATCCTAATTTCAGTGGCAAAAAGATTTCCATGCCTGTCAAAATATTTAAAGAACCACTTTTTTAGCAGCAAAAATCTAAAAATAAATTGGGTATCCACTAATGTCAGCATATAAATATACTGTTATGCCATAGGTGAGGACAAATTTGAGGGATTCAGAGAAACATGGGGAAATGTTTGCAAACTGATGCAAAGGGGAAAAATCAGAAGAAATTGCACGAGTAATATTCAAAAGGAAAATCAACTACTTGGAAAAGTATTGAGTTCTTTGTAGAGATCTTCGAGGAGGGGCTAGAGAACTAGTTATGTTAGATTGAGGATTCTTTCATGACTATTAGTTGGACCAAATGGCCACCTTTCAACTCTTGAATTCAATGGTCCTATGAAGGTACACTATGATTGAAGTGATATAAGTACGGAGGACAAAGTCAATAGAATTCACATCAAATACCATTGATGGGTCCAGATGACTAAAGTTAAAATATCCTTTCTCTCTGTTCAGAATAGGTACAATAAAAGTATGAAATGTTATTTGATCTCCCATTAACAATTGATCTATCAGAAAATTTGGTTTAATGTTTACTCCATCTTGGGGAAAGTAGTATGTAGACATTGCTTTATTAGAAAGGGTTGGAGTGTAAAGGTCTCATGACATGTAAAAAAAACTGATTTAAATTTATAAAATCGAGTACCATTATCTAATAGAAAAATGGTCAAAGGATTTGAACTGGCAAGTTTAAAATAAATTGAAGTTGACAACATCTGGGAGAATGATCCAAATCACTTAAGAATTGTAAATTAAAACCTGAGGTTTCACCTCATTACATTCAAACATGCAAGGATGACAGAAGCAAAAAATGAAAAGTGGAGGGATTGTGAGGAAACTGGTAAAGTAGGATATCGTCGGTAGAGCTGTGAACTGGTCCAGCTACTCTGGAAAGCAATTTAGAGATATGTCCAAAAATACTACTAAACTAGGTGCCGTCTTTGACACAGCAATATCACTACCTGGCTTATATCCCCAAAGAAATCAGAGAAAGAAGGAAAGGACCTATTTGCATAAAATTGTAACAGCTCTTTTATGGTAGCACAAATTTGAAACCAAAGAAATGTCCTATTGGAAAATTGCTAAACAAATTGTGACATTTGAATGGAATATTGTGTCAAAAGAAAAGATGAAAGATAGTTTTCAGAGGAAAGTAGAAAGACCAATATATAAATGATTACAGATTAGAATTTTGTCAAAACAAGAATCCAAAATAATGAAGATGAAACATATCACTCAACTTTTTCTAAAGAGATGATCCTATATGAACAGACAATTTTCAGAGGATGAAATTAAAACTATTTATAGCCATATGAAAAGGTGCTCCAAATCACTATTGATCAGAGAAATGCAAATCAAGACAACCCTGAGATACCACTTCACACCTGTCAGATTGGCTAAAATGACAGGAAAAGTTAATGATGAATGTTGGAGGGGTTGTGGGAGGGCTGGGACACTGATGCATTGTTGGTGGAGCTGTGAACGGATACAGCCATTCTGGAGAACAATTTGGAGCTATGCTCAAAAAGTTATCAAACTGTGCATACCCTTTGACCCAGCAGCATTTCTATTGGGCTTATATCCCAAAGAAATCATAAAGGAAGGAAAAGGCCCCACATGTGCAGGAATGTTTGTGGCAGCCCTTTTTGTAGTGGCTAGAAACTGGAAATTGAATAGATGCCCTTCAATTGGAGAATGGCTGAATAAATTATGGTATATGAATGTTATGGAATATTATTGTTCTGTAAGAAATGACCAGCAAGATGATTTCAGAGAGGCCTGGAGAGACTTACATGAACTGATGCTGAGTGAAATGAGCAGAACCAGGAGATCATTATACATGGCAACAACAGTACTATATGATGATCAATTCTGATGGACATGGCTCTCTTCAACAATGAAATGTTTCAAACCACCTCCAATTGTTCACTGAAGAAAGCCATATACACCCAGAGAGAGGGATGCGAAATGTGGACCACAACATAACATTCTCATACTCCTTGATTGATGTTTGCTTACATTGTGTTTCCTTTATCTGATATATCGTTTGTGTAGATAAGATTTTTCTTGCACACCAATGATAAGTTTGGAAATATGTATACATATATTCGATTTGCCAATATTTTAACATAATTAACATGTAGTGGATATCCTGCCATCTAGGGGAGGGGTGGGGAGTTGGGGGGAAAAATTTGTAACGGAAAGCTATGTAAGGGTTATTGTTGAAGAATTACCCACACATATGTTATGCAAATAAAATAAAAAATTAAAAAAAAAAGAGAGATGATCCTAAAATGTAGAGATAAGACAGTGTGGTGTGGCTAATGTGGGAACTGGTTTAGCTATGGATTTGAGAGGCTTAGCTTTTTCTTTTTTTCTAATGGTGAGAAGTAGAAGGTGTAGTGAAAGGAACTGGTGAATTAAAAATGCTACTTAATTTAAATTTTTAAACAAACTATTTTAAAAGGGTGATTGATTGTGTTAGAACCAAAATGTATAAGCACAATAAAAACTTTTTGGTGAGGGCTGCATCTTCCTGCCAATAAACAATACATGAAGGATAACAGAGAATTCCTCAGTGGAATCTTTCTGGAGTTTCTAAAAATGGATGTACTTTTACTCTCAGAAAGCCTAATATCAGAGTTCCTCAAGCATCATCTACCTCATTTATAATAAACTACCAGTGAACACCACTTGCCACAACTATTTCTAATACTTATGAATGTACACTGATTGAAGTGATCAGACAAATAGGGTGGGAGAAGATGGCATTGACCCATCCCTGAGTTCTTGCTTAGACCAAGCTCAAATAAGCATTTGTTGAAGACTGATTATATATCTTGTACTGGTTTTCTCGGGTCTATTAACCAATCAACAAATTAGATATCAGAGCCTACCATGTCAGACTCCATACTAGGAGTTGATCATTAGATGACAAAGGGAAATCAATTCCTACCCTCAATGAAATTGCATTCTATGGGAGGGGGAAAAAGACAATACATACATGGGGGAAATTCTGCACAAAGACAAGGAGACAAAATCAAATTATTTATGACAAGAACAAGAGGGCAAGTTTGGTGGAACAGAAATGTGTGTCAAGGCAGGAATGCTTCATCAGGTGAGAAATGTAATTTGACATTTGTGAAGGGATTGAAATACCCAAATGAGGAATCTTTATTTGTTCCTAGAGATATTATAATAGGCAGGCACTGGAATTGATGCAGGGCCTGATCTGTGTTATGGAAAAGTTGCTTTGGCAACCAAGTGAAGGAGAGCCTGGAAATAGAGACCAGTTAGAGGGCCATCAACATGGTGAAAGGCATGGAGGCTTGCAATAGGAGAGTGATAAAATAGAGAAGTAAATTATTGTGAGAAATGTTGAAAAGGGAAAAAAAAGATATGATTTGGCAAAAGATTGGATAAGAAGTTATGGATAGTGAGAAGGTTGTGAGCTGGAGTGATTAGAAGGATAAGGGCCCCCTTATTAGTAATTGGGAAATTCAGAAGAGAAGTAGATTCCAGGAGAAAAGTAATTGATTACATTTTGTTTTTGAGATGCCTGAAGAACACTCAGTTGATAGTTCAATAAGCAGGTTAGAATAGTGGCCTGAAGCACAAGAGAAATTAAAAGGCTAGATCCATAGATCTGGGAGTCATCTGCAAAGCAATACCAATGGAATCCATGGGAGGTGATAAGATAGTTGAAAGAGAATTCAGCACTGAATCTTTGGGGATACACCTAGTTAGGGGTCCTGATATGGTTGAAAATCCAGCAGCAGAGACTACAAAGCTGTGACCCGTAGATGCTATGGCCCTTCTCCAGCAGGCAGTTTTCTTTTCAATGTCTGCTCTAGTATTTAGCATAGTGTTTTTATAATTTCTCAATTTTAATTGTTTCCCCACTAAAATCAATCTAGACTTTTGCTTTTCATCATTGCAAAAATAAATGCCAAACTGTCCTAAACTAGAATCTGCAGAAATTGTACTGAATGTTATATGAAAGTTAGATCCTAGTCCTGGTTCTTCTACTTCCAAATTGCCTGACCTTGGGCATCTCCCTGGTGCCTCAGTTTCCCCTTATGTAAAATGAGGGGTTTCAATTAGATGGCCCCTGAAATCTCTTCCAGCTAGAACTATGATGCAATGGTCTTTTATGCCTCAGTTTCCTTCTATGTAAAATGTATGAGTTAGGCTAGATGGCCTCTGGGGTACATTTCAGCTTTAGAACTTTGAACCTATAGTGTCATTAGTAAACTGTAGAAGGACCCTTGCCCACTTGGCTGTGCAACATGCACTGCTATCTTTTGGTTAAATTCTTGGTTTAACCTCCTTCCTGAAGAGCCCTCTACCCCCCATCCCTCAGGAAGAAAAATTTAGGCAGCCAGTGAGTGTATGCATTCTTGAATAGCTCTCGAGCTCCTTTCCTACAGAGTGGAGTCATTAAAAGCCTTTCCAGTCTTCTTGTCTACAACTGTATGGACTAGCCTGAAACCCCCATTATCAATGGTCCCTCCTAAAGTGAGCTGGGAAAGACCTGAGCACAAATGGACTTCAAGGCTACTACTCATGTCAGACTTCCAGAGACTTGAACTTCCTGTTCATGCAGACCGTAAGAGCCTCAGACTTCTTCTATATACATTCTGCAGCAACTGGGATGAACCATACATGCTTTTATAAGAGCCGATCATCACTATTGATTTTCATATTATAAGATTAAAATTGAGCCAGGCCGACAACAGAAGTTAGTTGATTTGGTAGATGACTTTTTATACTGAGCTACTTAATAAAATTATATCAGCACATGTGATTAGTTAATCACAGATGTCCTGTAATAAGGAGTTACGGTCAGTCAATAAACATCAATTAAGCATCTAGTATGTGCTAGGTATTGTGCTAAAGGCTAAAGACACAAAAAGAAACAAAAGCAAACAAAAATGCACAAATAAGCTATCAAGAGGATTATTTAAAAATAATTGAGAGAAGGCACTAGAATCAAGAGGGATTGGGAATGTCTTTCTGCAGAAGACAGAATTTTAGTTGGGACTTTAAGGAACCAAGAAAGTCCGGAGGCAGAGTTGAGGAAGGAGAGCTTTCCAAGCATGAATAATAGGCAGAGAAAATGTCCAGAGCTGAGAGATATGTTTCAGGAAAAGTCAGGAGACCAGTGTCATTGGATCAAAAAGTATATGTTGAGGAGCAAGAAGACTGGATACGTGGGAGAGGGTTAAGTTATGAAAAGTTTTTGTATTTAAGCTGGAGCTGGCAGGAAACTGCTGGGGTTTTTTACTAGAGAGTTGACATGGCTGAACTCATGCTTTAGGAAAATCACTTTGGTGTTTTAATGGAGGATGGACTGAAATGGGAAGAAACTTGAGGCAGGCGATGGTCCAGATGTGGGGTTTCACCAAGGTGAGGGTAGTGTCTGATGCTGGAAAACAGGACAGATGTAAAACAGGTAAAGGTAAATCAAGAAGAGATGCTACAGTGACAAAATTGATATGAAATGTCGCAGAGGTGAAATAGACAAGCCATGTTGCAAAGATGAAATCCATAAGAGATGTTGTGGAAGTGAAATCAACAAGAGATGTTGCAAAGAGGGATGAAATCAATAAAAGATGTTGCAAAGAAGGATGAAATTGACAAGAATGCAGAGGTGGAATTGACAAATGTTGGAGAATGAAATCAACAAGAAATACTACAGGTGAAATAGACAAGAGATACTTCAAAGATGACATGACCAGAAATGTTGCAGAGGTGAAATTGAGGAGCCTTAGCACCCTATCAGGTCTGGGAGGTGAGAGATAGTAAAGAGTCCCCATGACTCCTAGGTTGAGAGCCTGAAGTCTGGGAGGATGATATTGCCTTCTATGGTAATAAGATAGGAGGAGGGGCAGAGGGTTTAGAGGAAAAGAGAATGAATGTGTTTTGGACATATTGAGTTCAGGATGTCTGAAAGGCAGCTGGAGATGTAAGATTGGAGACTGGCAGAGAGGTTGGTACAGGAAAGGTAGAGCTGGGAATCATCCGCAGACACGACATTAAAATCCATGTGAGCCAATGAGATCACTGTTTAACTGAACAAGGAAGCCTGACTGAGAAATGATGTGGCACAGAGAAAGGAGAGTTGGATTTGGGTTGAGAGGAATTAAGTTTGGATGAATATCTCTATGATCTTGGGCAAGTCACTTTTCTCTGAACCTCAGTTCCTCCTTTGAAAAATGAAAGAGTAGAGCAGATGGCCTCGAAGATCATTTCCATCTTTAGAGCTATAATCCATGATCACCTTGTCTATTAGCCTATCTCCCATACACACACTAAAAATTCTCAGTGGGGACAGAGATTCTACATCCTCATTTCCAATTTTAATGCAACTCCTGCTTTTAAAAAAGAAATCTTCCTTATATTCAGTACAAATTCCCTATTTCCTCCAGACCCTACAGCAGAAAAGGTGATCCACTAAGCATCTGGAGAATAAGCATTTTAAAATAATGATAATAGCTGACATTTATAAAGCACTGAAGTTTTGCAAAGCATGTTACTTCTATTATCTTCTATGAACCTAACAATAACCTTGTAAGGAAAAATTATTATCCCCATTTTACAGATAAGGAAATAGAGGTTCACAATGTTTAAATGTTTTTAGTGTTGTCCCTAACTCTCCTTTAATTTGTTTTGGATGATTTTATTTTGATTTTGTATTTCATTTATATTTACAGATGCACTCATCTTCCCAATAAATCTTTGAGAAGAACAGGGATTGGCTCATTCCTAGTCTGTGACCCCAGAGCCCAGAGACCCCTTGACATGTTGATAGTCTGCTCTTTCAAGGCTCAGTTTAGTTGCCATTTGTTCCAGGAGAACTTTGCCCTAATGACTCTTCCTTCCTTCAATCTCTCTCCAGGTCACTCTGACCACTCTTACTTAATCATTTCCTAATTGTGTTACAGTAATTTGTGCATGTCTCGTGCCCATATTAGACTGTAAACTCCTAGAGGGCAAGAATGGTTTCTGTTTTTCTCTTTTTTCTCTTTGTATACCTAGCAACTGAAAGAGAACTTTTAATAAAGTAGGTATTCGGTGAAAGTTTCCAAAGTTAAATTGAATTGTGAAATAAGAGTATTGCCACATAAAATCAATGCCTCAAGTCCACAAATTCAATGCTGAGTGCTTATCAAGGTTCGTTTATTTTAGAAAGTCCATCTATCTTAGTGTCTTTGTGGCCTCTGCTAAGTTCTAATTTCTGGTTCAGGAATTTATACTCCCAAAGATTTTACTGTCATTAGGACTTATCTGAATGGGAAGACTTCAATCTGAACCCATTAAAATGATCATCCCTACTGCTTTATACACAGTAGGTGCTCAGTAAGTATTCATGGAGTTTAATTTAGCTCTTGTTAAAATTAAACAAAAATAAACACATTTTTCACTCAAGCAAGAATGATGTCAGTTGCTTTTTATGAATCATCAGAGCAGAGTTTGCACATTTAGCTGCATTATGCCTGCTTTCTAATCCAGAGTTTCTTTATCCTTTTTTTGTGTATGTCCTAGAACACATTGCCAACCAGTCTGGGAAAGCCTTCTCAGAATACCATTTAAAAATTCATAAAAACAGAAATCAATTCTACAGAAAAACAGTTAGTAAACAGATATGTAGACACAGACATATATACATGCACATGCATGTGTACATGTGTATGTACACATATAGATACATATATACCTACACACATGTATAACAAGATCACAGAGTTAAGAGCCCTTGACCTAATGAGTTCATCATTCTGAGTACTTTACAGCAGCATCTTTGTGTATGTGTGTGTGCATATTTTTTGTAATTTAATATTTTATTTTTCCTTGTTATATGTGAAGGGATTTTTAACATTTGTTTTTAGAACTTTAAGGTCCAAATTCTCTCCCTTTCTCCTTCCACACCTCACCACTTCTCATTGAGAAGGCACGTGTGAAGTCAGCAGCATCTTGTTTTTTGAATCATTAGGCACTTGCTATAATCACTCAATTATGAATATAACTATAGAGAGGTCAGTGTTTGAGGATTGCAGTCCTATCCTTAGGCCCTATTCTTTCTGGATGTCAGTAACCTCATTTATTATAAAAATTAAGTGCTCCAATTAGCTCATCTCTACAGTTCTCTCGGCTCTAAAGTTCCATGATTTTTCCAGATGAGGCCAGGTCCACCTGACTGTTTCAGATGAGTGGGCTTCTGTGTGCATGGCCAGGTTTTCCAGGTGCACCAGGATGACCAATGGAAGTCAGTAATTCTCTTAGAAAGTTATTATCATATAATCAAGCACAGTCAAAGGGGGTATGCTGTGTACATGAGTGTGTATGTGTGTCAGTGTATGTCTGTTGTGTGGCAAAGGGTATGTTGTTTATGTGAGGGTATGTAAGTGTGTGTGCAAATGTGTGTGTATGTGTGAATGTAGGTGGCAGGGGTTGTACAGGCTGACATGACTTCTTTTGGTTTGCTGAAACTCTGATGAGGAAAGAACCCTGATGAGCTCTCTAAAAAAAAAAGCCCTCTCAAATATAGATACTCACAGTTGGTGTAGACGGGTTTTCGGAACGGCTTCCCCTTTGAGAAGATAAAGGCCACAGCGATGCAGTTGAGTGTGGTAATGGGCCACAGGCTGGTACTCTCAAAACTCAGGATGGAAGTAGGTCTCAGAGTGCCATTCCCCATCATCAAGTTGCCGTCTCCAGTAGCATTGGAGAAGGGATCGCTTCTGTTGGCCATGTAGCACCCGCTGCAGAGAAGCACCAGAAAGAAGACTCTCTTTCTACTCTTATCTGATTGAGAGGGTGGGAGTGAGAATGATCTGAGCCTTGTTATGTAGTCAGGAGATGTCTGCCTGCTTGCTGAGACTGAGACAGTCACACAACCAGTAAATGTCCTTGAATGGCTCTAAGCAGTGGAGACACAAAGATTAAGCCTAAAAAGGCTCAGAAAAGGTTTGGAAAGGGACCCTTCATCACACAACTGGTGAGGAAACGAGGGAAAGTTCCAGCCACATCTTTCACTGACACTTTATCAAGATGCGGTTTCCCAGGTATCCAGTTTCCAGAACAAAATTCCAACAAAACCCAGGAGTTCGGGCTTCTGATCCAGCACCTGCTAACCTGCAGGGATGAGCTTGGGCCACTTTGCTTCATTGGACATCCATCCTCATCTTCAAAGAGTGATCAACAAGCACTTACCAAATGTTTCCTTAGTACCAGAGGCTGTCCTAGGCCTTCCGCGGAATAAATAAAATATTCCCCAGAAGAAGTAAAAACCTGAAGGAATCCCTGTCCTCAAAGACCGTGTACTTTATTCAGAGAAATAACCTGTTTACACATCTACATGTACCAAATAAGCAATACTTGGGAAATAACGGGAAAGCTATATTGATCTTGGTGCTGTTTAAATTTACCCATGTCCTCCTCTTCCATGTTAGAATGCAAGCCCCTTGTGAGGAGGGATAGATTCATTCTTTGCACTTGGATCCTCAGGGCCTGGAACAGAGTAGGTACTTATTAAGTACTTGCTGATTGACTGAATGGGCTAAATGCAAAGAAGTGAGGATGTGCTAAGAGTGAGGCTTCCCAAAAAGAACAAAATAGATGTTGTGCTAATGGGGTGGGGGGGTAGCAGAATAAGAGGGGCAGAGGCAGAAGGGCAGAATTTGCTGGATTTATTCCTTGATTGCAGCCAGCTAGGATTGTACACCTGTTTATTTTCTTATCCATGTAAATCAAGGCCTGGCAGAAGGCAGCTTTTGTTGTCTGGTGTTTATTACTGCATGGTAAGAGAAATAATTCTGTCACAGGCCCCAAGTTTGCATGGCTGCTGATAAAAGACAATAACTCTCTCCTCCAAGGGAGATCCTCTGTATCAGGAAGCTGCTCGCCTTCCCCAGCAATATTGCAGAGAGAAGACTGAGAAGGGGGTTTGTCCTTGTTAGCCTACTGGGAAAGAGCAGGGAGAAAAGCCAGGGCTGGAGGAGAAGGGGAGGGGGTCGGGTGGATTTCAAATGAGGCACTGAAGGAGGAAGCTTTGATTCTTCTCCTCCCCACCTAATAAAGTGGGGCCGGCTTTCATTTTTGTTCCACAAAGCTTCCTTGCTCAGAGAGGACCTTCTCACTCTATTAGCAGGAAGAGAAGCCTCCCCATCACTTTCTCTTTGTGCTTTCCATCAAAAGCAGAAGCATCAACCATGACTAGTGGGACTGTGCTTCCATCCCACCTGGCATAATCTGCCAAAAACAAGGAAAGGAGGATCAGGCCCGTGGCGCCCAATTGGCCTGAGGACCATCCCAAATCACTTGGCAGCAGCACTTGGCTAATGGTGCAGATGAGCCTGGCCTGGGCCTCCCCACTGGAAGGCAGGGGAGCAAGCAATGACTTGGCAGGGAGCAAGGATGACCAGTAGCTTGGAAAATTGCAAAGGAATTTGGTTTCCATGGTGACTTAAAGACTTTGAGGAGAAACAAATAGAAAAGCAGAATGAGAATTCAATGAGAAATAATGGAGCTTGTGAGAAAGGGGAATGGTCCCCATGCAAATGGAGGTCTGAATAATAACAAAGACCATCCCAAGAGCTAGGAGAAACTTTTCTTTAATTGACTGGACTGTGTTCTGATGTGTGTAGGGAGCCCCTAGCGGCGGTCCCTCTCCTCTGACGCAAGTCAGTGCCTTCTTTAGGGTCTCAGAGAGTGGCCAGAACCATGTGCCCCTGTTGTTCAGGATGGCATGACATGGTACAGTGTATGATGCTTTGTTTAATACAGTTCAGGAAGATCTGGTACATAACAAACAGCACACATTTCTAAAGCAACCGGAAGGTTGGCAAAGGGCCTCGCAAATTATATCTCCTTTGAACTAGGTAGGTGTCCCCATTATACAGATGAGGAAACTGAGGGAGACAGAAGTTAAAAGACTTACCCAGAGTCACAAAACCAGTCTCTGATACAAAATTTAAACTCAGGGCTTTCTATCTCCAAGTCCAACACTAGCCACTGGCCACCTTGCTATTTCAGTAGGAAATATAACAGGAAATAATAATATAACAGTAGGAAATCTTAAAATATGATTCATGAGCACTTGGGGAACCTTTCAGAAAATCTGTGGGTGAAAATTATTTTAATAATAATAGTAATATGCTTTAATTTCTAATACAACAAATATCAATCGCTTTAACCCATATTAACAAAAGCACTTTAGTGATGAAGGTGCCCATCATAATTTGTAAGATCCAAAAGTTTAAGAATCACCGATATACGGTATGGAATAAGATGGGATGGGATGGTACCGTACCATATTCGTGATACAAGAGAGGAGAGAAGTGAGACAAAGTAGAATGTCGTATAGTATATCACATTGGAGAATCGAATCACAACACTGACTGCACTAACACTCTCTTGGGGGGGGGACTCACACATAAGATGCTTAGTTGACAGATTGACAGATCTGTGAGCTTAGCAATCAGTTATGCCGATCAGCGTTTATTTAGTGCCTACCATCTACAATGGTAATAATGACAGCAGCAACATTTATATAGGGTCTCCTATGTGCCAGGAATTGTGCACGATAGAGTATATAAGATGGCATAGCATTATACTTTAGTATTAGAAAGCAGAGCACATTATTCTGTTGCCATGTTCTACAGCACTCTAGAATCCTATCCCATGGTTAATACTGTATAGTACAGGAACTTTTCTTGATAGAAAGATTGTTAAATGCAGAAACAGAATCTGGAGGGTTGATATTTGGGAGAAGGGATGCTATGGAAAGGGGCAGTTAGATGGCACAGCAGATAGAGCACCAGCCTGAAGCCAGGAAAATTCATCTTACAAAGTTCAAATCCAGCATCAGACACTTACTAGTTGTATGACCTTGAACAAGTCACTTATCCCTGTTGCCTTTTTTCCTCATCTGTAAAATGAGCTGGAGAAGGAAATGACAATCTAGTACCTTTGCCAAGAAAACTCAAATTGGGGGTCACAAAGAGTTAGAATAACTGAAAAAAATGGCTGAAAATGCTGTACAAGTTTTTTCTCTGAGGTCTTTGAGAATAAGACAGTCTCGTCTTTCCAAGATAATTAAGAACTGCATCTCTACAACACGAGATTACAGATTTGATGGGATTTTACATTTTTATACACACGGTTTTGCCCCATGCGGCTTCCCTTAAATTAACGCCTCTGTCACTCTTACCTGTACCGATATACCTCACAGTACCAAGGCTGCTGCTTGACGAAGAAGAAAGCCCAGATCTGTACAATGCCCGAAAAACAGGTGTTCAGAAAGACAGAGAGCAGCAGGGGAGGCGAGATGAGCTGTCCAGCAGGTCGGTATGGAGCCAGCTTGGGGTACGCATGAGTGGAGCTCACTGAAAAAAAAAAGAGAAAAAAAGAAGAAGAAAAGCCCGAGTTATCCCTGGTTTCCATGCTGAGGATGTCCCCCAGAGAGTGTGTGTTTGTTTTCATCTCTGCAAGGATTTAAACCTTGGGTTATCCTCTGGGGTCTCAGGCCTGATTTAGAAATAAAAAGGAAAGGCTTAAAAATGGCACCAGCATTAACTAGGAAGCTGTATGGCCCTGGGCAGCATCTTGAAGGGAAACTTGGAGGGCTTCCCAAGAAGACTGCCCCTTGGGTCAGCAGTATTTTGTGTGCTGCTGCTGGGGAAGAGACAACTGAGTGGAAGCTTCATTCTGGCTGAATTGTCACTTACATGCAGTCCCTCTTGGATGTCTTTAGAACATCTGCATACATATGTACATGTAAATGTGTCTCTGACATCATATATGTATATATACATACATACATATAAATACACCATTGATAAGACCATTGTAAATAACCAATTGTCAGGATGTGAGGCTGTGTAGCATAGAGAATAAAGACCCTTCCTTAGAGTCATATTCTACCTTTGCCATGAATTTTCTGAGCAAATTTGGGCAAATCACTGAACTAACTCTCCAAGACTGCCAACTGACGCAAAGCGCTGGTCTCTGCTGGCAGCTGAAGCTTTTTCACCCAGGCTGATTTCTACTGATTTCATCGGTAGAAACAAACAAATGGATGGATGTTTTTTCCCCGTGCTTGAAAGCCTGGAATCTTGAGGGTTCAATGAGCCCAAATCTGGGTCGATTCTCCATGAAGCCAGAAAGAGTTTGAGTTTCCAGGCTCAGCTGTGTACTTTGATGAGATAGTTTCAGCACTAGTCTCTGTCCAGTTAGAAATGCTCCTCATCAGAAGCTTGGCCTTGGAGGACTACTAGGCCCAAGTGTTGAGAGGACAAAAGGGCGTTAGAGCCTCTCATTTGTCAGGGGGGAAACTGAGGCCCAGGTACATGAAATGCTTTGCCTTTGGCAGTAAATTTCAGAGCCAGGATATTAATCCAGATCTTTGAGTCAGCTGACTTTCCATGAAATCTAGCTGCTCACAGAACTTCTGATACATGAAAGTAGCTTCAAAACCAACTCAGAATGTAGAATGTGGGTCATTGGGGGAATGAGCCTGGAAAAGAATTTGGACAAGGCTCCATTACTGCAGGGTATCTGAGATGAGAACAGGCAGAACTTGGGGCAGAATTCAGTTTGCTGGACAGTAGAACTCATCAATTTTTCTTCTTCTTTCTCCCTACAACATTCCAAAGGTTCCTGTTGGCCACAAAGGTTCTTCTACAATAGGCACTTTAGAAACACTTAATTGAATTCAATTGCATTGAGTATAATTGAAATAAAACCTGTAAATTGCTTCTAAATTGGGAGTTGGAAGGAGTCTTAGCTGAGATCTAAACCTTTCTCTTTGCCAATGGCTTCCCAGAGAAGGGACTACAGAGGCTGGTTTGATTGTCTTCCTTCTCAATGTTCCTGACCTATCTTATTGGCCAGAAACCAGGGCATAACTTTTCTTTCTTTTTCTTTGTAATTGCTTTATTGTTTATTAATGAATGAAGATCATATCTAATCACTGGAATATGTAATTCGGAAGACTACTTAACATTAGAGTCCGGACATAACTTTTCAATTGCTAGAAGTACAGAGGTGCCTGATCCAAACAGCCAGCATACGTTGGAGAACAATTCTTTGCCTAAATTAAGGCATCTCTTTGAATGGTTGAGACTTTCCTGACATCCTGACTGTCCTTAGTAGAATTCCTAAAGGCCAATTATTCACTAACTCCATCTCATGGCTACCCAACAACCTATGTCATTATCTCTCCATTTACTAGCTGAATGACCTTGGGAACATCAAACCCCCTTGGGTCTGCAATTCCCAAAATGAAGGTATTGAACTGTATTTCCTCTGAATCTCCTTCTAGCTCTGGGGCCAAAGTGTTAGGACCCTTTCCTTCTTGGGAAATTAAAAGACAAAGAAATGTGCAGTCTGGAAACCCTAGTCACAGCAATTCTTTTTATAGTCACACTCCCTTGAGAGTGGGAAAAGTCTCTGGTATTTTCCTTTAGCCCAGAGTCAGTATCAAGCTGTCCTTTGTGTAGGAAATAAGCATGTTTTATTTTTCTTTACTTCTGCCCAGGATTCTGGTGAACATGTCCTGAGTCAGCCTAGCCTCCTCATACCACCTAGCCTCCATTGAGACTGAACCTTGACATGATGTTGCCTTGGGGAAGCCACCCTGGTGATCCATGTATGAGCATCAATCTCAGGATCACAGAACTAAAGCTAGAAGTGACTTTCTAGGGTGATACATGAAATCTCTCCTCCAGTTGCCAGATAATTAAAAAAGTGATTTTCCCAGGTCCTCTGGCCTAGAAAATGTCCAATGCAGGATCCAGCCTCCATTCTCATTGACTATAGCTCCAGGAATTCTCATCGCAAAATGTGCCTCTACTCTAAAGATGTCAGCTTTAATAGAATTACAGACCTAAAGAGCCAGAATGAGCCTGAGCTATTAGGAGGCTATAGATTTACATTGTAAGAGGCTTCCAAGGTTATCTGATTAATCTTTCCTTTACATGTGGAAAAAAAAAAACAAAAACTGTGAAACTCAAAGAGATGAGCAGACCTTCCTAAGGGAGCATAGTTTATAATCATCAGCCAGGATTTTAACCCATGTCCTGTGATCCAATGAATGATGCTTCCACTCCACCATGATATCTGACCCCAGAGACCCAGAAAGGAGAGGTTTGGACCAGATCACATTGCTAGTACCTATCAACTAGGAACTAGCTCTTCTGAGTCTCCTTCTAGCCTTCTGGCTCCTGCCTGGTCTAACCATTCAGCATCCTCTAATGATAGTCTGCAGAGTGAAGTAAAAGAGAATAGGAAAGGATGGTGAAAGGAGGCTCTCTCTCTTTTCTATATCACTGTGATTTTGACTTTTTAATTTTATTGGCCCTAGTCAGAGATATATCATTCAGACCCCCTTTGGGTAGCCAGCACCATGACTCCAGGTTATTAATGAACACTTGGGATACTGGCAATATTAATGCCGTGCATTGAAAGTTTCTCTATTATGAATAGACATTTCCATCTCATAAACCCCAAATGACAGCACCCTAGTCCTTCTTGGTGAGCAGGACAGTTCATCTTTGGGTTCTAAAAATAAATGAGTGATGTCAGCCCCTCACGTTTAAGGATGTTGTGTGAAAGCCTCTAGAAGGCTCAGGCCTTGTATTGTCAGATAATGGATTTCTTTCTTGTTGTCTTCACATTAATGGGCAAAGAAAGCCTGGCCAAAAGAGAAGGCAATCACTTTGCTTCTTCACTAAGAAATAATATCAATTCCTGGGGAAATGGCATTAGACAAACTTGAAGAAAGCCAATGATCCTATAAAAGCCCTGGTTATATCCCAGGTGACCAACATTTCCTCAAGATAGGGGCTAAGTCATGAATCCTCCCCCTCCTCTTTTATTTCCAGGCTTCATGAGATTCTGGTGTGATATCCCAAGGGGTCAACATCTGACGACTAAAAGCTGGACAGACCCTTTTGCTCTCTTTCTAAAGCAGTGGTCAGACGGAGACTTTCCAAAGCATCCCATCTGAGGCAGCCTGGGAACCATTGCAGGTTGAAGGAGTTGATCCCAGATGTGTTGGGACCCAAAGATAATGGGCCTCTTATCTTTTTTTTCCTCCCAAAATTCACAGGACAATTGGTTTCCTCAAATAAAGGGTGCTCTCAGAGATTTTCTGGTCTGCATTTGATCCCTCCTCCCACTTACAGAGAAGGCTGAAAGGCCAATAAGGCAGGAGCTACTCCCCCCTCTCAGCTTCATTAAGGGCTTACTTGTTAGACAGACCATCAGAGTGATTGCCACATCCTGCATGAGGTACTGGTAGTTCCCAAAAAGCTGCAACTGCTAAAAGAGAAAAAGAAAAACACACGGTTATACATGTTGAGGCTGAAGGGAAGTAGGGAGACCTAGTGGTAGAGGGAGAGCTTGGACAAGATCCACCCAGGATTTACTGGGGTTGGTAAAGGGGAAAATGATGCCCAAAATATGCCCAGAGAGATTGGCAGAGATCAGGGGAAGGGGAAGTGTTTGTCCATAAAGGGGAGAGTGTAATGATTAATGACCTTCCCTATTTCTGTGAAGCAGCAGGGGCAAAAACATTTTCTTCCAGATATTATCACCAAATCTGAGTTGGATAGGCTTCCTGGTTGTCCTTTTATTGAATTATGGTCGTGTGTTTCTGGGCAGATAGATGTCTCCCCCCTCCCACCCCTTTCCCCTGAAAGCACCTGCCATGCTGATGAAAAGCACGGCAGAAATTGGGGTTCCCAGACCTCTATTCCTCTCATCATCACTCTCCTGGTCCCAAGAAGATTATTCACCATCTGATCATAGATGGAATAATCCCCACCATGCTACAGGTTTCTCAGACTGAGGCTACCACAAACCATGGCAGTGGGGATTTTTACTGATTAACTTTTGTCAGGGTGAGCCTACTCTGTGATAGCTCCAACCTCAGGGTGCCGGCAGGAGTGAGCTCAGACTCCAAAGGAAAGCTTAGCTTCAGGAAAGTGGCTTTGTAACCCCATAGATTTCTGAGGGCAAACCCCAAAGCCACTTTCTTTTCTTTATCAGCTCCTCCTCTTTCTTCTCCCCTTCTCCATGATGCCCTGGGTAGAGTCAACATCTGCCTCCAAGGATGAATTTCACCCAACCTGGTCCAATTTAGCAAACATTTACGTAAAGCCTACTATGTGCCAGGCATTGTTCTTGGAGCCTAGAATACAAAAACCAAAGCAAGCCAGAGCCCCGACCTGGAGTCAGGAAAATCCCAATTCCCATCCCACTTTAGACTCTTGCCCCTGTGATCTCTGGCCCCCTTCCCTTTCTTTCCAGAGCTCCAATTCCTTATTTGTAAACTGAGGATAATAATGAGGACCTACTAAGACCATAGTCCATGTCAGACAAGAAAGGTCTATAGAAACACACAAGGCCTTTGTGTTACTGTGATGATAAAGAGTAGAAAATCAATGGAGACAGAAGAACCAGTCACAGCTAAGGGGACCAGAGTGCCTTGGGTCAGCCTTCACATTATATATGAGGTCAAAGAGAGGCCCCAGCCTCCAGACATCTGTCCAGGGTCCCAGCCTTCCCTGAAGAGCTGAAGTCACTGTCTTGTATTTTCACTTTTCTGATCTAGCCAAGAGAGCTCACACCAGCTTCACGGAGAACCTGATACTATCTCAGGCACTACTTTGTTTTAGGAAGTAAGAAATAGTACAAAAGATGGTCCCTCTGTTCATGTGAAATCTGTCAGCAAAGGCGCGTCTGTCAGTGGGTGCTCACACATTATTTTTGGACCACACTTGAGATCGTGTTAATATAGGAAACTGCTAAATGCGGCAGTGTGACCTAGTGGATAGAGGACCAGCCTGGAAGCAAAAAGTCCTCATTCTGCTCCTGACGCATTCTAAGTGGGAGACTCTAAAAAAGTTGTGGATCTTCTCAATGGCCAAGGATATATATCTCAGAGAAGGTTCCAGTCTGGATTAGCAGAGTGTTTGTAAGGGAACATTTATTTTATTTAGAAGAAATGGTTTGGACTCTTACCCAATAAAGCAGAGATGTGCCAATGAATTGAATCATTCCATACATGGTTAGATATTTAAACACTCCAAAGGAAGAAACCAAAGCAGCTCGGCCTTCCCTATTCATAAAGAAAAAGGGGGGGGGGGAACATATAAAAAGACATTAGTCTTCTCCCAGCAACATTTTCATAGACTCAAGGTAAAATTTAGTGACTTGATGGTCTGATATTGAAAGGCCTCAATATCCACTTCTAACCAAACATGATTTTTTTAACAGAATTTTACTACATTCTATGCCCTCCTGTCCCCATTGCTTATTATACACTCTCCTGTTACCTCTATAGTCATTCTCTTCCTCTAAGATAGCTCTGATCCCATCTTCCACAGGAAACCTTCCACTCCCACTCAGAGTCAAGGCGATCCCAGCCAAATTACCTTATATTTACACTTTTGTGTGTGTTACCCATGAGTTCAGATAAGGAATAGATATTTCTTCTACACTTTAAGACCTCGCTCTTTGACCCCTCATACTTGACTCAATTATACTCTCACCTGTCAGAGATCTTCATTTGAAAGGAAGCTGCTTGAGGGCAACTAGAGAGAGTGCCAGAGGTGGAGCCAGGAAAATCTGAGTCTAAATCACAGCTCAGACATTTACTTGATGGGTGACCCTGGGCAACACATTTGGTCTCTGTGAGCCTCAGTTTCCTCGTCTGTAAAATGTGGGGTTTGGATTCAATGGCCTCCAAAGTCCCTATTGGCTGTGAATCTAGGGTCCAATGAACATGGAATTTTTGCTCCTCTGCCTTGAGTGAGAGTGACTTGATGAAGGTTTCGGGACAAGTAACTCTTTTTTTGACCTAGATTGCAAGCCCCCTATAGGGTTCTCATTTCTTTTTTTGATACCACTTTCTGTGTCCTCACCCTCCACAATGCCCACCTAGTAGGCGCCAAGTCATTGCTTGTTGGACAAACGGGCAAGATGTGTCATCATTTACCTGAATGGGAGAGATTACACAATTGAATTCAACAAACTTAGTGAGTACCTATTATGTGCCAGATTTCATGTCCAACTCTGGGGACACAGAGACTTCTTTGCCCTCAAAGGGTGTCTCTTCTTACATTTTCAAATGGAAGTAGGAAATCACCTTCAGAACAAGTATATCACTTACTAGATCACGAGTCACAAGTTTAAGGATTATGAATTCCAGCCCTTTCTTTCACCTACAAGCAAACTGACATCCCAGGAGGATAAAGGGCTTTCACAAGGTCAGAGACTGAAACAGGATTTGACTCAGTTTCTTTCATTCCAGAGTCCCAGGTGAGACCCAAGTGAACCAGTTTTGGATCACTACAGGGCTTAAAAATCCTACTTGGCTCACAAAGGCAGGGGGTTAATGAAATCAAAGAAAGAAGCATTTATTGAACATTTGACTTCGCCAAACTCAAGAGGTGAAGGCAGAAGGACAGCAACGGAGCTTTCTTCTTTAATGAACCTAGGAAGTATAAATGGAATAATCTCCCTCCCTGGTGCTTTGGTCAGCTGCCTGACCCTGAGTATACTTTATACCCTCCTGGGTATTTTATAAAAGATAATTGAATTTAACCAGTTTGTAAGTAGTGTCTAAGGTAAGAAAAGAGATGACAATTCACAATCAAACAGTGATCTGAACCAAGCAAGAAAATTTTAATTGGTATAAATGTAGTTTTACTCTTGGATTTGGGGGAAAAAATATCAGTGTAAGTACAAGTGGGAGGAGGAAACAAATGAATGAGTGAATGGATGCTTAGATGGATGGATGGATGGGCAGGTGAGAAAATTAATGAATGGATGGATGGATGAACATAGGGTCTGATCATCTGACCTAACTGGCCATGTTAGACATACTGTAACTACAGTCTCTTCCTAGATCACATGGTTTATTTTCCTCTGTGCACATTGAATAAAGCCTTTTATTTTGCATTTTCAGTTTGCCTAAAATCTTTCTAAAGTGAAGGAATCCGTGCCAATTTGACCACCTGTAACACTCCCAGATGAGGGACTCACCTGATCAGGTGGGGCACACACTCTATGTTAGCTGTTTTTGAGGTGAAGGGGGAAGCCACAGATGCCTCCTGTTCAGACAGTGAGATGCCAGCATGAGCCATTTTCAAAGCCTGCAATAGAAGTTTTATGTAACTCACGTGAATTGACCACAGACAACCACATACAGGTTGCCTTCAACAAATCCCACTCCCTGTCCTTCAGTCTGTGGTCCAGAGCCAAGCTGAATACTTCTGGAAGATGACTTGGGTTCAAATAAGATTATGACAGGGTAGAAAAAAGGCTGAATCAAGCGAAGAACATGGGTGGGTTCGTTCCAGAGAAAAATCAGGAAGAACCTGATAGCTATCAAGGATTTGAAAGGCTCTTCCATGGAAGGAAGACTGGGCTGGATAACGGGATTATACAGAAAGAGCTGGGAGGGACCTGAAATGGCACCATAAGAGCAATGCACAAATTATCAAAGCAATTATTTTCTAGAAAAGTTAGATTGTGTAATTACTAAGCAGGATGTTGGACTTGAAACCAAGAAGGCCTGGGTGTAAATCCCACTTCAAAATTTACTCACTCTCATTCTCCAATTGAAAAATGGTTAAAGACTATGAACAGACAATTTTCAGATGAAGAAATTAAAGCCATTTCTAGTCATATGAAAAAATGCTCTAAATCACTATTGATTAGAGAAATATAAATTAATACAATTCTGAGGTACCACCTCACACCTCTCAGATTGGCTGAAAAGATAATGATAAATGCTGGAAGGGAAGTGGGAAGACTGGGACACTAATATATTGTTGGTGGAGGTGTGAACTGAGCAATTTGGAACTATGTCCAAAAGGCTATCAAACTGTGCAGACCCTTTGACCCAGCAGTGTCCCTACTGGGTCTGTATCCCAAAGAGATCTTAAAGGAGGGAAAGGGCCCCACATGTGCAAGAATGTTTGTGGCAGCCCTTTTCATAGTGGCTAAAAACTGGAAACTGAGTGGAAGCCCATCAATGGGAGAATGGCTGAATAAATTATGGTATATGAATGTTATGGAATATTATTGTTCTGTAAGAAACGACCAGCAGGATGATTTCAGAGAGGCCTGGAGAGACTTGCATGAACTGATGTTGAGTAAAATGAACAGAATGAAGAGCACATTCTCCAAAGCAACAGTAAGATTATATGATGATAAATTGTGATGGACATGGCTTTTTTCAACAGTGAGGTGATTTAGGCCAATTTCAATATACTTGTGATGGAGAAAGCCATCTACACCCAGAGAGAGGACTGTGGAAACTGAATGTGAAACACAAGATAATATTTTCATCTTTGTTGTTGTTGTTGTTTGCTTGCTTTTTTCCCCTCTCATTTTTTTCCTTTTTAATCTGATTTTTCTAGTGCAGCATGATAAATGTGGAACTATATTTAGACTTGCACAGGTTTAACCTATATTGAATTATGGCAATCTAGAGGAGGGGGAAGAAGAAGAGGGAAGGAGAAAAATATGGAACACAAGGTTTTGCAAGGGTGAATGTTGAAAACTATCTTTGCATGGATTTTGAAAGTAAAAGGCTATTAAAAAAAAAAAGAACTTACTATACAATAGCCAACAATAGCCACTTCAAGTCTCTGATCCCCTTACTGCAAAATTGGGATAATCACACCTGTAGCTGCTGCTTCATGGGTTTCTTAGGAGGGCTGAATGATAGTGTATACAAAGAGGTTTGCAAATCTTAAAGCACTGTATCAGAGTTGATTCTTATTCCCATATGGGATAAACTTCTGGCATTTTAGGGCCGAAAATTTCTCTGATTTTAAATTTCAGCACCAGGTGAATGATAATGTAAACTGTGAAGATATCCTGAAGCAAATAGTTGGAAGAGAATGGCCAGACATATTTGAAAGGAATAATGATGGTAATGATGGGGGTGAGGGTGATAATAGCTTGCATGAGAACAACTTAACAGAGATTTGCCTTGAAGGAATAGTTAACCTTTGCCCTCACTTCCACGTCCTTTCCCCTTGATTCACCATTCTTCACACAGAATTTATTAACTGTGGGCCATCAGACAGGTGGTTCCGCAAGACCTCTGTGAAATTGGCAGCCTGGATGATTTGATCTCTAAGTGAGTGGCTCCCCAGATTTGGGCGGTAAGTTCCTGTTTAACATAGAAACATGGTTAAACTGCCATGTCATCAAGGTTATCTTCTTATGTCCTTTTGAATGTAAAGAGAGGATCTCAGATCTAGGGCTATGAGGGAGCTCAATGGCTGTCTAGCCCAAGTTCCTGATTGTATGGATGAGGAACCTCATATCAGGGAGATAAAATTATTTCCCCTCACTTCCTTGGTAGAGAGTCTCAGAGGGACTTGTAATGATGGTTTCTTCCCACTACCACCCAATTCAAGTTTTTAAAGGAGACACAAAATTCATGGTTGCTCTCTCTCTCATCATGTATTGTCCATCACAACAGCCCCTCTAAGTGTGTGAGCAAATAGTTTGATTTCTATGGGAGGAGGGCCACTTGTGTCATTGACAGGTCTCTCTGTTGGCTTGTTATTCAAAGACCCCCCTGCATGTTTTAGTGAGACAGAGATGAAGCCAATGATGGCACAGCCCTTCCTCCCCAAGGCTCTGGGGACCACGAGTTCAGAACTGGTGCTTTCAGACAGTTTTGAGGGAAGAAGTATAGCTATAGGATGGGCCCTGGGCTCTAAGTCAGAACAGGCTTTTTGTTCTGGCTCTGCCCCTTACCTGCTCAATGCTATAGACCATGCTCTTCTCCTCTATGGGTCTCTTTCTTCCTCTGTAAAATGTGGGGTTGGACAAGACAGCCTCTAAATCTCCTTCAGTAACTTTGCCATGGCAGCCACCGGGCAGGAGGCAGCAGGTCTATTTGCAGCCTCTCTATGTCTTGCTCAAACTCATATTTAATATTAATATCAATGGCTAAAAGGAGGGAAGGAGCAGAAATCCGGGCCTTCTGGCCCTTTTTGTAGGGGCAACAAACTGGAAACTGAGTGGCTGCCCATCAGTTGGAGACTGGCTGAATAAGTGATGGTATATGAATTTTGTGGAATATTATTGTCTAAGAAAAGATAAACAGGATGATTTTGGAAAAGTTTGGAGAGACTTGCATGAACAGATGCTAAGTGAGATGAGCAGAACCCGGAGATCATTATACACGGCAACATCAATATTGTACAATGATCAATTCTAATGGCTGGAGAACTCTTCAACAATAAGATGATTCAGACTAATTCCAATGGTCTTGTGATAGAGAGAGCCACCTACACCCAGAGAGAGGATTGTGGGAACTGAGTGTGGTTCACAACAGAGCATTCTCACTCTTTTTGTTGCTGTTCGCTTGCATTTTATTTTCTTCATCATTTTTTCTGATTTGATTTTTCTTGTACAGCAAGATAATTGTATAAATATCTATGCATGTAATGGATTTAACATATTTCTACCATGTTTAACATATATTAGACTACTTGCCATCTAGGGAAAGAGATTGAGAGAAGCAGGGGAAAACTGGAACACAAGGTTTTTCAAGGGCTAATGTTGCAGAATTATCCATGTATATGTTTTGAAAAATAAAAAGCATTAAAAAAATGAATACATATAAATTTTAAAAAAAAGAAAGAACAAAGCCCAGGCCTTCCCAGCAGAGCTCAGATATTGGACAATAGAACAGGAAGTTCTACTCACCCCACAATCATTTGCTCCATCCCCACACATGGCAACATAGTAACTGGGGGGGAAAGGACACGGAAAAATTCAGCACTTTCCTTGAGTCATCTCCATGGCCCCTAGCACACCTGTCCACTGTTCAAACCACCCAGGGAAAAAAGTAATCACAGCATCCTGGCCCCCTCTCCTTTGGATTATCTTAACACAGCCCATTGCTGCCAGAGACACCTTCAGAGACTTCCATAGAAAGTCTTCTAGGGTTCTAGACCTAGAGCTTGGAGGAACTTCTGGGGTCTTCTAGTCATTATACAGAGGAAGAAATCCTTCAGGAAAAGGCCATCTGGTGATCTCTGCCATTCCTGTGCCAAACACTCTGAAGGATGCCACACGAGAGTTTCCCCAGCACAAGCTCACGCTAACACAGAACTGGACCAGTGTGTTTGTTGGCTGCTACCGTAACTTTTGGGTGACACTCTGGTGATGAGAATCATAGAAATAACTAAGCCAATGGGACACCCTACACATGTGCACACGTATATGTACATACATCTCAAGGGTCTGATGACCCACCATCAGAGTGGCTCATTAAGCCCCAGAGAACAGTCTGCAAGCTTCCCAGATCTCCCTGGAGAGCCAAGGAATGGAATCGGGCCCAGGAGCCCCATGGTAAGACAGAAACCAAGAATTCAATAATATTTCAACGTTCCCCTAGAATTGTGTTAGTACTCGAATCAATAAGATAAACTGAGACCATGTTTTTGTCTTCCTTTGTTACCGTAGTGCTTAACACAGTGTCTAGAACACAACACAAGCTGCTGCTGCTGCTGCTGCTGATGATGATGATGATGAAGAAGAAAGAAAAGGAAGAATAGGAGAGGAAGAGGAGGAAAGGGAGAGGGAATAGGAGGAGGAAAAAAAGGAGGAAGAGAAGAAGAGTAGGAAGGAGATGGAGCAGAGTGTGCAGTTACTCTCTGAAGCCTCTTCCTGACATTGGATCCTGTGCTCTGTCACTGCAGACCCCCAAGTGATTAGAGTGAGCCAGGGAAGGGAAGATGGCCCAACTCTTTTAAGAGGAGCCTGACCACTTCTCTCCCTGATGTTAGAGCCTGCTGGTAGCTCACCCTGATTCATATCTCTGGCTAATCCACTGTCACCCTCACTCATCTGCCCAAAGCATTGATCTGACCACTTCGTCATCCTCCTCCTCCTCTTAAATAATAACCTCCTGTAGCTCCCCAGTTATAAACTCCTTTCTTTGGCCTCCACCACCCTTTACACCTCCCCATCCCACCTCCAGCTCCTTGCTGTCCCTCTCACAAGACACTCTCTCTCCAGACTTCGGGCTCTGTCTCCTGCCTGGAATCTCCTCTCTCATTTGCACCCAAGGCTTCCTGGACTTCTTTTAAGTCTCCACTACAGGAGGCCTTACCTGATCTCCGTTATGGCCTCCATTATGGCCAGCATCTTTCCTCTGCTGCTTATCTCCAATTATCACACCTCTACCTTGTCAATACATAGCTGTTTTAGGATTGTCATCCCCCTCAGAATGGGAGCTCCTTGGGGGCAGGGACTGACTTTTGCCTTTCTTTATATCTCCAGAGCAACTCAGCCTGGCACATAGTAGGTGCTTAACAAATGCATATTGCCTACACATAGATGGCTCATTCCAAGGCCTTATCCCTCTGATTTAAATGACGCATAAACATCCCAGCCTCTCTTCTCTCTCTCTCCCTCTGAGCCCGAGTTTGACCTTTGCCAACATCCTCCCGAGGTCAGGGAAGAAACATTCTGTTTATAGCAAAGAACATACTTTAATTTCTGGAATTCTTCCACCAGACTTGATTTCTGCCCAGGAGACATCCTGGCAAAAATGGCTCCATTCACCAGAATCTGCCATGAAAAACACCGAGATGAGGAAGTGAAAAAGGAGAAAACAGTATCATGAAAAAATAAAAAAAGCCTGACTAATGATTCACTAGCTCTCTCCTTAATGGGCTCCCTCCCCAGGTGATAGAGCTGTCACTCCCCAGAATGCTGGAGGCGGAGGGAATGGGAGGATGAAGAGATCTCAAGCTTTAATATTTAACCAACTGCACCAGCCTGCTATAGCTCCGGGACCTCCTACATCATCCACCCCATCAGTTGTGTCGACATCGCTTCTCTAGCATTAATCAATCAAAAAACAACAGCCCAGAGAAGCAGGACCAGAGGCTTAAGAAGGACTTAAGAAGCACAAGATGATTAAGAAATACACATTTTCTCAGCCTCGAGCCCAGGATTATCATAGGTCTGGCCGGCTGAGGATGGGATGTTTTGGACATCGAGAAGCACCAGGCGCCATGTCCAGGGGGCTGATCTACTGTGCCTGGGCACGCCTTGTGTCCCAGAGACTCAGGTCCCAGGACTACACAGTATGCTTTGAAATAGAACATGGAGAGGCTGGGATGAAGCATAATGGATGCAGGTAGGAGGCAGAGATGGGAACTGAGGCCTGGCCCTAAGACATGGACCCAAACATGAAGAAGGAAAGGGCATTTCAGAGGGCTAAGTTTGGAATAACGGATCTCAATGCACATTTTGTGTTTACTCCCTTTGTGCCATGGGGTCATGACTTCAACTGTCTAAGCCCGAGCTCCCTCAAACACAAAGGGGGGAGTTAGGTGAAATGACCTCAGAGACCCTCCCAAGTCTTCATCTATGATTCCATGCAGGACTCATGGTTGATAAGCTTATGGTGGATCCAGACTCCTACCCCTTCCACCAGGTAGCATCCCCAGCATTCCCTGAAGGTCTCTTTCCCCATGGAGGGTGGGGGTGGAATGGTCACAAGAACCATTCCAAAAATATGAGTTAAAGAAACTGAGATAGGGGGCAGCTAGGTGGCGCAGTGGTTAGAGCACCAGCCCTGAAGTCAGGAGGACCTGAGTTCAAATCTGGTCTCAGACACTTCCTAGCTGTGTGACCCTGGGCAAGTCACTTAACCCCAATTGCCTCAGCAAAAAGCAAAAAAAAAAAAAAGAAAGAAACTGAGATAGGCTGTATATTTATGTGTTTATGCATGTGTATTTATATGTGAACATGTACATTTGTTTATATAAATCTATGTATACATATTTATTTAACAATTTTTCTTAGAATCCGTTCGATTATGAAAGAACATGCTTTATCTGAAAGTTGTTTTTTAGATATTATGTTCTCTACTTTCTGAAAATCTTAGATCATAAATGATTTGATTTTAATTTGAAGTAGAGCATATTGATATAAATGGTTCCTTAATTGAATGAGATTTGTTATTTTACATAATTCTTTGTAGATATTAAACATACCTGAATAATTTGAAAGAAAAAAAAAGAAAGAAACTGAGATAGGGAATACAGACCCATCTGGGCCAGCAGCTCGCCCCTCCAAGTGATAAAGTCAGAATCTCTTGTTCTTCACTTACTTTGGGAAGCAAATTGCTGAAATGCTGAGTGATCACTTGGTAAGATTTTCCAGTCATGGCAAAGTGGTAATTGTCCCCTCGATGAGCCTCAGGTAATGAGGGGTCTTGGATGTGGAGGCAGATCTCCTAAAATCCAAGACACAGCATGTCATTGAGTGTAAACAGGCCATCTCTGCTTGTTATCATGCTCCATTTTCTCTCCTCCCATTTCCCAGGGTGTTCTCAATGCCCCTTACTGCCAAAGCTCCCCATGGCTCTTTCCCAGGGACTGGTCTTCCCTCTTTACCAGCCCAACTTAGGAAATTTATCTGACTTATGCCCTTCTTTCCAGATGCCAACTGACTGCCAGGAAGGAAAAGACCTAATATTAATTCCCATTGTGGGGCTAATAGCCAATAATGCTTGTATTTAGGTACCACTTGACTGTGGCAATGAGTGTCTGGGTTCCCTTTCAGCTCTCAATCCTATGGTCCCGAAATCCTTTGTGCATAATAAGAGTTGTACAACTTCCCATCCCCACCTCACGGTGGCCCAGGCTCTCAGACAGGAGAATCTTATTCCCATGCCCCTCCTTTTTGTACCTTATTTCCCTGCCCCTCCTCTTTGTTCTCCAATAGCTGCCAGGTCACAGATGCAGGAGAGTATCCTTCAGGTTCACTGGCTTCAATAAGAATCACCTTATTACCTTGAGGAATCATTTCAGAATTTTTTGCAACTGTGATGGCAGTCTGAAGGTTGTCCCCTGGATATATTTTTTAAAAAAAAAGATGTTCCTTATTTCCTACATGACAAACACATCCCAAATATACTATACTTTCTTGCTAGAAACCTGTAGATGAGAGCCCTGCTCTAGATGAGGGAGCACCATGGCCGGGGGGCAAGCTCACACCAGCCTCCTCTGCCCATGGTCAATGTGACTGATTTCCCAGGTCTTTTCTATTCAAATACTGAGACAAATGGCTTTATCCCATCTCCTAGGTCACTTCCATCCACTGCTCACTTCGGCTTCCCAGGTCCCTTCAAGGGCTTCCGTCAAGTGAAGCTTTCCTGGCTTTCCCAGTGGTTAGCACCCTTCCTCCCCTGATCTCCCTCTGTAACTACAAAGTGTCTACATTGTATATATGTACATGCTGTGTCTCTGCTCAGGAGCTCCTTGAGAGCAGGGACTGTTCCAACCTTGTCACTGTATCCTCTGTGTCTAGAATGATGGAGGGAGGCAAATAGTAGCCCTAGAGGGCACCTTAGAGTGATCTAGTCTGATTCTTTCATTTTATACATGAGGGAACTGAGGTCTACAAGGGAAGTGATGTCTTCATAACCCCTAGCAAGTGAGTGACTGAGCTGGGAAGCAAACCTCAGCTATGGGCTTCAAGGTCACTGGGTTTTTTCCCCCAATATGCTCTACTGGCAGGTGTGTGTTACTTTATACAATACGTTTCCCAGAAAGTTGGCAGGTAATCTGAGTTTTTACAAATCAGAATTGCTGATCAGTACATGAGACACAGGGGAAAGAAAGAACTTTGATTTGGGATTTGGCCAAATCCAGATACTGCATCTTACTACTCATATGACCACATACAAGTTGATTTTACTTCTCGTGATCTCAGTTTCCTTATCTGTAAAATGAAGCTTAGATCAGATGACCTTTCACATTATTGGGGGCTTTCTTTCAAGATCACCCTTAAATAGACAGATAGTCATTGTACATTACTTACTCAAGCTTATTAGCTGAATGACCAGCCCAGCACAGAGCCTGACTCCACACCGGAAAAGAAAAACCAAATCGAGCCATTTCCAGAGACTCAGTTACTCCAGAGCAGGTTCTTGGGTCTCAGAGTCTGGCTCTTGAAGTTTCCAGGCCACTCACCTGTGATCATGACTGTCCGGATCCTAGCACCGTTCAACTCTCTCAAGACGGGCTTGGTTTCTTTTTTCAAGCGGTTTTCCATGATCAGAAGGCCTAGAAATGTTAACTCAGACTCGACTTCCTCCCTTTGGATTGCAAAAGAAAAATCATCTTTACAAAATGATCCACGTGATCATGATGATGATGGACACGTGGGGATGAAGCAGGTGAGAGATAAAGTGACAGAGGATGCCAGGACCAGTGCTCTGAGTGACTCATGATGTGCTTTGTGACACTTCAAATGAGCCAAGTAAGACCAATCACCAGGACACAAGATTGGGTCATCTGCTTTCTAATTAGAAGAAAGCTTAGTTTTTCAAGTGGGGAGGGGGACAGTGAGCAAATATATTTGCAAGAATTCAGAAAAAAAGAAATGCCCACTTCCCACCAGGGGTATCCACTCCCCACCAGTCTGTAAATAAGCAAAAAAAAAACCCATGGAAATGGTAACAGACCCATTAGCACGGGAGCACCTTTTATTTAAGATGTGGGTGTTTGAGATATACAGTTGCAAGAAAACTCCTTGCCAAAATCTAAGTTCTCTAAGCAGCAGGTAGGGTGGTCCAGTTCCCTAGCCATGTAGGTCTAGGTTCAAACGATGCAATAAAGTTTACTTTTGATTCCCATAATTGAATAAACTTTTCTCACAGGACAGATATTGGACTACATCCATAACTGAATTCAAAGGAAATTGAGCCAGCTCCAGAATTGAGTCACAAGATGAAATTAATTAGTGGGATTCCCTTAATTCCCACCCATCACTTGCTGCTTCAAATTTCCTCGATTGTCTCTGTGACTCAAATAGGATGCCTTGATAGCAAAGAGAATATAAGATTGGGCAAGTGCGCCATGGAGGCCATAAGGCAAGATCACAGATCCATTAGGTCAGTGCATTGACCTAAACAGCCATGCAAAGACTGGAACAACAGAAATGGAAGATTATCTGCTGGAGAATGCACTCAGTGCCCTCCTGCAAATGAGGATTTTGACTCTTTCATGTAAAACTCCAGGAGCTGAGGTACTATATCCTTGGTGCTATGGTTCTACAAACCCATGTGGCAAATCCTGTTTTTAAAGTGCCCAAGTTTCACCCCTTTTGGTATTTCATTTCTGCAAGTGAAAATACAATTCAATTCAAGAAATTCTTGTCCAATGTCTACTATATGTGAAACACTGAGGCACACACACTCTGCCATTGGAAAAAAAAACTTAGGTGTACCTGGGAAGGGGGGCTGCCAAGGTCTGTGTGACAAAGGGAAGCCACCTGTTCTCTCTGGACATCATTTTTCCTGGGACTTGGGGATTAAATTAAGTGGCCATCAATGTCCCTGAAAGCTCTAACAAACTGTGGTTATTTAATGCATGTCCAAACCACTACATGCCAAGAAAAAAAAATAGATGCTAAAGGGACACAGGCTGCAGAGCTGCTTACCTGGGGTAAGTGCCCATCTCTAGCTGCTCCCATGCCTTTAGAGGTTTGTGAGCGAGGGCAATGACCCGGAAACCTTGCATGGTGTAAAGCTTCAGCTCCTTCTTGAAATTTGGGGGAACTGTTGGGAGAGAAGGAAATGGTGACTTCCAGGTCCTATTAAAGGAGGGAAGGAAGGAAAGGGGAAGGGAAAGGGGAAGGGGAAGGGGGAAAGGAGGGGAGGGGAAGGGAAAGGGGAAGGAGAAGGGGAAGGGGGAAGGGAGGGGAGGGGAGGGGAAGGGGAAGGGGAAAGGGAGGGGAGGGGAAGGGGGAAGGGAGGGGAGGAGAAGGGAAGGGAAGAAACAAAGAAAAGCAAAAAGAAATCTGGGGAATGAAGTACAAAGGAAAATATATTTGTTGAGCTCTCTAAGGAAGAAAATGAACTCTGTATTTACCTGAAACCAAAACATGTAATGAAAAGTGGAAAATCTGCTAGGTTAGGTGGCTGGTTTTTTCCCATATGGTATCAAACATTTGATTATTTGGAGGATGCACTAAGCCCTGTGTCTGATTCCTCTGAATCCATTACATACAAATCATGGGAGGTTACTTTCAGTGTTGGAGTTTCTTCTAGCTCCTGTATTTATTAGTATTGTCAAGAGACAAAATTTAGGGGCAGGGAACAATTGCCAGGAAACTAATAAAATGGCAACTAAACACCCTGTGAAGAAACTGGTAGGAACAGGGAAGGAAAGACTGACTTAATGAGTCAGGGCGTCCATGTTTGTATGGTAAGACTAAGATCGGTCAGGCAACGGGGGTGTGCTTCTAGAAAGGCTTCTGGTGCTATTGGGATGAACTTGGGAGCCCTCTTTTGCCAAATGAATCCTTTTTCAGACTGATGTCATCTTTCTTCCCTTCTCTCTTCAGCCCAGGCAAGCAGCCCATGGCCAGCTCCCCATTCCCAGAACAACCACATCCTTTTCCCTCTGTGTCTTTGCAGAAGCTAACACTCAGTTTCAGGAACTCTCTCCTTCCTCGTTTCTACCTTCTCTAGCTTCCTTCTAGATGCAATTCAAGTCCCACTTCTTAGTCAAGACTTTTCCTGATTTTTCTCCAGCCCCAGGCAGCCAGGGGCCAGGACAGGTGGAATCCCAGATCTGGGGTCAGGAAGACCCAAGATACAATCCTGCTTGGGACGGTTTCTGGGGGACAGGGAGTGAGTGATTTAACATCTACATTGTAGTTTCTTCATTGACAAAGTGGGGATGATACCAGCACCTTTCCTGACAGGGGGAGGGCCCAGTGGGCCAATGTTTGTCCAGTACTTTGCAAACCCTGAAATGACATACAAATACCAGCTGTGATTCTCCGTACTTCCACTCCATCTCCGGAAAAATTATCCTCTGTTGGCATTCTATCTACTTTGTGTTTATGTAGGGAAAGAGTCAGTTTTTCTCTTGCCTAATATACAGCCCCAATTATGAGGTTTTCTGCTGACAAACAAACATAACAAAAGTAGGGATGTTGATTTAGCGGGTGGGGATAAAGCAGTGAGCTTGCCTTTTACTTTCCCATCAGGCTGCGCTGCTCCAGATACCACCCCATTTCCTGGAAGAACACTTCAGCCCCAGAATTCATAATCATGGGAGTCTCCTTGGTTCCTTGGGCCTCTCCCGGAATTGAAGGACCCTTTCCAGGAACCAAGCCAGCCAGCTCCCCATTTCCCCAAGTTGTATTCCTCTGACCTTCTCCATCATTTCCCCCATGATGGGTGCCTTCCTCCTCTTTACACCCTAACTTTTCAGCTTCTTTTAGGTTGTCTTTCCCATTCGAATGTAAGCTCCTTGAGGGCAGGGATTGCCTTTCTTTTTTCTTGTGCATTTACTTCCCAGATTAGTACGGTGTCTAGTTTATGTTGTTTTTGCTCAGTCATTCAGTCGTGTCTGACTCCTCATGAACTGTGGACATCAATATATCCATGAGGTTTCCTTGGCAAAGATGATTGAGTGGCTCACCATTTCTTTCGACAATGGATTAAGGCAAACATGATTAAGTGGCTTGTTTAGGGTCACACAGCTAGTAATTATCTGAGGCTGGATTTGAACTGACTCTAGTCGAGCACTCTAACCATTGAGCAACCTAGCTGCCTCAATTCAAGTAAACACTTAACAAATGCTTGTAGACTGACCTCTTTCCCTTCCCTTTTGTTCTGGCTCATATCCATTCTCATTCTAAGCCAGAGCGTTCTTGATAACTATTAACCCTAAATCAAGTTGTTTCAGCCTCAGCTCTTAAGGTCAAGCCCATTGCTGTGGGGTACTTGGCATGATATTCATTCATTTGGTGGGTTCTGTTGCTCCCTCTTCTGTTAATTCATTAAATGTCTTTGCCTGGAACTAATTGTGACCTCTGGCTGACTAACAAAGTAAGTGGGGACCCTAAGGAGAAAGGGCATTCTCACTAGCTTATACATGGATATAGATTCACACATATGTCTATATACATACACATACATATATGTGTAAATATACACATGTGTACATACTATATTGAGAATATGAATATGTATGTGTGTGTGCTGTGCATATGTGTATCTATGTACTTCTCTGTGCACATATGATCTTCTCCTAGGAGAATGTAACCTCCTTGAGGGGAAAAATGTTTTCATTTCTTAATTTTTTGTCCCCAACACTTAGCACAATATTTTACACATAGTAGGCACTTAAAAATGCTTGTGATAATGAATTACACTTAAAGGAAAAAAGACTCCAAAAAGAAGAAAAAGTGAAGCTATCTTTGGGTTTGAGAAGTTCCATGCCGACAGCAACAACCCATCCATCATCATTCAAAGAGGATGGAGGCAAAATCTGGAGAAACTTTGCATCGGTCTAAATGAGCTCATTTGAATGCAAACAATTTTCTTATGAAAATCGGGGCCTGTTTTCTTCAGGGAATACGTATGTTAGTCCGACTAGGAATCAGAACAAATGGGTTTGGAGCTGGCCCAGAAAACCGATTCCTGGTGAAGTCTTCATTTACTCTTCTTTAGCCGCCCAGCTACATTTCGCATTTGTTGTTCTAAATTTCCGGCGTCACATTCGTCAGGTTGGTTTGTTTGCTAGTTAAGAGTTGGCTTCTAGCCTAGGAAGAAGTAAATTCATCGACTGCAGTTCCATACCTGTTTCTGGCTTACAGAAACTGGCCACCATCTCTGGGGCTCCCTTCATATACGCGTCAAAGTGCTCTTTGCCGATCTCTTGGGTAATCACTGACATCCTCTGCAGGCCAGAAGAAAATGGAAACTGATGCAAGATGGCGATTGCTTTTACTGGAGTCTAGGGATACACCAGAAAGGGGCAGTGTTACGTCACAGCATCACAAAATTAGAAAGAACTGGGGGGTGGGGGTGGGGGGAAACCTGGTCTAGTTTGGATCTGAACAAGAATTCTATCCCAACTCTCCTGACAAATGACTCTCTCCTCTGTTTAAAGACCTTAAGTGAAAGGGAACTCAGCGAAAGAGGTGGTCTATCCTCTTCTGGACAATGTCCATCGAGGGAGTTTTTTAAGTGAAGCTTAAATCTGCCTCTCTGCAGCTTCTCCCTTTGACTCTTGGTCAGGCCTTCTGGGGCCAAGAAGACCAAGTGAACTTTTCCTCCCCGTGGCAGCCCTTTAAATATTCAGGACACCTCCTCTGTCCCCCTGAGGCTTCTCTTCTTCAGGTTCAACATCTTTCACTGATGTTCATATGGCTCCTCATATGTCTAACTTTGTCTTTGGACATTCACCAGTGTGTCCATGTCTTTTTTAAATTATGTTGCCCAGAAGCGCACAAAACCTTCATATAGGCAGTGACCAGGGCAGAGGACAGGGGGCTATTGCCTCCTCATTGCTGGATGCTCTACTTTTCTTAACACAGCACAAAATCATCTGAACATTTCTGGTTAACAATGACACATCCTACCATTAATGATTGTAAGACCTTGGTCCATAAGTCTCCAGATCTCTTTTACTCAAACTGTTATCCAGCCACACTCCCTAAGGATGAATTGGAAGAGAATTTCCAATAAAGTTTGTCCATATCCCTGAATAAGGTCTAAAAGCTTTGTGTTCCTGTAATCCACAGATCTGATTGTAAGACCTTGGTCCACTAAGTCTCCAGATCTCTTTTACTCAAACTGTTATCCAGCCACACTCCCTAAGGATGAATTGGAAGAGAATTTCCAATATAGTTTGTCCATATCCCTGGATAAGGTCTAAAAGCTTTGTGTTCCTGTAAACCACAGATCCGGGGGCCCTGGTCACTCTACTAGGGAATCCTAAACTCATCCCCCATTGTAATTGAAAACAAGCAAAAAGCAAAGAGGATTTGTGATCATCTTAGACCCTGAGGATAAGTAAGTCCATGTCCATAACAGCACATCCAATCACAAATTCATCACAAAAAGAGAAGGTGTTTTTCTCAGGCTTCCCCTAAGGCAGCAAGCACTGAAGGCTAAGAAAGGAGCTGGGCCTGATCAGAAGGAGAATCCCTGAAATGTACCACGTTCTAAGGCCCACAGTCCTGTTAGTAAAAGGGCAAATCTTACTTGGCTCGCTCTGGGGCCCGGCTTAATGATTACGCTGGAAGCTGGATTTCCAAAATCACTGTAATCCACAGAGGAATCTTCAATGATCTGTTGGAAGAGATTGTGCAGAGTTCTTCGGGGTGCTTTCAGATCCTTCAGAACATCTCCAATTTACTTTGATAGTGGAGACATTACTTAAGAGAAGCCTAGCCCTAAATTTCCCATGTAGTCCCGTGTTGAGGAAGATGAGCACAGGGGACCTGAGTGCAAATGTAGACCTTATCACTTACTGTTGAACTGAGTAAAGGTGGAGCACTAAGCTTTGAATCTTAAAAGTTGAATTCAAATCTTGTCTATGGCTATCTCTGTGCCCACTGGCAAGGCTTTTCCTCTTTCTGGACCTCAGTTTCCTCATCTATAGAATGATCTTTCAGGTCCCTTTTAGCTCTAGAGCAATAAGCTAATCATTTATTTTCCTTGGATTCTGTTTTGTATTCTGCAAAATGAGAACTCGGGGCATCTAGGGAAAATTTCTAGCCCTTTGTGACTTTGTCCACCCTGCTAGATCATCACATGGGTCGCAAATCTCAGAAAATCAAAAGCACACTGGAAACCATTTAGGTTGTTTCAGAAATTCACAGCCACTGTGGCCTGGAGGAGGTGTCTACAGGAGTCCTCTCAGTCATTTAGCCAATGCAATCGCCATGAAGGGGTGAAGCACCCTCAGTTAAACAGGCACCAGGACTTCTGTCACGAGATCTCAGAGCTGAATCCCAAACACAAAGTCAGTGCGACATTCACACTGGGGAAGACTATTACACTTGAGGCAAACCAAGGTTTATTCATTTTACATTTGATGCCTCCAAGAAGGATCACCAAGTTTCCTTTTATTGGGGTTAGAATATGTGGCTGAGAGAAGGATGCTGGAAAAGTCTCCTGGGAAAATTCAAAGGATCATAAATTTAGAGCTGGAAGGAGTTCAAAAAATCATTGAGCCTGGGCAGCTAGGTGGTACAGTGAATAGAGAACACTAGCCCTGAAATCAGGAGGATCTGAATTCAAATCTGGTCTCAGACACTTAACATTCCCTAGCTGTGTGACCCTGGGCAAGTCACTTAACCTCAATTGCCTCAGCAAAAAGAAAAAAAAATCATTGAGCCTCTCATTTTATAGATGAAGGCACTGAGATACAGAGTCTAAGTGACTTATCCAGGCTCTCCCAGCTAGTGAATGACTGAGGCAGAATTTGAATTCGAGTCCTCCTGACTGCACATCCAGCCTGTATCCACACTGCCCTTATAGTTCAGTTGTTTGGTTCTGAATGCCAGCCTCAAGACATACATCAGCCTCAGTGGTGTCAAAGGTTGTCCTGTAGCCAGTGAGTAAAGGGAGCAGGCTGAGGGACGTGAAGTCCAACCCTCCACTTACCATTCACTGACAACTTGCATAAAGCTAAAGGGGAATGAAAAGCTGTCCTGGGGGCACCGGGTCTGCTTTTCTTTGCCTCCATGGAAGGCTTTCACTTTATTACAAGTTCTTTGGTTAGCTATGTCTCTCCAAAGGGGGTAGGTCTTGGTAAGGTCCGCCATATTCCACAGAGTAATTATCATGGCTTCTCTTTCTCACTGGTTTCTTGTAACTCCATCCTTTATCAAGGTACTGGGCAAGAACAAAAAAATTGCTTGCTGACTGACTGACTGCTTTCTGAGCTCTTCTAAGAGACCACAAGGAGGGGATGAGGTGGTAGTCCAGGCCATTCTACTTTTGCCTTCCCATCTCTGCCTCCTTCTACCTTTCTCTCTCCCCCTCTCCCACCCACTAAAAACATGCTCTTGGTCCTAAATTTTCTAAATTTACTTTTTTGGAGTCCCTCTCCACTTTTCTCCATCTTGTGACTACCTGTTTCCTACTATAGTTTCCCTCAGAAACATATCAGCTCATGGAGGGCAGACCAGGTGCCATTGGGGACATTTTGTAGCCCAGTACTTAGCCTAGATTTGAACACACAGGTTGCAGAAGTTACTCAATAAATGTTTATTGAGGAGCAGCTAGGTGGTGTAATGGATAGAGCACCAGCCCTGAAGTCATGAGGACTTGAGTTCAAATCTGGTCCCAGACACTTAATACTTCCTTGCTGTGTAAGGTAAGTCCCTTAACCTCAAATCGCCTCGGTAAAAGATAAACAAATAAATAAAAATTAAGAAAAAATAAATGTCTATTGAATATCTGCAGGAAAATGACTGGTCATCTTCAGAAGGCGTAATCACATGTAGAAGAGAACCTGACCTTACCCAGCTGGTGCCTTCAAACATCTTGACATCCAGAGGGTCTCCTTGGATGGTCCCATCCAGAACGATGAGAGAGTGGCAACTGGCCATGGCTCCACAGAGGGGTCCCCAGGGCAGAGCGCTGCCAGAAGTAAAGCTGTGGACCTTCTGGAAACTGACAGAGGCCATGAGTTGGAGAATAATGTTCCTTCCCTGAAAAGAAGGGCTTGGGACAAACCCCAGCCTTTGTTGCCTACTGTACTTAGTCATGGAATGTCCAAGCAGGAAAGGCTTGGTAAGTCACAGGAATATGATACAGATTTTAATGTGATAAATCTTTTTGATTCAAAGAAAATTGTTACATCCATTATTAACCCCAACAAAAGCTCACATGCACTTCTTGGGCTAAAGCCACATTCAGGTACAATGAGCTAAAGCTGGACCCTGCAGTTAGAAGATACCTGGGAGGGAATCCCGGCACTTACTAGTTCTGTGATTTGGGGCAAACAGCGTCCTGAGTCTAAGGGCCCTCAGCTGTGAGATCTGAATAATTTCACTGTATGCCCCACTTTCTCAGGAAGAAACCCTTTATCTAAAGACATGTAGAAATGAGAGTCCACATTATTATTTATTATTAGTCTAAGGTCCCTCAACTTTGAGATCTGAATAATTTCACTGTGTGCCCCACTTCTCAGGAAGAAGCCCTCTACCTTAAAGACCTGTAGAAATGGGAGTCCACATTATTATTTATTATCATTACTTTCCCCACAAAGCAAAACATAGGACAAAAGCACAGCATAATGAATACAGTCAAGAAGCCTTGTGTCTCAATCCTTACTGGTTATGTGAGCCAGGGCAGGTTACTTCATCTGTCCCAGACAACTCCAAAACTCCAAGGCGGAGCTGGGGTGCCTATGTGCACAAGAGGAGTCCCTGACACTGAAGAAATCACAGGGAGGGACAAAAAGCAAATGCTTCCTCTTTGTTTTTTTCTGCACGCTGCATCTTATGCAATCCAGCTAGCATAATTGTCAGATGTGCATGAGGTCCTGTCAGAGCAAGTAAGCCCCAGGTGTAGACACCCACAAAGTCTCATAAAAATAGCTTTGATAAAAGGTAAGTAGCCTGAGCCCATCAGAGCAAAGCAGCCCCATATCCTTATGGGAAAAGCCCATATTTTTGCTTAGGAGGAGAACACTGTCTGCTAAAACCTGAGGATTTTAGAAAGAACCCCCCCCAACTGACAAAAAGCAAAAGGAAATGAGCAGACATTTTTGAAAAGGAAATAAGAAATTGCCTAAAAGAAATGTGTAAACTCCCAGTAGCTGGAGACATGAATGGGAAGCAATGACCTTTCTGCTTTGAAACCTTTTTAGGACATCCCTGAATTAAGGGGCTCGATTTCATCCCTGGGGGTATAGTCTGGCCATACCCATTCAGCCCATGTTGTTTTGGTCCCCATTCACCCTAACTCCTTCATGGTGCCTCTGTCCAACACCTTGGAGTCATGCGTCCTCCCTGTTGCTACTTCTTTGTAAGTCATCACTGGGCATACACTGCTGCCATCTTGTGCCCTAAAAGGCATCTTGCCATTTCCCATCTTCAACCCTGGGAAGACCGGGATCATCCAAGATCCCAACCATTCATCATAACTAGAAATGGGTTTGTGTTAAAAAGAAATACATAAAAGATGAGATGATGTACTTGGATCCTGGAGAATGCTGTGTATTTCCCCATTAGAATGCAATAAGGAATCGTGCTCCTATGTAATTTTGGCCCGGACTCATGATTCATCTGCCGTATCTGTCCAAATAGATTCACTGATGTAATCATTTGGTGGACTCCCCAGCCAATGGACTGTCACAGTTTAAGCCAGAGATGTCAAACACGTGACCGGCTTCCTCTCTGGAACCGAATCAAATTGTAAGTAGGAAACATTTAACAAAATAAATGAAAACGCAATAGAATAAAGATGATTTTCCAATGTGGTTTTCTAAATCAATAGCTAGGCAAAGGATCAATGGCCCAGTTGCTATTTGCTTTGATATCCCTGGGCCACACGATGAGCATCTTTCATCTTTTTTTTTCTGTGTGGATGGTTAAGTTGCTCCTATTTGCATAGCCATAGGTCTCATTAAGGAGACATCACCATGTTCTGGAAATGGATGAAATCATCACCGTATCATCTGTACAAGATCCTATGGGACCCTTCCTCATCTCTATGGAAACTCTCTCCCCTTGGGTCCCTATGTAGTACATTCTCCACAACAGGGACAAATAACATTGATGAACGTTCATCTCCCTCCAACACCTTGCTGGGTGTTAATGATCAGTGCACTGGGGAGCAGTTTTCTCCACCTACTTCTGTATATTACCTTATTCTTAGTCAGAGTCTCATAAGGTCCTACTATCTCAAAGACTTCCCCCCCCCAATAAATAATAACCAAAGAAAGAAGACATCTTTCTGTCAGTGGAATGACCGCAAAGACGTGTTCTATAGAGAATTGTTTGCCAAAATCTTCCTGTTCCTTTCTCATGGGGCTTCAAGGTTACCCTGGAT
>JAJPUD010000221.1:141238-158036 GCA_023553655.1 Myrmecobius fasciatus | reverse complement strand
TTTTAAGAGCTATTTCTACTTCGTATAACACTGGAGTTGGAAGAGAGGGAAGGTTGGAGCTCAATCTACAGCCTCCATTATGTGGCTAAGTCAAGGAAGGGCATGCTACATATGGGAATGGCCTGCCCCAGCCCTGGCTTCCAGATCATCACCAAGCAAAATGAGCAAGCAGGCCAGGTCTGCCCTCACTGACACTTGCGTGGTTCTCTCCTTCATAAATACCCTCACTGAACTCAGCCTGTCTTCTACTTCAGAGTTCCCTTAGGTAAGCCAACTCATGTTCACAATTCCATGATGTTCTAGGTTTATCAAGTCCTTTTGTACCATGAAGAAACACCCAGGCAGCTAGAGGACACTACAGAGAAGAGAGTCTTGGAATGGGGATCAGGAAGACCCTTTGCCAAGAGACAGAGTTAAACTGGAGATCAGGACAATCTTCCCATTGTTTAGGGCTGCCTGAGAAATGGGTTTGCACTCAATGGAAGTCTTCAGCAAAGACCAGATGAACATCTGGAAGGGCATATTGTAAAGAGGATGAATCCCAGTCTCACGGATGCTGGACAGAGCACTGAATAGGACATTGGGGCCATTTAGTCTCATCCTCCTTTTTTACAGGTGACTTCCAATCATGTGATTCTGGGATTCCCTGATCAAGAGGTCCTTCTGGCTCATGTACATATATTTTCAGGGTGACTTTCTGCAGAGAAACACACTTCCTCTCTTCTAATGGCGGGGATTCAGTCTAGGTATAGTCAATGACTCTGCTGGGTTTTGTAGGACTCTAGGTGCTGTGACTTTGAAGGTAACAAAAGGTTCTCCTGCCTTAACACAATTCCCCAAAGTCTGCCAAGTTTCCATTCTTTCTTCTTATCTAGATTGAAGGAAGGATTAGACTAAATGGCCCCAAATGTGCTATTCAGTGCTCCTAGGAAGCCTAGTCCTACTGCCTTTTCTCTGTCTACCCTCTCCTGAGAGCCTTCTCTCAGTGGCTGAAGCTCAGAATAGCCTCCTGCCCTTGTCTCTGCCTTTGGCACCATCCATGAATCATGGGAACCCACTCTTGTATCCAGATTGGGAGGGCAAACAGTGGTCTGAGAGATCCAGGAGTGACAACCTTCATGGAGCAGAGAAGGTGCCCACCTGGCCATGACCTGTGGGAGAGGTCCATGGGGAGAATACTAGCGACCACGTTACTTATTGCCTCTATGGAGCTGAATCTCACAAACTGCTTTCCCCAGAGTGATGCAGAGAGGGAGGCCTTTGGGCCTGTATTCTTCCTCCTAACTGAAAAAAAAAAACTCTTCCAGGTTGATTCCATGTGTTCTCCTTTGTCCCCTTGGTCTCTTTCTTCTCCTTGGGGTGCCCCTCTGTCCCATCTACTCAATGTTCTCCCTGGAGATCAATAGTCTGCTTTCACGACCTCCTTTTAAACTCCCTAATTTAAGGAGGAGGCTAGAATTCCCAGAAAGGGCTCAGCCTCTGATCAGTGTGAGATTCAATCAGAAATTACAAACAAATCTCCCTGCACAAACCCAGCGGAGACAAATCACTTACGAGTCGAGACACCTACCAGTTTCCCATCACAGGAACAGCCCCCCAGAGATCAAGGCCGTCTTCCGTCAGCGTTCCCGTCTAGTAAAAATCAGAGTTGGTGTTAGCTTCCGTGTCTCGGCTTTGAAGAAGAACACACCCAAAACAGACATTACATCCCCTAAAAGTGACAAATCCATCATGGCGGACACGAACCCAGTCAGGAGAGGGGAGGGCTAAATGTAGGTAGGGAGAAGAGCTGTTCTGGGGGCCGATCCCAGCATTTCCATAGGCAGGCTGGGGAACGTGCATTGTCCTGAAGCCAGGTACCAAGGGTTAGTAATTAAAAAGAAACAGACATTCAGTGAGCAGGTAGAGGTGAATGACCATTATCCTCCAAAGCTAGTCTGCAGAGAACTAGTTTTGCTTCTTTGTAAGATGATTTACCACCTGGTTCCCAAACATTTAGTCAAAATGTGGGCAGCGTAGTGTCAGGAGGACTTCAGGCTGAGCTCAGAGGACCAGCAGGGCATCCAGGAGCTAGTGCCCACCCTTACTGAAGGTGGGTGAATGGGCTTGGGTCCGAGTGCCAGAGGGGATGGCGGAAGGGTGGAGGCAACTGCCCTCTGACGATTCCTAGTGCTATGACCGTAGAACTTCTCTGAGTCTCGTCTCTCAGCTTTAATGGGGCCAATGTATTACATGGGCAGTATGGTAGGATCCAAAGAGGGAAGAGATTTAAAGGCCCCTAGAATCATTGGCTGGTCAGTACCCCCCAGCCAGGCCTGAGACTTTATAATATAAACACAAGAACCTGCCACTGTACACCGTCACAAGATCTGTGATGAAAGCAAAACAAAAAACTACACAAAAATGAGATTTTCTCAACACTAAGCTTTCGTGCTTTCTGCTTTGGAGAGATTTTTCTTTCTTGTAGGGGCTTATAGGGGGAGATTTTCCTATTTGCCTCAAGGGTAAATAGCTTACTAGGCTTCCACTGAAGTCCTCTCTTAACCGCATGATGGGGGAATATGATCCTGGAAGCACAGCTCTCCCAGGTCCAAACCCTGCCCCAAAGATCCTTTACACACAGGCCCAATGAGATGCTAAAACTGCCTTTTAAGGATGCACCTAGCTCAGCTCAGGGCCGTTAAGCCCAGAAGGTGAGCCACAGCTGCGCGTTGTTTTTGTTTTCTGGACACAGCAGTGCTTGAAACATCTACCCAGAGGCATTAGGGACCACCTGTTCACGTCAGTCTTTGTAGTCTCGAGGTCAAGATTATTCTCAGGGTATCACTGGATGCTTCACTGGATCCATGTTCCATCTCCCTCAATATTCCCATTACTGGTGAAGTCACCACCCATCAAGGTCTTCCCCTCCAGGGTGGTCTTGTCTTTGTTTTCCCACAGAGGATTCATCCAGTGAGCCCATGGACCTTCCTTTAGACCCTGACACATTTCACAGGGGCCAATAGGGCACTCCCCATCAGTCCTCCCTCACCCCCTATGGGCCACCCTCCTTTTCTAGTCATGTATGCCCCATACCCTGACAGCTCTCCTAGCATAAGGTAAATGATGAGGTCAGAAGCCATGGGGGGGGGGGAAGAGGGGGTTAAAGGATGCAAGATGGAGGCAATGAGTATTGGTGGCCTTTCCAAGGATCTAAGTCTTTTGCTGAATGATGGTAATATGGACTTCTTGCTGTTCGGAGACAAGTTAAAGAGCTTACACTGCACATTGCCAGTCTCGAGCACAGATTTGAAACATCATTTAGAGATGTGGCTTAAAGGCACATATACCTGCTGAGCATAGTACCTGCTCCCAGGGCCAGGGCTAGGAGACAAATGTTCTCACCCTCCTGAGGAAAGCTGTAGTCTGTATTGTTCCATAAACGTCCAAAGGAAGATCTGAACCCGTGACACCCAAGCAGGTGTTTATGCTAGAAATTTGGCTTTCTGATCAATCCAGCACCCTACCATGATGGCAGGCCCCTAAGGAGCAGGTCAGTCATTTTAATTAGGCACCAAGGGAGTCAAAAGAAAAACTGGTCTGCCAGATTCAAGAGCTCTTCATTTTGTGTTCCACAGCCCTGAGCTCCAAATTGCACGAGTTACTCATTGAAATGGCAAAAGCTTTGTGTGCTATTTCCCCAGGGAGTTTTGAAAGGGCACCAATCAGTTTGTCTAGGTTAGAAATCCCCTTGATTAATCTTTTTCAAAAGAGAGTTCCAAGTTCAACCCAGATGGAAATGTTTTCCTGATGAATTAGCTTTGTTCTAAAATTCATGTGGGAGAAGAAAAACAGAGACCGTGGCTCGAGCCAAGGGAAACGTGGGCTGGAGAACGGTTCTACGACACGGAAATCAAGCTCACTCTAGAACTGATCAGAAATAAAAGGAAACACGAGCTGGATCGGAATTTCTAAGGGGAACAGAATACAAATATCTGTGTACATATTATATGTATACCTGAATATATGATATACAGATGTGTACATGTATTACAATGTGTATAAACATGTATCTAAACATATATACTCATGTACATTGCTGCTTATAGACTCATGTATATCTATGTAGTATGTGTGTTTCATGGAATAAAAACAAATCTGAGAAAGTCTCTCTGTATCTAGTGTCTGTATTCCTATAATTTCCTATGTTTTGGGGGGCTCTGAAGTGGATCTATTTTCCCCAACATCCATACAAGTTGGTAAGAGATCAACTATTTCTGAAGTCTTTTTTCCAGAGAGGCATTTATCAAATTATGGAATTCTAAAGCTGAAAGAGACCTTTTGAGACCATCTCCTCCACCCCTCTCATTGCACAATGGAGAAACTGAGGCAGGCACCTGACCTGACTCGTCCGAGATCACACGAGTAGGGAGGGCGGGAGCCGGGTCTTTGCCTTGTGCCAAGTTGCCTCTGTACATAGAGAACCAAAGCATCCCAGAATGTCAGGGAGCGCCTCAGCAGCCATCCCACTAAGCCAACATAAGTGAGCAAAGCTCCCTTCTGCATCACCCCCAAGCAGGCTTCCCCGTAAGGGAAGAAGATCTCCCCCAGGGAAGATCGTAGCATTGCCTACGCCACAACATGGCGGTCAGCACCCAGGAAACAACACACCCAGAGCGCTTTAGGGCCAGTCAGCCCCGCTTGCAGATTGCTTGTAGTAGCAGACTCTACCCTCGGCAGCTACCCCTTTCATGATGGACACTGGGTCTCCCCAATGGGAGCTGGGGGAGGGGGAGAGGTGGGGAAAAGGTCTTCCTCCTCTCCAGAAAAAACCATTGACCTCTATTCACTGGCTCTAGCGCTGCCCTATGGGGGCAAGAGAAACAGTTGTCTATCATTATTGATGTGAATAAATAATCAATACTCACCATAAATATTATAAATAATTGATTAATGCTTATGGAACCCATTCACCTGTCCCTAACCACGGAGCTGTGAGGTATCTGAAGCAGGAGCTGAAGGAAGCTCTCCTAACTCTGAGCTCTGTGTGCCATCCACTAGGCCACTGGGCTGCCTCAAAGCTAAATCTTCAACAAGAGAACCCTCAAAATAATGGAAGAAACTATCATGGTCCCGACTCGCTCTTCTCCTGGGCAGCCACACTTCCTTCCACTGATATTGTGATGGTCTGATTCCTAACCCCTTCGCTCTCCTTTGAAGATGAAGGAGTGGAAACTGAGACAGAGAATAAGCGATTGGGTCAGAGTCACGTAGTTAATAACTGAGGTAGAATTTGAACTCAGGTCATTCTCATTCAGTCAGTATTTTAGCTACTTTACCACTTTTTTACTGAATAGTAAAAAATTTTGGAGCTACCAGCTGGTCTCAGTGACTATCTGTCTCATTCTGTGTCTCTTTCTGTCTGTGTGTGTGTTTCTCTCTCCACCTCCCTCCCTCTCCATCTGTCTCTCTCATTCTCTCACTTTTTCCGTCTCCCTCCCTCCATCCCTCTTTCTCTCCCATTCTCTCTCTGCCTCTCTCATTCTCTGTGAATTTGCGTCTCTGTGTGTGTTTGTCTGTCTGTCTCTCTGTGTGTCTCTCTCCACGAGATTTAAGTGCTGGTGGAAAATCCCAGTTCCCAAATGTGGAGGTGCCTGCAACCTTCTCTGAAGGCCTTGGAGGTCCAGGACGTGGGGCTTAGTCCTTGGCCTTTCTGATTTGCACATGAGACCAGAAAAGTCATTAGGAGTCATGACAGCAAGGGGCCATATTTAAAACTTTGAACCAGTATGACTCAACCCCACAGGTACAGAAAGTTTTAAACCCCAGAAACAAAATAGATGCTGCAGTGGCAGAGCCCTGGGCTTGGGAGTCAGGAGATCGGCTTCTCCTTCATTTTCTTCCCCCTAGCTGCCCTTGAGACTCATTTCTGGGCTGCCTCAGTCTCCTCATTCTCTACAATGGGTATTGGGGAAGGGAAAGGGAGCAGTGTGAGTGATCTCTGTCCAACCCCATCCCTTCCAGCTTGACATTTTGTGCCTGTATAAAACGAGCTTCCCGTCATTCTCCCATAGCCCTCCACCTGAAAAAAATAGCCAGCCAGCCCCTTACTTTGTCAAAACAAACAAGGTTGATTTGGCCACACATGTTGATTCTCTGTGGGGAGATGCAAAAGATTTTCTTTCTCTTCAGCCTCTTCTGCGCATAAAAGATCCCTGTGGTCAAGGCTGCTGGCAACACCGGAGGGACCGAGACAGTGAGGAGGAGCAATGACATCGTCACAGTGTCCCTTGTAGAAGTCTGAAGGGGGAAATGGCACATGAGCACAGGACAGCAAAGGGCCAAAGGGACCACATGGGCCACCAGCCCCACCCCAGGACAAGAGAGCACCCCAGGCCCCTCTCAGGAAGCCAGCCTTGCTTAGGACTCAGCCCTACATTACTGGGGCACCCTGGAGAGCCGAGATCATCCTCCCCAGTGAGGGGTGAATGAGGATGGAGAGCTCAGTGGGGCAGGGGGCTCCATTCTGGGTGGGTCTAAGCATGTCAGACACTGCCCACGTCAAGGCTCAAGCGGCCTCCACAGGACAGGTCAGGCCAGTGTGGAGATACAAAGAGACACCGACTTCCTGCTCCTCCTGTCCCTAGCCTGCTGGTTTGGGCTCTAGCTGCCCACAGGGTAGAGGCTGGTTCAGTTTGGTTGGTACTAGCACACGCCCCCAGTGGTTGGCCACCACACTGGGCAGAGTGCCGAGAGCTTACAGGAACTGTCACTCTCTCTCTCCTTCCCCATGTCAGAAAAACTGGAAACTGCCCAGGTTACCCTGAGAACGCCAAGGCCTCGCTGACTAAAGGCCATCCCGGGGCCCGGACTCCTGGCTCAGCTCCGAGGCCATCCAGTGCAGCCCCTTTTTTTGTAGCGGGATGGAACTGAGGTCTGGGGAGTTCCTGCAGGCCACACAGGCGGTCAGCTTTGGAGGCTGGATTCGACCCCATCCACTTGCTTCACAGACCGCCTCTCTAGCCCACTCCCCCTCTCCCCTGGAGTCTGAAAGCCTAGTCTACTCCTTAGTCAAACAAGAACCCCCAGCTTTGGCTAAGCAGCCTTCCCTTGAAGACTCCCGGGGGGGGAGGACCCCCTCCTCTCCAGGTACCCATCCTCCTCCAGAGAAGCACCCGCCATCAGGAAGGAAATTTCCCCTTAAACCGAGTCTAATTCTGCCTCTTTGGGACTTCTCATGAAAGCCTTACAAACACTTGAGTGGAGCCATCTACCATCTTGGTCCCTCCTGCCACCCCAACCTGAGCCTTCTCTCCTCCTGTTGTTCACATATTGAGTAAAGTCTTTCTTCGACATGCTCCAGTCATGTGTCCATCACTAATGTCCCCATCACAAGCATCTCTTCAGTTTCCTTGAATGAATGATCATTTATTTAGCACTTACTATATACCATGGACTGTGCTAAATTCTAAGGAATATAACTGGAAACAATCTCCGACCTACATCCTAGAGATCCAGAAAGATGTTTAAATTAAACTTTAAATGCTGAGATTTCTAGGGAACACTGACTCTCCAGATAAGTGGTTAGGACACAGAACTTCTTCCCAATGCGAGCACTTGAGAGACGTGTACTGGGCAGCCGGGAATCTGTACTGAATGTGACAAAGCATGGCGGGCCAAATGGATCCCTGTGTGGGAATGAGGGGCTGGCGTGAGCAGGGCTGCCTTTCTGCTCCGCGGCTGGGTACGGGAGGAGTGAGGTGCCCCCACTAGGTACTCACCTTATGGTACATGTAGATCCCAAAAGCGTAGAAGAAGCCTACAACCCCCACAAAGGCGAGAAAGAAGATGAACTTGAAGGCATCGTTGTAGAGTTGGAAATTAAGGGGCCTTGGGTACAGGATGGATCTCACCAAGTCACCCTTGGCAGTGTTGAAACCTAAAGGAGAACAGCCACAAGTTGGACACATCAGGTTTTCTCACACTACACGTCATCCTCCCTCTACTGCTGTGAAAGCCAGGATTGTCTTGGGTGACATTCAATGCCTTTTCAGAGGGTCCGGGGGGGACAAGTTCATTGGATGGAATGAGCATTTGCTCAGCTCCTGCCTTGTATCCTGACCCTTTGCTGGGTGGTCCTGCATAGACAAAGGCCAAAATGGCAAACAGTCTTTGTCCTCCCAAAGCTCACTATGTGACTTGCTCTGTGAGGAATCATTCCCCGGACAATTCGATTCTGGTGAAGATGATGGCATCGGGGCTCAGAGAGGGGCCTGGCACTCCCCCATATGCCCCTGCAATGACCATGAGAGGTTCTGGATGGAGAAATCCTGAGAGAAAGCAGGGAGTTCCTTCATCCACTCCAGAAGCCAGCGATGGGAGGGGGCATCCCAGAAAGTGAGCAGAAGGCTGCTCAGGGGAATGACTACAAGTCCGTGGGAGAGAAGGATGCCAGCCATGGATCCTGTAGATTTCTATTAAGGTCACAGTCCACTAAAAAGCCCTAGATACACACACATACACATACACAAATATCTATTTCTTTCCTATTAATTACTACTGACTACTGGGCACATCTTTCCCACTCTATGCTTGTGTGCACGAGTGTGTTGGAGCTGTCCAATTGTCACTTTTTCATTGTGAACACTGATGCTTGAAAACTAGCAAATGAAACAAATCAACCTTTTTATTATTCTGTTGCTTTCTAAGCTTTAAAAAAAATAAGTGATAAAGAAAATGTTAATAATGCAAGTTAAACTTAAAAGTACACCATGCATGTGTTCTGGGTTTGTTTTGTTTTTTATCAGAGAGCTGGATACTAAATGCACGCCTCTGCTTCTATGTGTGAGCATATAAGTGTGAGTGGGTGAGCATGGAGAGGAGGGCATTAAGGTACATTAAGATATCAAAGAATTTTTTTTAAATTAGAGAACAAATGAAAGCTTCTATTGTTTGCCTTTGGTTTTGTTTTCACAAGCAACCATTCAAACCTCCCACCATCTATTGTGGGTCAACATTTTTAAGGTGAAAACTCACAACTGAAAGGGGGGGGGCAATTCATCATGTCTCTTGATTGTCTCAGACTATGGGCTCCCTATCTATGTTCTCGGCAGCTACAATGGCAGCACAAAAATAAGGACTTTAGACCAGCTCATACAGCTGCTAAAGGGGTGGACGTGAGGCCCAACTGTCACAGGCAGCTTTTCCTTAGGAAACCTAGGAAGTTTTGCCGTCACTAGATAGCAGATGGATAAAGACACAGGTGAAAGATAGACAAATAGACAGACAGATGGATGAATAGATCAACATGTGGATGGATAGATAGATAGACAAATGGAAGAATAGATGAACACATGGATAGATAAATAAAAAGACAAACAGATGAATAGATGAACACATGGATGGATAGACAGATAGATGGTTAAACACATGGATAAATGGATGGATGAAAGAATGAACAGGTGGATGGATGGATGGAAAGATAGATAAATGTAGATGAACAAAAAGATGAATACATAGATGGATAGATAGATGGAATGGATAGGTGAACAGATGAGCACATAGATAGATAGATAGATGATAGATGATGAATGGATGGAAAAAACAAATGGATGAATAGATGGATGAAAGAATTAAGAGATGGATGGATCAATGGATGAAAGAATGAACAGATGGATGAATAGATAGATGGATAGATGGATAAAAGAATGAACAGATGGATAAATATGAATACATGGATGGATGAATGGATGAAACAATGAACAGATGGGTGGATAGATAGATAAGTAAATATAAATGGACAAATGGATGAATAAATACATGGATGGATAGATAGATGGAAAACGTAGATGAATGGATAGATAGATGAATAGATGCATAAATATACATACATACACATGTATATGTATATAATATATATAATAAAAGTATATGTGTGTAAATGTACACACACATACATGTAGAGAGAGAGGTATAACTTTAAAAGGTAGCTAGTGAACAACAGAGCTCCCATGCCTGTGTCTAAAACTGTATGTGTATAAATGTATCTTTGCAAAAAGTAAAAATGGAGTCACAAAGAGCCGTGCATGACTAAAAACAATGGAACACCATTAACATGTGTACATACATATACATATATAGATAGCCACCTCTGTGCACATGTATACACATAGGTGTGGGTCTATGTACATACATATTATGCATGTGTATGTATTTAAGGAAAAATATCACACTGTAGTCAGCAATCCTGCCTTCTCGTTACTGAAGGATGAGCCAGAAAAGGCCTCAGGCAGGCCACTTGCTTGTGTATTATCATGTTTAAAAGACTCTGAAAGGCTTCCTTCCACATGTGGGGAAGATAGTTGCTGTTCACTCATTTAGTTTTGTCCTACTCTCCATGCTCCTTTTAAAGTTTTCTTGGCAAAGAGACTGAAGGGGTTTGTCGTTTCCTTCTCCAGCTCATTTTACAAATGAGGAAACTGAGGCAAATGGAGTCAGACGTCATGCCCAGGGTCACACAACTAGGAAGTGTCTGAAGCCGGATTTGAACTCATGAAGAGGAGTCCTCCCAATTTCCCACAGGGTGCTTTGTGTGCTGTGGCACCCCCTAGTGGCCCCATGGGAAAGGGTTATGTTTTTCTGTTTGGTTCCCCAGGGCTGATGTAGGCAGGATAAATGGATGGCAGATACACCAGACAGACTAGAAAATAAACTTCCCAGTCCTCTTTCCCGCGGCTCTCTAGGCAGAGTCTGAATGACCACTCGTCAGGGATGTTAGAGATCTGAGCCTAGTTTAACTGGAGGTGGACAAGGGGGTCCCTGAGATTCTCTCCCTCAGTCTGTGACTATCCCGGGGGGCGACCCCTTCTAGGTAGAACAGGGAGGGGAGCATCTGGGTGGTGCTTTCTGGTTGTAAAGCGTTCTGCATGCAGTATCTCATCACAGCCCTCATGACAAGCCCCTGAGATAAGGACTGTTATTATTCCACTTTACAGGTAAGGAAACTGAGGCTGGGAGCCATTCTGTGACTAGGCCAGGTCACACGGCTAGTTCATATCTGCAGCAAGATTCAGACTCACCGTTACTTGACAACTGCTCCCTCGTTTGGCCTGGCCCCATACCTGGGACCTCTGCGTAACAGAAAGTGATTTTAATCTGCCGAGACAGCTCCTGCTAAGACTGTTCTGGGAGGTCCCAGCAGGACCCGACATGAAGACCTGCCTCCTGGCCCGGGGCCAGCCTCTTCTCCGCTGACCCTCACTTGACAGGGAAGACCCCACCCTGCAAGTTCATTTGGAAAGGTCCATTCTCTCCTGATTCGCTTTGCTGGCAGTCTCCCTGGGGAGGGACCCGATGTCTACATTTGCCCTCTCCCCTGCCCACTTAGAGACCCATTTGTGAAGCCTCTGCCTGAGCCATGATCTCGGACCCTCCTCGGACACATTAGGGGAGGTATCGACCCCACGGGGGACCCCACTCCCTGCTTATAGTTAGCCATCTGAGCTGGACAAAGTGGTCGCTACTACGAGGGAATCACAACCTGGACCAGCGGATTGAGGCGAGACCCCAAGTCTGCAACATGGAGCGCTCCGATGTCCCCATGCGGTCACTCACCTGTCTGAAGGACAACTGCCCGGACGGGGCCTGGCCCTGCCTGCTTGGTCTGAATGACCTCGGTCCCACAGAAGAGGACGTGGCGCCGGTAATCCTCCAGGCTGTGCGACTTCCAAGGCAGGCTGCTCTCCACCTGGGGCAACGGCGTCTTGGTAACTGGGATGCTCTCCCCTAGAGAGGATGGTTCTGTGTCAGCCCCCCTCTGGCTCATGCTTCCCAAGCAGCGCTCGATGCTTCTCCGGACTGGCCCCGTTTGTCAGGAACCCCCAGGGATGTTCTGCATACAGGACCTGCCCCCTCGGGTGCCCCAGGGCTGGACCCAACACGCTCCCATCCCCAGCCAATGTAGCTCTCGTTTTTCTATTCTGAAAATCATCGCATGCTGGTCGATGGAGTTGCACCCACAAATGATCATCTGATCTCCCGCCTCCAGCCTTTGCCCAGGGCATCCCCCAGCTCTGGAGGGCTGCCCATTTTCCCCAATCCTTACAATTCCTAGCCTCCTTCAAAGTGCAAGCTCCTGCCCAAGGTCTTTCTGTCTCCCCCACTCCATGCTTAGGGCTCCTTCTCCCTCTGGAAAAAAACTTGAAGGCTGGAAAACCTTAGCCAGTTGTAGGGCCCTAGGCAAAGGGCTTATAGAATCTCTTCCAGCCTCATTTGCCTCATCTGCAAAATGGGGGTAATAACGCCTACCTCCCTGGGTCATTGTGGAAATGATCGTAACAAGGACTTTGGTGACCAAAAAGAACATCTGAATTCTCGCTGTATTGTTATTAAATTCCAAGTGACCCGAGCCGCCCCATCCAGCAGGGACAGACAAGCAGATTCATCCACCCATTGGCCAGGCTACAAGTGACCAGTGGAGCAAATATCGCCTGGAAGATGTTTTAAATCTGAGCCCACTTTCCCCAGGAATTGTGGGAGTATAGAAAAGGGTGTGAGCTCAAGGTGTCGGGGGAAAGTTGTGTACTTCTGCGGTTGTTACATGTTTAAAAATTGGGACCAGAAAGATAAATCAGTCACTTGTAGACACACAGCTAATAAATATACCAGCCGGAATTTGAATTCTAATCCCGACTGCAAGTCCAGTGACTTCCTTGTGTCATGGCCTAACTTCAATAAGGAAGACCATGTCACCTGTTCCCTGATGCCATCCTCTGGGCTTTCACCTTGGCAAAGAGCACCCAACCTGCTTAATAACCGAGGAGACATAAGATAGAAGCTGAGATAAGACTTTGTTAAATATTGGCAGAGAGCTGGACTGTGTGAATATTATCTAAGGAAGAGCTGTCCTAAATGAACCTTGTCACCAGAAGGGTGGCCACCGCCACATGATTTGTTGAGCCTCCAAATGACAGCCCCCAAGTGACAATTGGGCTGGGGCTCCAAGTAGTTATTAAACTCTATATTCCCAGCTCCCAGATGCTGGGCTGAGCCCTCCATTCCCAGCTTCCGGATGCTGGGCTAAGCCCTATATTATTTCCTGGATACTGAGCTAAGTGCCTCGGGAGTACTCATCCTGGCAAAATCCCTTTGCTTTGTGGAGAACCTGGCCCATTGCTAGTCCATCCACATCACTTCTGGGGATGCCCAAAGAAGAATTATTGATCTGAAGGCTTGGTTAAATCCTGAAGCCATTCCAAAGATCTGTTCCCTTTCTTCCTTCCTGAAAACCCTTGGAAGTTTCATGGAAACTGAGGGAAGCACCTCATCCTGTCCAGCCATGGAGGGAGAAGAAAGGGGGCAGGTCAAGAGGAAGCATCCAGGTCAGTCTTCTCTATCCCATCCTACAGTCCTACACAGCAGAAGGACTCCTTCTTTTGGGCAGTCTCCTCACGCAGAAGTGGCTGCAAGTTAGTGAAGTGGCCTTTTAGCTCTCAGTGATGGGGGGAAGTTATCCCTGGGTCTGGGACTGTGCCGGGTACTATGGCAACCTTCTGGGTGAAGGATGTGATGTCTATGCAAATCTTCCTCATTATCATTACAAGGTCATTAGATTTCAGCACATTTCAGGGACAGTTTGTAATTATACTCAGCATATTTCTGTTTACTGCTTTTCCTTCCTCAGTTTTAAATTAAACAGATCCATTTTTAATGGAAAATCTGCTTGGGTTGAACCATTTAGGAAGAGATAATGAACATCCTTTTCTCTCTGGGTGATATAAACAAAGTCTTTGAACAGCATCTCTGCTATCTTTAGACCATTTATAAACCAAAAAAATCAACAGTTTGTAAGCAGAAAAAAGACAAAGTGCTTTGCCATCAATGGTTTGTCTCTCATTAAGATATGCTAGCGTTTGAATATTATTTCTCCCAAGGAGTGTTAGGAAAGGCTTCACAGTGGGTGCCTCGGGAATCCACGGCCAGTTCATTGGACTTCTTAGGGCAAGGATGGAGGGCAATCTCTGTTTAAAACCCTCTCCCGGGGACAAGTTTCCAGGGAGTCTAATGAAGGGGCTCCTGGCACTGTGGGTGCCATGCTATGATTGGCCAAAGGAGGTGAGATAATCTCCAATCCTTGGGGGACATAAAAGGAAATTGGTGAGCCAGCAGAACCCCGAGCAGCCCAACCCCAGTTTAGGAAATGATGTCCTGCTGTTTCAAAGAGGGTCAGAAGTACCACCCCCTGTCAGAAAAGGAAAACTCAGAAAAGGGAACTTAGTTTACTAAAAAAATAAAATAAAATAAGCACGTGCTTACCATATAAAGGTGGGAAACTATTAGTGTTGCTGATGGTGAGGATGCAAATGATTGTTATAACCTTCTTCACTTGGGTGTTTTATCTTGGCCCAAAGGCCCCCTGGGAGCCTTCAAGGGAATATCAGAGGAGCTCAGCCTCCAGCTGGTCCAGCTGAAGTGGAAGGGTTGCTGGGCCAGCCCTGGAAACCCAGGGTGTCGGCCATCTGCCGATCAGCCTGGTGGTCTTGGCAGGGCCACAGAATCAGAGCAACCCTGGCTACATGCCAAATCATGGAGCTTTTTCCTAAAATGAGAAGGGCTCTTGCAGAATCACTGAAAGGAACCTCAGAAAAAAATTGAGTCCAAACTGGACCCGAACAGCAACAAACTGAAACCCCAGCAAGGGGTTTAGATGGGCACTATTATTTTCTCCATTTTACAGAGGAGAAAATTGAGGCACATGGAAGTTAAAAATAATTTGTCTCCTGTAACACAGCTAGTAATTGTCAGAATATATTGGAACTCAGTCTTTCTGACTCTATGCCCAATGCTCTAACCACTGTGCCACCAGCTGCCTTGAATGGAAGAAAGTGAATAATTTCTCAGAGAGGCAAGTAGAGGAATTTGGGAGAACCAGAAGCTGCCTTGATGTAGCCAAGTAGCTTCCAGATTTTGGAAGATGGAAGTGGATGCAAGCCAGAAGAAGAAGAGAAGGGAGAACATTCAGCAGGAATTTTGATTCAGATCTCAAAGCTGTTTGTGTCTGGAAGGAAGCTCCACATTCAGCCTGCCTAAACTGCCTTTCTGCACAGATCCTTTTATGGCTCCCAGGGCAAAAAGCAGCTGATACATATGATAAGGATTAGCATCTATTAGTTAAACTCCTCCTGTGGCCCTCACTCTAAACATGCCCACTTTGAGCCCATGGAGATTCCCTTGTGATCTTCCCATTAAAATAGAAGCTCCCTGAGGGCAGGAACCAATTTGCTGCTTTCCTCTATATCCCTCCAAAGTGTAGCTCCATGCTTTGGCACACAGTAAAAATTGATTAAATGCTTATTGACTGACTGTCCCATTCCCTGGGGATACAAAAACTAATAGGAAATAGTGCCTGACCTCAAGGAGCTTACATTCTACTAGAATGAAATAAGAGGTGCCCAGATGAATTGTGATACCAGAGAAACTGAGGCAAGCAGAGATTGGTTTTTAATCTTTAATGTGGAGTTTAAGCTAGCTCACCACATGGGGCTCTTATCCAAAGCATTAAGTCCAGATCAACTGAGGCAAGGAACTTATATAGGGTTTTAGTTAATTAAGGTTTGCTAACAGAATACATAACCCAAGTATACAATCTTATAGGGGAAACAAAAGCAGATAAAAGGGGCAAGGTCACTTGGAAGATGGACAAGCCATAATTCCAGGAAAGGATCACCACTTAATCCTGACAGGATAGGATCAAGGTAAGAAGGTCCAGGACAGAAGATAAGGTGAGGGTCAATACTCAAAAGGAGGAGGAATTATCCTAGCAAGGATTGAGATAAAGCACCTGGAATCTATGACTCAATAGTATATAAAGGTGGTATATAAAGCTTCAAATTTTTTCCTGGGCTCTTTTTAAACTCAATTTTCCAGTCCTAATGGCAAGGAAATGACTGTGAGTTATTATTCAGGGTTCAACAGAACACATGTGAAAGTCACCAGGTAAATTAGTGGGGGGCAGAGGGGGCAAAGGGTAATGCTCCCTTTCCTATCAGCAGTTTGGCTTCCACAGAACATCCTGCCTTCCCCACATGGGCCAATCTCCTGAAAACTCATCAGTATGAGGGCTGAGCCATTATTGCTGAACCCCCAAGCATGGCCAATCACCTCTCCCCTTGGATGGTGGTCTTTAGGATGGAGAAGTCAACTCTTCCCAAGGCCTTCCTCTAGAAGGCGACATAATGGCATTGCAGGTAACTCTCCATGGTCCAATACCTTCTTTGCTTGGTTTCCACTCCACACACCTTGATTCCCCTGCAAAACTCCCTACTGCTTTCCTGGTTTTCCCTGGGCACTCTTCCCCATTAGATGCTAAGCTCCCTAAGGTTAGAAACTGGCTTTCTTTTTCTAATTTATATCCCCAGCACTTAGCAAGATGCCTGGCATCTGGTAGGTGCTTCGGATGTTTTGTTTTCATTTAAATTAATTGAATTCCTCTGTTGGGCAGATTTAATTATTCTAAGTGGCATCCTCTTAAGGTTACTGACTACTCAGGATCCTATTTTTTTTTCCTTTTTCAGTTTCATGTGGGCTTCCCTCTTCCACATCAACCCATGTTTGGTGGGAATCATCTGATTATGATACTGTGTGTTACATATACATTAAAGCAATTTCTTTTTAATAACTTTTTTCAGTTAGCAAGAAAGTTATCAAGTATATTTATTTTCTCCCTTCCACCTTTTTCCACTCAAATAGGAAGGAAGGAAGGAAGGAAGGAAGGAAGGAAGGAAGGAAGGAAGGAAGGAAGGAAGGAAGGAAGGAAGGAAGG
>JAJPUD010000221.1:116657-130912 GCA_023553655.1 Myrmecobius fasciatus | reverse complement strand
AAGGAAGGAAGGAAGGAAGGAAGGAAGGAAGGAAGGAAGGAAGGAAGAAAAAGAAAGAAAGAAAAAGAAAGAAAGAAAGAAATAGGGAGGGAGGAAGAAAAAAGAAAGCAAAAAGAAGGAAGAAATGAAGAAGAAAAGAAAGAAAGGAAGGAAGGAAGGAAGGTAGAAGAAAAAAGAAAGAAGGAAATAAACAAAGAAGGAAAGAAAGATATCTGGATGATAAATAGATAGATAGATGGATGGATGGATGACAGGTAATCATTCTAACGGAGAAGACAGCATATGGAAGGGAGTAGTGACCAGGGAAGGACATTTTGGTCTGGAAAGTTACAGGGAGAGTGAGTGGAGCCAGCAGGGAGGTGATGGCCACATCCCTTCCAAGAGCAATGCCAGTCTTAATGGGATTTTTCTGGTTCTAGACCAGAGGGTAGGTGAGGTCAAGAATAAAATATCCTCTCAAAGGAAGCAGGTGCTTGACAGAGGTGTCCTACAGAATCCAGGATTTCAGATATCTCTGAGTCTAGGGCCAGCAGGGCTCCAGCAATGAGGTTCTTCATCCCACCCAACAAGATGCTCTTACCAGTCTTGCTTCAAGCTTTCGAGTGAGCAGGAAGCCAGCAGCCCTAGCTTGGGAATGCTCAGATGGTTGGGAAGATTTTCCTGCCTGGACTTTTCCCATACCACTGGGTGACTTCTAGTGTGTCAGCTTGGCCCAAACAGCTCAGGCCTCTTGAGAGCCTGGCAGACTGCTGCCCAGCCTTTGCACCTTGCAGAGCTCAGGAATGAGAGGGGAGGGCAGCGGGGGACTTACCTGCCGGAGATCGTAGACACTTAGGACAATGGAGAGGATGGTCAGAATGATGATGGCTACGGAATATTCGATATACCCTTGAGACAGCCACAGAGTCAGAGTAAATGCTTGGAACACATAAAATGGGTTCAAAACCTGCCAGGAGAGAGAAACTCTCAGGCCTGGAAAGTCCCTTCTGCACTGCTTGGGCACCGGGGGTCAAGAAGGCAGCAAGGGCAGCTTCTTTAATTAAAAAGCGTGAGCCTCTTAATGCTGTGAGCTGCCCCTCAACCTGCAAGGCCCAGGGCCCTGTTTGGATTTGGGTTTGGATTTTATTCATTGTACTGAAAAACAGGATGAGGATAAAGAAGGCTTCCTGTGATTCTCAGCACACACTTTAGGGCGCTCGCAGGACGTTGGTCTGACTCAGGACCCTGACTCAGGGAGAGTCACGGGCGTAGCTCAGCCCCTCTGCCCTCGGCTAAGAATCCCTCCACACCGGGCACATATTCTGCTATCTCTTGATACAATTTATTTGTTGTTCAATATGTGATTGACTCTCCATGCGTCCAGTGCAAAGACACTGCATGGTTTGCCACGGCCTTTTCCAGTTTATTTTAGAGATGAGGAAGTTGAGCTCAGCTCAGGGTCACTTAGCTAGGAAATGTCTGAGGCTGGATTAAAGCTTTCATCTCCAGGCACTCTATGTGTTTGGTACCTCCTAACTGCCCCTGATACGATCCAAACTCTTCCCAATTTGCCTCTTCTGGTCTCAAGAAGCCCCGATGACGCCCATCTGGTCAGAGACTGAACACAGTGGGAGAACAGCAGTCTCAGTGTGGGTGCCAGGGAACTCCTTGCATGGGGAGCTCCATATTGGCAAGGACACAGGAACTCACCCCCTGGCTCAAGGCATAGCTCCCCCCTCCATCATCAAAGCTAATGAAACTTAAGTTCCTTTGATCCTGGGATTGATGTGAGATCTACATCCTTCACTAATGAGAGCTGTTCCCCATGAACATGCATTAATGGCAAATTCTCCAGGAAGGGGAACTTAGAGCTCCAGGATCTCTCCCCTTCTCATTTATTTTTATCCCTTCTGTACCATAAACTATCTCGTTGTCTACTTTCACCTGCTTGATTTACAAATGACAGCACTCTGTCATTTTTTATGTTTTTATGGTAAATTCTGCAAGGCTGCTGATCCTATTGTGTGTTCAGGAATACTCGATAGTATATTGCTTCACACTCTGTGCTAGAACACCTTTTAATTTTTTTTTGGGGGGGAGAGGCAATACTAATGGGGTTAAGTGACTGGCTTGTGGGCCCATATAGCTAGTAAGTATTAAGTGTTCAGAGTTTAAGGCTAGATTCAGCTGTCTAGTTCCCAATTTTTTTGTATAAAGGACCTTTTACAAATCTACATTTACCTCACTTGCCTTCTGAGCCATATCTGAGGAAAAGGGGTTAGATTTTTCTTTATTGCATGAGACTGCAAGACTCTTGGGCATACAGCCAAAAGACCTGGATTCAAATCCTGGCCATTTCACTTACTCTCTGTGTGACTTTGGATACATTATTTAAGGAGAGTAGGGAGGAGGGCAACTTCCACATCTTTAAAATAAGGTAATTTGACTATTGCTCCCTTCTTTAGGCCTATAATCTTATGGATTTAACAGACCACTGCCCAGAAAGCTAATGCAGATTGCCAAGGAACCTTCCTTACAAGCTGGGCCTGGCCTTTATAATCCAAAAAATGCAGCTTTAAGGAAAGGTTCCCAGTTTAACCCCTTTGAAGTCACAGTAGTATTTAATTACAGAAGACAGCTAGCTAACTGCTTTGGCTGAAAGAGCTTGAAACAAGGAGGGAAACTAATTTTTAAAAGTAATTGGGATGGGATCAGTTTACCTGTTTAATGAGTAGCTTCCAGATGGGTTGGATTTCAACTTCAATGGCATTGGGTCCACAGATGAACCTCCTGTAAGACATTGGTCATTCATCAACGTGACATGCCAGGAAAGGAGGCGTCTTCCCTCTTTCAACTCAGCTCTCAGTTCATAGTAGCAACTTTCTGTTCATTCTTTTTTTTCAATTTATTGTTTGGTTTCATTGTTTGCTTAAATAATCATGAAAATGCTCCTGCCCCCCTCCAAATGAATGCATGAATATGCACCTGGTTAATTCAGGATGAATTTTCTCCTCAATGTTACTTCATTTAAAATATATATTTCACTGTGCATGTTGAACATATACTGGGTCACTTGCTGCCTAGGGGAGGGGGTGGAGGGAAAGGAGAAAGAAAATTTGGAACACAAAGTTTTGCAAGGGTGAAAGTTGAAAACTATCTTTGCATATATTTTAAAAAGAAAAAGGGGGCAGCTAGGTGACGCAGTGGATAGAGCACCAGCCCTGAAGTCAGGAAGACCTGAGTTCAAATCTGATCTCAGACACATAACATTCCCTAGCTGTGTGACCCTGGGCAAGTCACTTAACCTCAATTGCCTCAGCAAAAAGCAAAAAAAAAAAAAGCTATTATTTTAATACATAAATATATTTCAAGAACATATACAGATGCATTTCTGCACATATTGATTCTCCCGTCTTAAGGGTGTTTTAGTAGTACACAGAAGTACTACTGTAATTCATTTCCTTCCCTGGTCATGAATTATCAACCCTGGGTCCCCAAAGGCCATGAATGTGGATCACAAGTTTGGATAGATTATGTCAGAGTGGAAAGACTTCAGCTGTGGTTCTCAAAACATAACAAGGCTACTGTGACAAGAGTTTGGATATGTTTGAAAAGGTAAATCAATCATAGATTGAAAAAAACATGATGAATTCATGGGCCATGTCAACCCAGAAAGCAAAAAGGAAAAAAAAAAGAATGCTGCCCACTTCTGGGGGGGGGTAATGTTTCTGTGTGACAGGATCAGAAAATGGGAAGAGAAGACGAAGAATGAATCCCATCATTTTCAGATGATCAATAAATATTAATTTAAGTGTTGGCACTTTAAATCAGAGATCTTTGTATAATGATCAGTGCCTTGTTAAACTCTTACAGGAGCTGATCTCCACCAATACTAGACTCTTTAGTGTATATAAAAATACTTTCTTCAATAAGAGAGCTCAGAAGTCCTGGGCTTGTCAAGCATCAAATTATATTATAAAAATGAAGTTGATTATATTTCAACAGATAGGAAATGATTGGTTCCAGATAAAGGTTCACTTCCAAATCAGTTATCTGTATGCAGCTAGATTATTGGCAACAAAGAGCAAAAGTCAGTATCAACCCCAAATTAGAAATTGTGACTAAATGGGAAGAAGACACTGAAGATTTTCACTGATTTCAATGTGACATCCAAACCATCTGGGAATGGGCAGAGAAAGAGAGAGAGACAGAGACAAAGACAGACAGACAGAGGAAGAGAGACAGGGACAGAGAGAGAAATGGAGGAAGAGAGACAGAAAAAAAGACAGAGAGAGGACACAGAGAGAGAGAGAGCTGTTTTTAAAAATGATTATCTTAAAAACTCCTTTACCTTTTATCTTGAAAAGCAACATCTTAAAGAGAATTCTTAAGTGATTTTGGTTGCTATTCAAAGAGAAGTGAATGGAGGGACTATGTTTTCATAATAGATAAGAAATCAGCCTTTGGAATCATTGATGAAAATTATTTTGACTCTGATCATGCTCACAGCTGATAGTTATTTTTAAAAAGAATTTCTGGTAAATTTCTTTATTTTTAATAATATTGCTTTATGAATCATGTTGGAAGAGAAAAATCAGAGCAAAAGGGAAAAACCATGAGAGAGATTAAAAAAAAAAAACAGAAAAAAGAAGTGAACATAGCACATGCTGATTTACATTCAGTCTCCTTAGTTCTTTTTCTGGATGCAGATGTCATTTTCTATCCAAAGTCTATCGAGATTGCTTTGGATCTCTGAGCCACTAAGAAGAACCAAGTCTTCCTAGCTGACCATTGCCCATTCTTACTGTTATTGTGTACAATGTATTCCTGGTTCTGCTTGGTTCCCTCAGCATCAGTTCCTGTAAATCTTTCCAGGTCTTTCTAAAATCAGCTTGTTCAGCATTTTTTATAGAACAATGATATTCTATTATCTCAATATACCACAACTTGTTCAGCCATTCCCCAATTATTGGGCATCTACTCATTTTCCAATTCTTTGCCACCACAAAAAGAGTGGCTACGAACGGTTTTGCACCTGTGGATCCTTTTCTCTTTATGATTTCCTTGGGATACAGACCCAGTAATGGCACTGCTGCCAAATTTCTCTCCAGAATGATTGGACATTTCACAACTCCAGCAACAATGCCTTAATGTTCCAGTTTTCCCACATCCCCTCCAACATTTATCATTATCTTTTCCTCTCATCTTAGCCAATCTGAGAGGTGTGAAGTGGTACCTCAGAATTGTTTTAATTTGCATTTCTCTAATCCAAAGAGATTTGGAGCATTTTTTTACATAATTATAGATGGCTTTAATCTCATCACCTGAAAATTATCTGTTCATATCCTTTGACCATTTCTGATAAGTATTTTTTAAAAATATGTATGTCTTTATTTTATTTTGTTATGACTCAACCCCAATTCAAACTCATCCTATTCAAAACATATATCACCATTCCCCTTACTTCACCAAGCATCCATTTCCTTCTAATATTCCTATTTATCTTGAAGGCTCCTCCATCCTTGCTCTCATTTGGGCTGAAGTCATTGGGGTTCTCTCTTACTCTAACTTGTCCCTCAAAACCCCTCAAAATCCAGTAGCTTAGTCTATGTCTCCTTGCCTGATAAATATGTCTGGAGGGAGGATATCCCCTCTGAATATCTCACCTCCAGTTATTATTGAGCAGAGGGAGGATAAGGCAGAAAATGAAAGAAAATGAAAGACTGGAAAGACAGCCAAGGAGGAGCAGTCTGGTCCCCATTTTCTAGAGGAAGGAGGGTTCTTCAGGATGCCTTACCTGATCTCTTGTTCTTCCTTCCTCAGTCCAGATCCATATGTGTGATGGATGTCGGAACAGGAGTTGCTATCCTCCAGAAGTCTGTGGTGTCCAGAAGAACACAATTCAGCTGCTGGCAGTATCATGCTGCTCTAACCAGCACTCCCCGTACCCCCATCCACCCACTGTAACCCAGTAAGTTACAGGCAGACTCACCCAACTTTTTGGAATTGTTCTTCCACGTTGTCCCAAATATACCTGATTTTCTGCACCTGGATATACCGCACCTGGAAAAGCCAAGGTAAGAAGGACACAGCTGATAGCCTCCAGTGGAAAGAAGACACGGGTTCGAGTAGCTCTAGTCCCAGTGATCCATGATCTAAAGCAAGTCTTTTTCCCCTTAGGCTGCAGTTTCCTTAACTGCTAACTGAGAGGGAGAAACAGGATGAATGCAGGGTCCCTTCCACCTCTCTCATCTCACTCTGTGTACCCTCTATTCTGCTTTATTGTCTATTGATGATTCACAAACCTTACAGAGTTGATGAAACCAAGTCTCCCAGAGGTCATTGTCCAGCTAGGAAGAGTCATGCCAGGCTTCAATATCTGTCTTCTGACTCAGGGCGGTGCACTAACCACTCCACCATCCTGCCTGTGTACCCGTGGGGATAGCTGCCACCCTTCCCCCACACATCGAAGTCTCATTCTCAAGGTTACTTACTTTTAACTCTGGCTTTAGCACAGCTCTATTTATGACTGAATGGCGATCAGCAACAATAGTATCTCCTGATTTGGGGTTTATGGGGTTCTTCAGAACAGACAAGTACAGGCAGATCACTTTCTTCCTTGTGTATTTCTGAAATTCATCCTAGGAAAAGACCACCCGACTCAGCCAGTTCCCCAGTGCTCCTCAGGTGATATGGTGGGGGAGTGCAGGCAGCCATACCACCCACCCTGGCTGCACACCTACTGTGTGGAAGGCTCTGAGTGCAGATCTCAGCCTGGCTGCCGGTTCCATATCCAGGAAACCTACGCTAAGGCTTAATGGTTTCTTTAAAGGTACTAAAAAGGCAAATTTTAAATACCAGCTTCCATTAAAATAATAGTTTACGCTATAATCGGCTTACTATCTCTTGTCCTAATTCAATTTCCCTCAGTGTGACACAAATTAACATTCACTGAAGAACTGCTTACTATGCCAGACATTGTGTGAGACTTTTACATAAAAGATAAAAAGCCAATTGTCTCTAATCCTACCTTCTACTTAACAGAACCTCAAACAAGCTCCAGGGTAATGGAAAAAAAAAAACAAAACATTCTCTCCATTTCACAGATGAAAAAACTGAGGTTGAGGAAAGTCTAAAGGACTCTCTGGAGCTTGCCATGTAATTGGTTTGGTGAGAACAAAAAGAAAGGGCCACATCTTGGACTCCAAAGATGGCCTTTTTGAAATCCCCCCCCATAACATTGCTTGGTCATGTGATATTAGATATGTAAATCCCTTATAATTTCATCAACTCAGTTTTCTCATCTGTAAAATGGAGGTGGCCATGGTGAAAAACCTTTGGAAATCTACACCTGAGATTTCACCAATGTAAGAACTCCAAACAAGCCAGAATCCTGGCGAGCTGGGCCCGGAGCAGATAAACGTTCCTTCCATGGCACACAGAGAGGAAGGCCAAAATCATTTTTCCTAAAGAATAGAAGCTCCTTGGAGGCAGGAATTGTTTCATTTCTACCTGTTTCCTAGCACCTAGGATAGCGCCTGGCACATAGTAGGTGCTTACTCAATGCTTTAGCCACACTGCTCCTTCAAGCACAATTGGAGGGTGGCTGGGGTAGGGGAGGCAGTGGGCAGTGCCACTAGACTTGCTGCCCTTGTCGGTAAGTAGCAGAGCTGGAACTCAAATACGGGACTGGCTCCACAGTCAGTATTTTTCCCACAGTCCCCTTCTGGCCTGGAAAGTCAAGAAGGGAAGGAAGTAGCAGCTACTCCCCCCTCCCTCCGCTAAAAACCAAGTCTCTTTGGTGATCTGGGGAAGAATTCCCCAAGGAGGAAGTTAGGAGAAAGGGGGAAGTAAGGGGAGCTCACATTGGAAGGAATCACAGCCTCCTTACTCTTCTTTTTTCTCTTCTGGTAAACTGAGAGACCTTTTAAGTGCAGAAGGCCGGTGCCCCCTCATACCTAAGAATTTATCTAATTCTAGAATGCCATTGCCCAGGGAGCCCCCAAACACCCAGAAGGAGCCTAGTTTCAGCATCCGTTGTCACAAAGGGGAAACCCACCGTTGTACGAAGCAGCACCACGTCGGCTTCTTGCAAGGGACAGGGCACGCAGTGTGCCCACACATTCCACTGTGGGCGCCAGTAGAAAAAGAGACTCAAGAGTCCCAAGGACAGGATGGAGCCCAGCAGGCAAAGGGCTCTGCGCAGGGTCTGGGTCTGATAGCCAAACACCTCCTGGGAGCAAACAAGAAGCCTTGGTTAGCTTTCCTCGAGACAGTTCTGGGCCAAAAGCAGAAGAGCCAGGTCTGGTTCCAGCTTTCCCAGTCCAGACTGTGCACTCCTTGATCCCCTTGGTGTAAGGACCAGAACAAGATGAAATTGGAGGAAGCCAGAGAGCTAGGTCAGAGCAGGAGGGAGGAAGGGATGGGGAGCAGGGGAGACCAGTTGTCAAACTCTTACCATATGCTCACTCAAAGTGACCTGGGCTGGAGGCAAATGTTGTTTTCTCAAATTCCAAGAACTTTACTTTTACAAAAAAAAAAAATTGAAAATTATATATTACCAACTTCACCCCAATTCTGCAATATGGATGGCCTGGGCAAGATAGACTACATCATTCCACAGAACACCTAGCGCATAGTAGGCATTTGTTTATTGATAGGGATTGATTGATCCAAAAAGTTCCTGAGTTCCTCATTGCCACAAGGATCAGGCACAAAATCCCCCATCTGGTTTCTAAAGTCCTTCAGAGTCTTCCTCCGGCCGATCATCCTAAGTGGCCGCTCATGGGTCCCCTGCCCACCATCTGCCCACAGACGGGCCAGTGTCTCTCCATCCTGATAAAACTCTCTTGTTTCTTCCTTCCCTGCAGACTATCATCTTCTGTCTCTTCTGCCCTTTGCAATTAAACTCCTCAAAAGAATATCTACAACAGATACTCTCCCCCCATTCTCTTCTTAAACCTTCCAACTTGGCTTCCATCCTTTTCACTTTATTGAAACTGCCTTCTCCACAGTTACTAAGGATCTTGTAGCTATTAAACCTAATGTCTTTTAATTAATTCTCATTCTCCTTGATCACTCTACAATCTTTGTCACTATGGATCACTCCCTTTTTCCTGACACTCTCTTCCCTCTAGGTTTTTGGGATATCCCTCCCCTCCTGGTTCTCCTCCTCCGTCTCTGACTAAATACACTCCAATGACTACCTTCAATTCAAATATAAAATCCTCTATTTTGCTTTTAAAGCCCTTCAAAACCAGCCCCCCTCCTACATTTCCAGTTTTTTTATAGTTTATTTTGATACATTGACACTGGCCTTCTAAGATACTCTATCTCAACTCCAGAAATTGTCTCTGGCTGTCCCCCATACCTGGAACACTTTCCCTCCTCTTCTCTGACTAATAACATCCATGGCTTCCTTTAAGTGCCATCTAAGATCTCACCTTCTAGCAGGAGCTTTTCCCAATCCTTCTTACTTCTTAGTGCATTCCCTCTGTGAATTATTTCCTCTTTATCCTATATACACTGTGATTTTTACTTATCTCTCCCATCCTTGAGGGGAGAGACTGTCTCTTGTCTCTTTTTCTAACTCAGAATTTAGCCTGGGGCATAGTAGTACTGCTACTTAAAATATATATGATTTAAAATTGATGATCATCCCTTGACTTTTTATGTTTAAGTTTTTTGGGGTCACTTTGATAACATGTAAATCTCTCCTCTCAAAATTAGTCCACTGTGAGTCCTCTTAAGTAATTTGATCTGTAGCGTAACATATAATTCTGATTGTGAAAATATGCAAAATCTTACAGATAGGGCTTATAGACAAAGGATTCATGGGACAGGAGACTGCCTCTCCACCACCCCACCATCCCGGGAATCAAAGCAGGAGGAGTACCAAGGGAATTGTGGGGATTGAGTGAGCCATACTGATTCATTCTATCTTGTGTCTCAATTCTGGAGCTAGCTAAAGTTCCCTTTCTTTTCAATTATGGGTCTTGTCCAATTTTTATCTTGTGAGAAAACTTTATTAAGTTATGGAAATGAGAGAAACTTGATTGTATAACTTGAACCTAGCCCTATGTGGCTAGAAAGCTAGACCTCTTCTACCTGCTATTAGAGAATCTTAACTAAGGACCTCGGTTATGCTGACCAGAAACCCAGTCAGATTTCAAGACTGATGCAAGGAGTTTTCTCAAAATTGCACATCTCAAACAAACCCATATCTGAAAATTAACCACATCCTGGTCAATCAGTTACTGGTTCCATGTTCCTTTGATTGAATATTAACACTTGGGGAGAGTAGAAAAATCACTTTTTCTGATGTCAGGGAATACATCTGTTTGTTCAGACTAATCTTTCCTCCAATCAAAAATCAAATTACCTAATCTCATATCCTGGGTTATATCTTGTTAATTGTATTCTTTTAATTTATAAAAATCTGTCTCTTCCTCTATTCAGTGTCCAGACCTAAACTGAAGAAGAGACCTTGTCCCATTTTCTTATGTAATTGGCTTGCATTGCTCAATAAATAAAAAGTTTCTGTTTCTTTAGCTATTTCATCACTGAATCAAATTCACCAATATTATTCCATTAACACTATAGCTATGAAACATAGGGCCTAAAAGTATCTTAAGAAATGGAATTGAAAAGGATATAGAGCCAAAATAGTAGATTAAAAGCAGGATTTCTTTCTTCCAGATTTCCATCTAAACAAAGTTAAAATAAGGCCTCAAAATGAATTCTGAAGTAATGGGACCAAGAATAGATCTGGGGGAAGCAATTATCCCACTCCCAAAAAACCTTAGAAAATCAGCAGAAAATGTCTGTCTCACAGAGGTCTTCACAGAGATAGAGCTCAGTCCAATGCCAGCAGCAGATCTTGGGAGGAACTAGATCTTCAGTGGCAGTCTCTCATATCAAAATACAAACTCAGAAAACAATGTCTAAACATCTACATGCAAAGCCTCAAATTAAAATGTGAATTGGTTTCAGGCTCCAAAAAAGAATCTGTGGCTAAATCTACAAAAGGATTTTAAAAATCAAATAAGAAATGTAAAAGAAAAATTGGGGGAAAGAAATGAGTGATGGAAGAAAATCATGAAAAAAAGAGTCAAGGGGCAGCTAGGTGATACAGTGGATAGAGCACCAGCTCTGAAGTCAGCAAGACTTGAGTTCAAATCTGGTCTCAGATACTTAATACTTCCTAGCTGTATAACCCTGGGAAAGTCACTTAACCTCAATTGACTCAACAACAACAACAACAACAACAACAACAAGTCAACATCTTGGTAAAGGAAACACCAAAAAAAAATGCTAAAGAATATAAAACCTGAAAACACAGAATTAACCAAATGGTAAAAGGCAAAAAAAAAATCATTAAACAAAAAAAGTCCTTAAAAAGTAGAATTGGGGGGCAGAGCCAAGATGGCGGAGTGAAAAGGTGACTTTCTGCCTCTCCTCCGATCTTCTCTCAAATCAACAATAAAATAAGCCTCTGAACTGATCTTCAAGTCAACGAACTCAGAAATATTTGGGCACGGCTCTCTGGAGAACTTCATATCAGGTTAGTCGGACTCGGACAGAGAGATAAATAGACGACCCCTGTGCAGGCCGGAAGTGAGGGTGGGACTCAGCTCAGCTCAGCTCTTCCTGGCAGAAGCTCCAAACTCCAAACTCCAAATTCTAAACACCTGGAGTTTATCTGAGGCACTCAGGACACTCTGCCCTGATTGGGGGCAGGTGTTCTGGCAGACTTGCCTTGTTTAAGGAGTAATTCGGACTTAGTCCTAGCCCCCACCGGCCCAGCACCTTAAGTTAACTCGCCGAAGTGCCCCAGGGCAAAGCGTCTTCAGCCGAGGTTTTTTTTCCCTACCTTAAAGAGATATCCACGATGTCTAAAAAAAAAAATGATGAAGAAGCAAAAGAGAGCTCTCACCATAGACAGCTTTTATCAAGGCAAAGAAACGACCTCAGATCCAGAGGTTTCTTTAGACAAAAATCCAGAAAAAAACAGCAAGGACCATCACTGGTCCCCTTTTCAAAAGGCCTTTCTGGAAGATTGCATAAAGAACCTCAAAAGAGAGCTGGAGGATAAATGGGAAAATAAACTGAAATCAGCACAAGAAGGATACAGTATCTTGCAAGAAGGATATGATGCCCTGCAAAAGAGATATGAAAAAGACACCAATTTATTAAAAAATAAAATTAGTGAAGTGGAAAAAGAGTGCAATGAACAAATTTGCCAGTTACAAAAGGAGCTTAAAAAGGTAACTGAAGAAAACAACACTTTAAAAATAAGAATTGAACAAATGCAAGTGAATGACTCACTAAGACTTGAAGAATCAGTCAAACAAAAATTAAAAAATGAAAAATTAGAAGAAAATATGAAATATCTCCTAGGAAAAACAACTGACTTAGAAAATAGATCTAGGAGAGACAATCTAAGGATTATTGGACTTCCTGAAAGCCATGATGAAAAAAAAAGAATCTAAACACTATCTTCCAGGAAATCCTGAAAGAAAACTGCCCTGAGATTGTAGAATCAAAGGGCAAAATCACCATTGAAAGAATTCACCGATCACCTCCTGAAAGAGACCCCAAAATTAAGACCCCAAGGAATATCGTGGCTAAATTTCAGGACTATAGCACCAAGGAACAGATTCTGCTAGCAGCTAGAAAGAAACAATTCAAATACCGAGGATCAATAATTAGAATCACACAGGATCTGTCAGCTTCCACACTGAAGGATCGAAGGGCTTGGAACCAGATATTCCGAAGGGCAAAGGAACTTGGATTACAGCCAAGAATAACCTATCCAGCTAGAATGAGCATTATCCTCCAGGGAAGAAGATGGTCATTCAATGATATAGGTGAATTTCACCTATTTCTAATGAAAAGACCGGATCTGAACAAAAAATTCGACACCCAAACACAGAACTCAAGAGATGCATAAAAAGGTAAAAAGGAAAGGACTCTTGAGAACTTTATTTTTACTAGGGGGATACTCAAAGTTTGGGGATATAATTAACTAGATATTACTTTGATAATATGAAAAAGAGAACTAGAGGGGAAAAGGTTGTCATACTGGGGAAAAGAGGGAAAAAGTGGTAAAATAAGATCTAAAAAAAAAAGGAGGTAAAAACAAGGTAAAATCACTTGAAGAGGCAAAGAAAACCTAATATAATTGAGAGAAAGAGGGGAGGGAGATGAGCACTGTGTAAATCTTACTCTCATCAGGTTGGGCTCTAAAAGTGTATATCAGACATTTGATTTCACATAGAAACTTGTCTGTTGCTAGAGGGAAGTGGGAGGGAAAGGAGGAAAAGCAAGGGACAAACTAATAGAAGGGAAATCAGGGGAAAGGAGTAAAAACAGGGGGAGGGGATCTAAAGGGTGGAGTATTGTTTGGGGGAGGGGGTCATCAAAAGCAAAGTACTGAGGAGGGGGGAAGGGAGAAAGGGGAAAGGAAAGGGGAAAACATAACTTGGGTAAATAAGATGGCAGGAAATAAAGAATTAGTTATTCTAACTGTGAATGTGAATGGGATGAACTCTCCCATAAAGCAGAAGTGGATATCAGACTGGATTAAAAACCAGAATCCCACAATATGTTGTCTACAAGAAACACATTTAAAACATAGTGACACATATAGGATGAAGGTAAACAGCTGGAGCAGAAAATATTATGCTTCAGGTGAACAAAAAAAAGCAGGGGTAGCAATCCTTATCTCAGATCAAGTAAAAGCCAAGATAGATCTAATCAAAAGAGATAAGGAAGGAAACTATATTTTATTAAAGGGTACCATAGATAATGTAGCAATATCTATACTAAATATATATGCACCAAGTGCAATAGCACACAAATTCCTAGGGCAGAAATTAAGAGAGATGCAAGAAGAAATAGACAGCCAAACGATACTAGTGGGGGATCTCAACCTTGCTCTCTCAGAATTAGATAAATCAAACTACAAAATAAACAAGAAAGAAACTAGGGAGATAAACCAATTGTTAGAAAAGTTAGGTATGATAGATCTATGGAGAAAGTTGAATGGAGACAGTAGGGAGTTTACTTTTTTCTCAGCAGTCCATGGAACCTATACAAAAATTGACCATGTATTAGGGCATAAAAACCTTAAAATCAAATGCAGAAAGGCAGAAATAGTAAATGCATCCTTTTCAGATCATGATGCAATAAAAATCACATGCAATATAAGGCCAGGAGAAAATAAACCAAAAGGTAATTGGAAATTAAATAATCTAATCCTGAAGAATGAATGG
>JAJPUD010000221.1:54509-116647 GCA_023553655.1 Myrmecobius fasciatus | reverse complement strand
CCCCCCTGATCTTGCTCTGGGCCGGTTCCCTTAGTTCCAGACTCCCAGTTCTGGAGCTCAGACCCCACTTCGCTGGCTCAGACATCCCAAGGGTCCCCTTGGGATGGGGTCCAGGGGCTCCTTTGGGGCCTGAGCTCTGCCCAGGCCTGTCTGGGGCCCCATCAGCTCAAGGCCTTTGACTCCATCTGACCTGTTAATTCCTGCTCACCTGTGGCTCTCCAGCCCCTCCCCACACCTGCAGGGGCCCCCAGCAGGGCACACCAGACCTGGATCTCTGGAAACAGTTCCCAGGTACTGGGGAGGAAGGGAGAGGAGTTCCCCAATCGATGACTAATTTCAATTGCCATCCTGGTTATCTCCATTTGTTGGAGGGCTCTAAGAGACATTATTTTTTCCCTTCCAGATTTATTCACAGACACAGACCCAGGAGTCCACACGTGTGTATTCACCACATGCACATCAACACCACAGCAACATGCAGCAGATGGCCACAAGTGTGTCATGGTCCACATGCTTTTCTCACACATGTACACATGTGCCCATGTGTGCTCGTGGTTCTACACACATGCACCCACAAGCTAAACCAGGCCCAACGCCTTTTTGACACTTGGGGAGTTCATGAAGACAGTACCAGGCTCAGCAAAGGAGGTTTTCAGGGGCAGAGGCTGCAGGAGGGCCCGGGCACTGACCAGTCTGAAGGACGACGGCCCTCACTGTTCCTGAGCCAGCCGACTTGGTCTGGATGACCTCGGTGCCACAGAAGAGAACATGTCTCTTGTAGTCCTCTTCACCGTGTAGTTTCCAGGGAACGGTGTCTCCCACCTTGGGCAAGGCTGTTTTGATGACAGGAATACTCTCCCCTGAAGAACAGAAAGCTCTCGTTGGGTAACACTTAATGATGCCCATGGGGCCATTCCTCTGCCAGGGGTAAAAGAGGCAGCTGTCCCATGCCTATGATGCACAATCCCCTCATTTCTTAAGTGAGACTTAGCAGCCCCCCCCAAAAAAAATTGAGGATTAAAGAGCTTGATGGAACCTCGGGAGTGGGGACCTAGCTACCTACATCTTGCCCTGCTCCCCTAGCCCCCACCAATACCACCAAACAGCTGAGAAGTATAGGACATCCTCTGTCTTTAATCTCCATGCTCCTGGACTGGACAATGGCAGAGAAGGATTAAATTTAAGCTTCAAATGGGCATGGGATCCCCCAGATTCAGCACGCCACCCAATTCTCCACCTGATTTAATTCAGCCATTGAAGATGGTTGAGCATTTCTTAGGCAAGCAACAAGGCTGCCTCCTTTTATGTTCCTCCACCACTGGGCCAAGCCCCTGGCTCAGCACACTGTCGTCTAGGTCATGAATCATCCTCCTTTCTACCTGTTTCAGAAGCAGACAGCCCTTCAGACTGGCCAGAGGCCATGGGCGGCAGCGGTGAAAGGATTCAGACTTTCTCTAAGGACAAGGGTTACATAAATAGAGAGTCTGGATAATAACAATTCTAGGGAAAAGACAGGGAAGGACAACTTCTCAGCAGAAGAGACGCTAAGGGAGGACAATAACTAAATCCAGATCTCATTTCTGACTATCAAATAACCTCCCAAGGCCCCAGACAACTTTGTAAAACTACAGTTTATAGGTGCGTTGCCAGTCTGATCAGCAGAGGGAGTTTCCACACCAGAATTTCCCACACACTAGTGAAGTCATAAATACTTTCTCACTCCTACCCCCCCCCCAAAAAAAATCAGCACCTTGGACAGTGCTATTGTAAGACCACAATTTATAGGTGGGTTGCCAGTCTGATCAGCAGAGGGAATTCCCACACACTACAATTATAAATACTTCCTCACTCCCCACCAAAAAAACAAACGAACCAGCACCTCGGACAGTACTATTTTGTGAGCATGGTGGTTTGGTAGCCACCATCATAGATTGAAGCCTGCAATGACTTAATCAATTAGTCAGCACCTACTACATGCCAGACCCCATGCTAGGTTCAAGGGCTACCAATACAAAGCACGAAACAATTACTATTCTTAAGGAGCTTAGGCTCTGGTAGGTAAAGAAGTCCTGCAGAGTTGCCTGAGTTAGAGATTATGTGACTAGGATCACAAAACTAGCAATATCAGAGGAAATATTGAACCAAGGCCCTTTGGACACCAATACTCAGAATCTAGCCACGAGGCTACACTGTCTCTACCTTTCACATAATAGGCTATTGATAAAGATGTATTGGATTGAATTTTGGATAAGAAGAAGGAGCAAGAGGTCACACAGTGATTCAACTGGCAGAGCCAAAATTTGATCCCCAGATCTCTGGCTCCAAAATGAAAACTCTTCTTCCTCTTCCATAGCTTCTGTTATTCCTAAACACACAATTGTCTTCACTGGGGGCTACTACTGAGAACCAGAGTCCCTGGCTGTGTTTGGTGTCATCTAAGGAGAGTGTGCATATGATTTTTTAGGTATTGTCACAGCAGGACAACCTAGTATAAAATAGCATTCATTTATTTATTGCAAATGAAGTAGAAGGGTTCTAAAAGACCCACTTCAGATCCTGGCCTTGCATTTACAGTCTGTGTGACTCAACAGGTCCATTTTTCTGACCTCAGCTTCCTCATCCATGAAATGAGGGGGTGAGACTTTACAAGATTTCCACATAAACTCTCTAGTCCCTCAGTCTCAGTTTCATGAGGTCTGTGGGAGTACTACTCAGTCACCCAGGTCCATATTCCCCTCCTAGTTCCCTTTCACCCCAGGGCCGGCCACCGCCACTGAATTTAGATTATTCTCAAATCACCAAGAGGACCCAAGAATGAGGTCCCCTGAGATCAAAGCACTGGCTGAGGAGCTCCTCATGAGGTGACAGTGGGCCTGCAGCTTCAGACAATCCATGACACCCTAAGATTTTAAGCACAGGGAGTCTCTTCCCACCTGTCAGCATGCTTTCATTCACAACGCATCCTCCATCAATAAGAATGGCATCACATGGTAGCTGCATTTTGTTCCCATTCAATAATAATAGGTCTCCAGGGACCAAGTAGCGGGACTCTAACTCTTGGGTACCTGCTGAAAGTTTGAAGGGATAGATATTGAGTCTGGATCGCTTTCCTCTCCCAGTAGAAACATTCATCCCCCACCATCCAATGAGTCCATGCCAGTTATTAGGACAGAAAAAGTGAAAGGAAAGACTATGGCTGCTCACCCCCAAAAGCTAATAGAAGACTACGTGGCGAGGAACAGGGTGAAGATGAAGCTTGTCCCTGCATCAACATTTACATCCCACTTTCTGTCCTTTTTTTCCAAGAGATGGGATGACTGGGTCATTCCAATCTAGAAGGTAAAGGGGAATAACCAGAAGGGACTCACCTTTTTTCCTGCACACAGTGACCAGGACGCTATTATGAGATTCAACTAACCGGTGGAGCTTTATGGATTGCTGGAAATGCAGAGGTGGACACAGGAAATCGTGTTAATGCTTAGGATGCCCAGTTGAGGGGTCGGCCTTGGCAAGCCAACGTGGAATATTATGTGCCAAGCAATTGAGTTAACTAATCCCAAGGACAGGGATAGAGATCCCAGGATTCTGAGACTAAGCCTGATCATCCCTTTCTTTGGGGATCAAGGAAGAGACAGACGGGTGTAAGACTGGCCCCAGAGAGGAATCCTCCATCATTCTTTACTCCCTTGAAAGTGGTCTTCAGAATCAAGAAATACTAGAAAAATCTGGAATTAGGTAAGTTATACAGAATTAATTTACCTCATTGTATATGCCCATGTTGTGTCTGGCCCTGTGCCAGATGGGAGGTCCAAAGACAAAAAAATGATCTAGGTCCTGCCATCCAGGAGGTTACGTTCTATTACACCTTTTCACTACTGCTAATGACTGGATCCAGAACGATCCACAAATAAGAAACTCCACCTCTTGGCTCCAGGGATTTTCTCTGGCTGTTGGCCAATGTTCTCCCTCCTTCTACTCCAACTACTTATGTCCCTGGCCTCCACCTTCAATAGGAAGGCTTCCCCAATGCCTCTTAACTCCAGAGCCTTCCCTCTGCTAATTGTTTCCCATTTATATAGCAGATAGCTTGCTTTGTGTATATTAGTTTTCATGTTTTCATATTTTCTCTGTCTTTGGACTCTCTGTATCCCCAATGTTGAGCACAGCAACTGGTACGTGATAGGTGTTTAATGAACATTTATTGAATTGTACTAGTTATCTTCCTAGGACACACACTTAACAGGTTCACTTTGATGCATGTAGCCTCAAAGCAACCTTCCAGAATAGGGACCCCCAGAAAGGGTGGAGTTCAGGTTCTTTCCCCCATCTCTCCCCTCTCTCCTTGCATTTTTAGAAAAAAAATCCTGCCTGTACAGGAAGTCTTTTCTGATCCCATTTAATGTGAGTGTATTCACTCACATTATCTCTAATTATTTCTAAATCTGTACATTTCTCCTCTCAATAGAAATTAGTGACTCACCCAGCAGACAATAGGAAATTAATAAATGCTGAAGAACTATATAGTTGTTTATATGTTATCTCTCCCATTAGACCGTGAGATCCTTGAGAGAAAGGACTGCCTTTTTGCCTGCTTTGGTATCCCCAACACTCAACACACAGCAGGCACTTAATAGATGCTGAAATCCAAGCTCTTTAGAAGATGGAAGCTCATCTCCCTGCTTCCAAATGCTGCTTCTAGTGCATCAAGGCTCACTAACTAAAGACTCACCTCACGGAGGTCATACACTGTTAAGGTGATGGAGATAATGGACATTATGATGATGGCAACAGCATATTCCTTATAGTCCTCACTGAACCACAGGCAGACACTGAAGAGCTGGAACACGTAGAATGGATTGAGAACCTATTGATGCCCCCCCAAAAAGAAGAGGAACATGTGACCACCATGGCACTCCCCAGCCATGATAACAAGGACAGCCCAAGGTTGTGACCACAATGACTCCCCAGCCATGACAAGAAGGACAGCTCAAGAGTGGGACCACCATGGCACTCCCCAGCCATGACAAGAAGGACATCCTAAGAGGGTGACCACCATGGCACTCCTCAGTCACAAGAAGGACATCCCAAGAGTGTGACGATAATGACACTCCCCAGTCATGACAACAAGGACATCCCAAGAGTGTGACCACCATGGCACTCCTCAGTCATGACAAGAAGGAAAGCCCAAGAGTGTGACCATCATGTTACTCCCCAGCCATGACAACAAGGACAGCCCAAGACTGTGACCACAATTACACTCCCCAGCCAGGACAAGGGCATCCCATGACTTGTCGCCAACCATCCATGTTTGTTTTCATCTCTAAGTCAGTTGGTAAGCCTGCTTATCAAAATGCATGGATTAAAGATGATGTTTTCTTTTTCATGACCAAGGCAGAGTGGAAGCTGTTCAATTTGAATTCAGCTTTGATACCAGCTCCTCCCAGAGATGCCCACTATCCTTAGGTTATCGTGTCAGTTTCCTCCACTTGAGCTCCCCAGGGCAATGAAGGTTGCCACCAAATTGAGAAAAGCTCATTATAAAGCCAGGGTCTTTTTCTTCTCAGGCTGTGTGGTTGGTGCTGCTTTTCTTCCATACCTGAAACCTCAGAGAAAATGGACATTTCTGCTGTGTTGATACTTATTCCTTGAGGCAATATTGTAGGGAATGGAGAGGGGAAGGCCTTTGAGCATCGCTATTCCCACAGTTAAAGGAGATGTTGTCAAGGAAGGCAAATTTAGTTGGGAAATGGGGGTAGGACCCCGTTAAGTCTATGAATGTCAACTAAAGTCCTGTCTTTTATAGGGAACTAATTACCTTAGATTTGCTAAACTGAAAGTAGAGAAGCAAAGTAGTTAGTGCCCATGGAGAGCATCTTTTCATACTCCTTCACCAGAACAGAGAATTAAAAGTGACCTGAAAGGTCAACAAGTCCAACACTTTGCTTTTACAGATAAAACCTAAGGCCCAGAGAGATTAGTTGAGTCACACAGGTTCAAAGCTAAGAAGTTTCTAAGATAGAATTTCAACCCAAGTCTTCCTAATTGCAAATCTAATACTCTATCCACTTGCCAAACTACTTCCTGGGGAAAGGACTCTGTCAGCAATGGAAACTCCAATGAACTCTTTTCCCAAGTCTAAGGCTAGTATATAGGAAAGAGTAATAAGAATTTTTGAAAAGCACAATTTTCAACACTTACTGTGTGCTAATTTGAGTACAAATACAAAAAGCAAGATAGTTCCTGCCTTATAGTCTAGCAAAGGATGGTCTTTTCTCCATGCTCATTGTCCTTGACTTTTCTGCAGCCTGTGGTGCCATTGGTCACTCTCCTCCTAGTCTCTTCTCTCTAGTTCTGGGGCCATCCCACTCTCTTGGTTCTTCACCTACCCATCTGAACACTCCTCATTCTACTTCACTGGACTTTCACCCACATTGTGCCTTCTTACAATGGGTGTCTCTTTTCTCTCTAGACTGGTAGTCTCTTCAGCTCCTGTAGATTGAATTGCCATCTCCATGCTGGTGATTATCAGATCTATCTTTCTTGTCCCATACTCTCTACTGACCTCCAATCCCACATCCTCGACTGCCTTCCAGACATCTTGAACCATAAGCATCCAGTAGCCATCTTAAAGTCAATGTGTCCAAAATGGAACTCTTTCTCCCTAAGCCCTCCTTCCAGTTCCTAACTCTTTATTACTATAGATAGAAACCCAATCCTCCCAGTCCTCCAGGTTCACAAGCTTAATCCTTCACTGTCTCCCATTTTCCTTCACCATATCCAAATCACTACCAAGCCTGCTGATGTCACCTTTATAGCATCTCTTGAATACATGTCCTTCTTTCCTTTGACTCATTGCTCATGTCTGGACTACCATGATAGCTTCTGGGGGGTGGCCTGCCTCAAGTCTTTCCCCATCCCAATCCCTCCTCCATTCTACCACTAAAGTGATTTTCCTAAAACACAGGTTTGATCATGTCATAAATTCCCGTGATTTCCTTAGCCCTTGTAGGATCAGATACAAAATCCTAGGTTTGACATTTAAAGTCCTTCCGATTCTCCTGCCTTTCCAGTGTCCTTACATCTTGATACCCCACCACACTGGCCTCCGATTGTCCTTCAAACAAGACCCTCCATTTCTTGGCTCCCAGCACGTTCTCCAGGCTTTTCTCTCCTGGATTGCTTCCCCTCCTCACGTTTGCCTCCCAGTTTCCTCAGCTCCCCTCACTTCCTTCAAGTCCCAACTAAAATCTTGTTTTCTGCATGAATCTTTTTCACAATTCCTCCCAATTCCAGCCCTTCTCATCTCTTAATTATTTCCTTTTTATCCTGTATACAACTTGTGTATGTATCTCTCTCTTTGAAGGTCAGGGTCTTCTGTCTCTTTTTGCTCTTAGCACAATGTCTGCCACACAGTAAGCACTTAATAAATGTTTACTGACTGACTGATGGGAGAGTACCATGTTTATGAAGATATGGTGATGTGATATTAGAGGCATAATAGGGGAGTTGTAGGAAGACTCTGACTTCTCCTGGTCAGGAACAGAAGTATTTATTGGAAAGGTTATTGTGTCTCCTGCAAGACACAGGGTGGAATTTTTGATCCTAGGTAAACATCATGGAATAAAAAAGACGGGCCCAGCATGAGCGTAATGAAATAAAAAGTGCTTCCCACCCACACCAGTCCTGACGGGTCACATTTTTACAATGCACCTGTGAACCTCTGGGGTTTAGAAGGAGAGATACAGAGACAGAAACAGAGACAGAGACAGAGAGAAACAGAGACAGAGAAAAGAGAGACAAAGAAAAAAGACAGCAAGAGAAAGGGGGAGGGAGGGAGGGAGGGAGGGAGGGAGGGAAGAAAAGAGAGACAGAGAAAAGGAGGAGGAGGGGGGGGAGGAGAAAGGGAGGAAGGGAGAGAGGAAGGGAGGGAGGAAAGAAGACTCACTTGAGGCTGGAGGAAGGGAGTGAAGGAGAAAGGAAGAGAAAAAAGGGAAGAAAAGAGAAGAGAGGGGAAGGGAGGAGAAGAAAGAGGAGGAGATGAGAGAAGATCACCTCCACCTGTAACGGTTTTTATTAAAGATCTATAAGCTGGTTTTCACGACAAAACCCAATGGATGCACTTGGTGGTGGAGGGAGCAAAGGAGAGAAGTCCTTCTTACCTCCTTGATGAGAAGTTTCCAAATGGGTGTGATCTCCACGTCGATGGCATTGGGGCCGCAGATGAGCCTCCTGAGGAGAGGGAAGATCAATTACAGACCGGCCCAACAGCTTCCTTCCAGCTCCCTGTCCTAAGCAGTCCCCTCTGCCCTCCTCTCTGGGCTCCTTTTGGATTATTACACACACACACACACACACACACACACACACACACACACACACACACCCTCCTCCATGTCATCAGAGAATTCCTGGGAGCCAGTACAATTGTCGGACCCTTAGGTCACTGCCTGGGAAGTCCGAGGAGTAAGGAAGGGAACCCAACACGGATCCCGGGGCCTGACCCCACAAGGACACAGACCGATCCTGCCCCCGGCCCTCTGCCTTCTCCTGAAACCTTCAGGACCCCCAGGGCCGGGTGCGGGTCATGCTCTGCCCTGGCCGGGCCTGGAGACGAGGGGAGCAGCCGTCCCAAGCCTTTGCCCCTCTGAGAGAAGCATGCTCCCGCACTCTGATGCAGACTGGCCCCAGCGGCCTCCCAGTCCCGGTCAGGTCCTCTAAGGGCCCGGGCCTCGGGCACCTGCTCAGGGGCCTCTGGCCCTGCCCCAAGGCCAGGGCTTGCTTCCTACCGAATCTCTTGCTCTTCTCTGCTCAGGCCCGACCCAAACTTCAGGTGTATCTTAGCAGCCGTGAAGCCGTCCTCCAGACACCTGAAAGGACACACAGAAGCTCTCACGGTGGAGCCAATGGGCAGAAGCCGGGCCTGGGGGCACAAGCCGGGACCATGGGGGCAGAAGCCAGGGCTTGGGGGGGGGGCAGAAGCCGGGGCCTGGGGGCAGAAGCTGGAGCCTGGGGGGGGCAGAAGCCAGGGCTTGGGGGGGACAGAAGCTGGAGCCTCGGGGGCAGAAGCCGGTCCTGGGGGGGCAGCTGCTGGATTCCACTCACCCGACCTTCTGGAACTGCTCTTCGGAGTTGTTCCAAACATACCTGATCTTCTGCACCTGAATGCACCTCACCTGCCAAGAGAGAGGCCCAGAGAAGCCGTGAGCATTCTGTCCCGACCGGGAGCCGGCCCGGGGCATTCTGGGACCATTCTGCTTCCCTGCTTGGGCACGGCTCCATGGGGCTTAATGTCCTGGTGGAGGAGTGGGCAGGGGGGCAGTGTGGGGTGTGAGAGAGACAGCCATCCTTAGGGCCGGGAGACCAAAGTCAAATCCTTCTCGGGACAGGTGAGTCTGGGGGAATCATTCAGCCTCTGAACCAATCAAAAAGTGCTTATGAAGCTCCTTTTATGGACTATGACCTTGTGTTAGAAATGCGCACTGGGATAACAAATCTAGGGCCCTCACCAAGAGAAAACAAAATGCTCATTTTTTATAAATAATCAGTGACTCACTTAGAGAGCCCAGACTAGTCAGCTTAGACTTGTGGAACCAAAAATGTCACTGAAATAGGATGACATAGAATCATTGTTCTGGAATGAATGAATGGTTGGGTGGATGGATGACTGACTGACTGATTGAATGAATGAATGAATGAATGAATGAATGAATGACATACTCTCTAAGATAAGGAGTCAAAGGTAACATCTGCACAAAGTATTCTAAGGAAGCTTAGGGGGTAAGAGAACATTTTCAGGGAGAGCAATTTGGGAAGACTTTGAGGTGGCTGGTGCCGGAGCCGAGCCCCAAAGGTGGCAGCCTGTGCAGATTGATGGAGGGGCAGGCCAGACAGCAGTCCACTTTGCCTGGGCTCTGGGTCCGAGCCCATCAGCCTTCCCATCCCCAGGACAGGTAATGACCCTCTTCCCCTCCTGCTACTCTGTGTGTCATTAGGAAGCCAGGTAAATATAAGTTCCCTGTGGGTAGGAAAGGTTTTATTGTATTGATTACACTTCTATATCACACACCTCACAGGCTGTGGCAAGAATAAAAGAGAGAACCCCGGTGGAGAGCTTAGCATGGGGCTGGCGCACAGTAGGCGCTTCATAAATGCTTGTTCCCTCCCCTCCCTTTCTGTATCTTCAGCTCCTCCTGGTACACTGTGACGCACAGCAGGTGGGCACTGACACAGAACTCGCTCCATCTATCCCAGTGGGTATAACTTTCTGAAGGTGCCCGTACCCAGTATCTTTGCCAGAGAACCCCTCCTGGGGGTCACAAAGATCAGCACACAACTGAAATGAGGGGACAACAAATGGCGCTCTGTTCCCAGGGGTCCCTTAGCGTGGCCTTAGGCTTGACTCGATCCGACTTGCCCACTACTCTGCTTGCCCAGTGTCACTGGGTCTCATTGGTGTCCTGGGGGCTCCCGGATGCTCCCAGAGCCAGGAAATGTTTGGCAGAATGATTGGCCCCTTCCCACTCAGCAGATGGGGTGGACAAAGGCCTGGCCAATGAGCTGGCCTGTGGACCCCCACACAAAGCACCCACACGGTGTGTGTGGACTTGACAAGCCCCTTTCGGCTCAGGGCTAGGTTCCCGATACTCCTGAGCCATTTCTGAAGCTCCCGAGTGACCAGCTGCCCTAAGACAGCCAAGACTTCTATGTCAGCCTGAAGGTTTGTGAGCAGCCCTGGTCCCTCCTGGCACGTGAGGAGGGTCACAGAGCCTCTTCCTTTGGCAACCTGGATTTCCTGGAGGTTGGGGTTCGAAGGAACATTTATTTCATAGGAGGACTGGACTGGGCAGTAATTGGCCGATCCAGGATTATTTGCTCATCCATTTGGCTGCTTCCTGGCCAGGCTCGGGGCTCCTGGTTAGCCCTCCCACCCTCCAGCCTCTGGGGACATCCTAGAGGTGACATCACTGGGCACATCCACAGGAAGGTCTGTTACTGAATCCTGAATCCTACAGAGTGAATTGCAGGGACTTGGTGGCCATGTGGGGCAGTGGAAAGAAGGGGAGTCTCCCTTGGATAAGCTGGGCTCTCTTCCCACTCTCTGCTCCTCTGGGTCGCTAAACCTGGAAGGCCCCTGTGGGCGTTAGATCTCAGATCCCAGCGTGAAGTCATTTCATGTCCTGCCTCAGTTTCCTTATTTGTGAAACGGAGACGGGTAAGAGTAGACGGCCCCTGCGGTCCCTCCAACTCGAGAACGAGGATCCCATGACTTCTGTGGCATTTGTCCTGCTTTGTTTTGGGGGCATGGGGTGGCTCCCATTTGAAGAAAACCCCCAACATCCCCTGAGAACTAACTTTTTGCTTTCTTTTTTTGAGCAAAATGCGATGCCATTCAGGGGACGGCCAAGGTCCCAGTCTGGACGCATGCTCCCTGCTTCCTGGAGATGGGCAGAGCTGCCCGCGAGCCCTGCCACCCTCCACATCCTACCAGAAAGGGCCCGGTCCTAGAGACGCCGCTTGCCCACACCGTGGCACAGGGTCCAAGGCCATAAAGTGGATGCCAGGCGGGACCCGGACTCACCTTCCCGGGCATCTTTCACCAAAGAGCACATGCTACATGGAGAGGCATGAACCGGTCTCCCGAGCCCCACACAATCGTGTCTCAACTAAATCTACTTACTCGGAGAAATGTTTGGTTTGGGTCATTAACTGCCAATGTGGATTCTAGGCTGTGGAGGACGGTGTGCCTGCTTCCTAATGCAGCACCCGGAAGCCCCGAGTCCTCGTGCCAGGAGGTGTGCCGCCCGTGTCTGTGCCAGCCACTGGGATACGCCCAGTTCTGTGCCAGGCGCGCCAGTGCAGACGTGACAGGTCTATACTAGCCTCCTCCAGGTGCCCAAGGCCGGCCCCCATAGACCCACTTCCTACCCCCCCCGTAGGTCCCCAGAGCCCGAGCACCCTCAGACAAAGGACAGCAGCTCTTGAGAAGTCAGCCACCCTCAGCCCAAGCCGTTCAGAACAGATGTGGGGACGCCATGCCCACAGAGTGCCACCGACTCCCAGGCCAGGCGCTGGGCTGGGCTCCCAGGGAGCTGCACTAGTGGGCTGTCCCATGGCCCTTCTCCTTGTCCACAAGGGTCTGCGATGACCGGGGAGTCTCGCTCCCCTCCCACAATACAAAGACTCAGAGAAGGTCTCCCGACTCATCGGTCCTTTCTGGCCCTTGGTCTTCTAGCCTATAAAATGAGGGCATTGGACCGGACTGGACAATCTGGGACGCCGGCGTCCTGGGGGCTTTATGGGCTTCGGGGACCAACAGAGACATCACCTCAGGGCAGCTCGTGGAGCAGCCGCCCCGAGGCACAATCAGGGACCCTCATCCCTCCCCTCTGGAGCACTTCCACGCTCCCTAATTGGTCTCCCTCTGCCTCCATTCTGTCCCCTCTCAACCCACCCTCTACATGGTGGTCCAACAGCACAATTCGAATCCCCTCCCTCCCTTGCTCCAGAAGCTTCAGGGGATCCCACGTGAGTCTGGGATCCCACTCCCTCTGGCTGGCCTTTCAGATCCACCTCACCCCCCCCCAATCCAGTCTCTCTTCCTCTTCCTCCTCTTCTCATACTCTGTTTTCTGGGCAAACTGGGCTATTTCCTGCTTCCCAAACACTGGATTGCATCTCCCACCTCCATGGCTTTGCACGAGCCGGCCTCGGTGTCTCCCTCTCGCTCTTCCCCTCTGCCCTAATATTTCTTGCACCAGTTGCTGATTTCTGTTGGTTTTGTTATTGGTCTGGTCCACCATGGCCCTAGGATTTCTTCAGGGCTCATTTCAAATCCCGGCTTCTCCAGGCTGCCTGTGCCCGTGCCCACAGCCACGTTGCCCACCCCCCCCCCATCAGTCAGGGCCTTTTTACTTACCCCATCTACATTTTCTGATCCCTGGGCGTACACTTTCCGCCCAGTGCGATGGCCGCTTGCTTTCCTCCCTTCTCTTCCCAGAGACCCAGACACCCAGTGGCCCCGGGGAAACGATTTTAGGCTAAATACAAAGAGCTCCCCTTGACCTCAGAGGGATGAGCAGAAATCCGCTCCCGGGGGTGTCCCGGGCTTGCGGTCCGGCGGGCTCCGCTCCTCAGCCCTGTCCTTCCTCCCCTGCCCGGCAAAGCTGTACACTTGAGTCCTCCTGGCCTCCGGCAGGGGGGCTGCCCAGAGCTTCCATCTTGCCTCAGACTGCAAGGACCTCCTCCACTTTTTGTTTGTGATGGAGCGTTCCCAGAAGACATTTGTTGGCCGGATTCTTAACGTCACAAGGGTTTGTTTTTGTTTTTAAGGGAATTAGGTTCAGGCCTTGCCAATCGGCCCACGCCAGCCTCAGCTAATCTCAGGTTTTCTGCTTACCCACCCGAGCCACCAAGTCTGCCAACTGCTATGGAGGAGCGGAGGGTCCAGGAGGCTCAGGAGGGCTGGTCTCCGGGCACCGGGGAGAGACGGAGGAAGGCGGCGGAGGCTGGGGTCCTGGCACAGCAGAAGGAGACCTTTCTGCCCGGGATGCATCCACCAAAGCTGCTGCCGTAGGATCCCTGGGGCAGCCCATGGACCTGGCAAGTCTGGAGCAGGGCTGGGAAGGACAGCGGGGGTTCCTCCCCTAGAGCAGCCTCCAGAAGGGGCGGTTTGGGGCGGGCAGGACTTCTGAGATCTATGGAGGCCTTATTGCCTCGGCCAGGCCTGTCCCCAACAGTCCTCCCCAAGCACCAGGCCCTGGGGAAAGGGTGGCTTTTGGCCGAGAAAGGCCTGGGGGGGGGGGGGGCTTCAGACAAGACCCTCAGCCTCTTGGACCCCTGCTGAGCTCAGGTGCCCCAGAGTTCCCTTCCTCATCTAATTCACTATTTGTGGCGGATGGGCTGGTGCGGGGGATGACTTGGTCACGATGGCTCAGGTGGGGACCAAGTCAGTCCGAGGTCACTCATCGTCTCCATGTTTTCTGAATGGAAGAGAACGCACCCCATTCTTGCCAGTGGAGCACCCCGGGGTACAAGGCCGGGCAGTCTAGTGGTTAGAGCATTGGATAATGGTTCAGACCCTGCCTCAGGGCGGTGGGCGAATGGCTGGACTCTCTCGGCCTCAGCTTTCTCGTCTACAAAATGGGCTCAGCAGCGCCCGCGGCACCTCCCTCACTGGCACAGTTTTGCTCATTTTAAATTACCACATGAAGGACAGTGAGAATCATGGCAAATGTCAGTGGCGATGAGCGCCCCAATGGTAGGGGGGCTGATCTGGAGAAGTCCCCCACTCTCGCCTTCCTTTGCCCTCAATCGATCATTCAGCACCATTCGTGGCCCCATTTGGACTTTTCTTAACAAAGATGTTGGAGCGTTTGCCATTTCCTTCTCTGACTCATGGGGAAACTGAGGCAAACTGGTGAGGGTCCCCCAGCTAGCAAGTGCCTGAGGCCAGATTTGAACCCGATAGATGAGTCTTCCTGAGTGTGGTCTGCGCACTGCACTAGCGGGCCACCCTCGGGGCATTTAGTAAGCACTTACTATATGCTGAGATGGATACTGGGGAAGCAAAGCCCTCCGCCCTCCAGAGGTTGCTCCTTGAATACAGATTCACGAATAAATACAGGGTAGCCGGGAGACCCCAGCATCGGGGGAGGGTGGGAAAGGTCAGGTATAGGAAGGGGCATGTGAAGGAACAGACCGTGTGGATGGCAAAGTGGGTGCAATGGGCCACAGCACAAGGAGAGCCGATTGTTAAATTTGCATGGTGAACATTTCAGCCAAACACCCCAGAAAGCAGCCAAGGCTGGGGTAACTGATTGCCCAGGCTTAAGAAAATGATGGAGGAAATGGCCTTTCTACGGGTTCTACTTAAAAGGGTTTCTTGTGTATACGTTAGGGGGTGCTTTTTGTTTACTTGTTTCCTGGAAAGCCAGTTGTTAAACATCAGCAGCACACATCCCTAGAGTGACCCAAACAAACCCAGAAACATTTCCCCACCCCCCAGAGGACCCCCCCTTTGATGCCTCAATGACCAGAGAGGCTCCACAATGCAGCCAACCACAGCAGCTTCTCCCTGGGGGGGAGTCTCACCAGTCTAGGAGGGCAAGATCCCAGAGATCATCAAGCCCAATCTCTTCATTTCACAGAGGAGGGAATCTAGACTACCTTCCATGGTCCCTCAGAGGGTCATTCCCCAAGGTGGGATTTGAACCCAGTGCTCTGGCTCGAGATCCAGGGATTCCCCCACTTTACCACGCTGCTTTGGGGGGTGAGGCTGGGCCCGGACATATTGGGGGGCCCGAGGAATCCCCCCCAGAGAATCTGTGGTCCCTCTCACTCTGCGATGGACAGAGGCCCTGGTGGCGGGCTGCCACTCACCTTTAACTCAGGCCTGAGGATGGCTCGGTTGATGACATAATCCTGGTCGGCGATAAGGGGGTGGTCGGGCGTGAGGCTGACCGAGCCCTTCAGGGAGGACAGGTTGATCCACGTGACCTTTTTTCGAGAATATATTTGAAATTCATCCTGGTGAAATAGACCCCCGGCCACCAAGAAGAAAGGAAAAGGGTCAGTCAGCCCAGTGGTCAGCCCAGGACGCCCTCAGAGTCTTCCACGTTCTCACTGGGGTTTTCCTCTGTTGGATGGAAGTTTGGGGGAGGATTTCTTTCTTTGTTTCCTAACTGGACACGGCAGCTGCTGGAGTCAGAGGAAAATTAAGGCCTTGGCCGCGAGCTGACGGCGAGCTAGCGTGCATTTACACAGGCCTGGGGGTCTCGGCTCCTGGGAGAATGAGAGCCGGCTGCGGGGAGAATGAGAACCGGCTCCGGGCTGGACTTCTTATGGGAATGGCTGGCCGGCTGAGTCTCCTCGACTTCTGCCCTAAATAGGGGGTACCGTTGACCCCCTGCCCCTCCTTTCCTCAGGGAGTGCAGATAGCGGGGAAGGCCCGTCAAATCTGAGCTAGAACCCTATGTATTCTGCTCCGCTACCTCTGCCAAGGAAGCCCTAAATGGGGTCACAGCCAGTCGGCGGGACTGAACGGCGCAGCCAAAGAATAAGGCACGTTTCCAGGGGATCCCCAGGGGGTGAGCGCTTTACCTGTTTCCTCAACGGCTCCTCCCAACAACCCCGGGGAGAGGAGGTCATTTTACATATGAGCAAACTGAGGCTGCTAACGGATTCACACCTCGGGGAGGATTTGAACTCGCCTAGCTCACCCAGAGAGGCCGAGGAGCCAGCGGAAGGCTCAATTCCTGGATGAGAAAAGAAGGGCCAGGAGCTTCTGGGCTTGGGGAGAAGGGCTGCCCCATTGGTTGGGCCGGGGGAAAGGCAGCGGAGGATGATAAGGGGGTAACCTGGGGTGGAAATTAAAGGGAAAGGGACTCAGGAGGGACGGCCTCTGGCTCCTCGGCAACGGGCACGGCTCGGCCTTGGGTGAGGAGAGTGGACGTCCCGAGGCTTTGGGCGAGAAGCCGAGGTTTGGGGCAGCCACTGGGGGGAGCAGGACACCCAGGAATCAGCAAGGCGGCCCAGAGGGCTGAGTTCAGGTTAGATAACACAAATCGGGAAGTCTCTGTGCGCCAGATTGTGAAGCTTCCTTCTGAAGGGAGAAGTTCCCCAGAGAAGATGGGGGGGAGGGACAGCAGTGAAGAGGAGGAGAAGGAGGAAGAGGAGGAGGAGGAAAAGGGAAAGAGGAGGGAGGGGGAAAGGGGGAAAGAGGAGGAGAAGGAAGGAAGAGGAAAAGGAGGAGGAGGAGGAACAAGAGGGAGGAGGAGAGGAAGAACAAGAGGGAGGAGGAGAGGAAGAACAAGAGGGAAGAGGAGAGGAAGAACAAGAGGGAGGAGGAGAGGAAGAACAAGAGGGAGGAGGGGGAGGAACAAGAGGGAGGAGGAAGAACAAGAGGGAAGAGGAAGAACAAGAGGGAAGAGGAGAGGAGGAACAAGAGGGAGGAGATGATCTTGATGAAAATAGCCAATATTCATGGTGGGTCAGCCCCATCTCTCCCCTCTCTTGGCGGTCCTCCACTCAGCTTCAAAGTGGTCTCTCTAAAGAGCAGCTCAGGCCTGGTCCCAATAATTTCCAGGAGCTGCCTCCCGGGTCAGACAAAGGCTCCCGTTTCTCTGTAACATCCCCTCATGACCCAGCTCATGGGCACCTTCCCAGGCTTCTGCAATCTTCCTTCCCCACTCACCAGGCCCTCCTGCTACTCTTTCCAAACTGCCCTCCATCCCCTGGCTTCACACACACACACATACACACACACCATTCTAGACACTTAAGGGACACCTACACACACACAAACCATTCAGCACTTAAGGGACACACACACACACACACATATATAACCATTGGAGACACCTAAGGGACCCAGCACCACTCATAGTCCTTGCTTTGATAGGAAGCTTGGGGTCAGGGAAGAATCGCTATGGCCTTTCCAGCGTGCATCCACATATCTGTGTGCAGCACGTATTACCCAGCAGTATCTGCTTGGCTGGTTTTATAGATACTATAACCATATACATATATGCGTGCTAGAAACCTGTGCTACTTTGGGGACCGTTTTAGACACCTAAGGGACACAGCACCACTCACGTCCCTCACTTCCAGGAGAAATATTGCCACATATTGGAGCCTGGGGGCCAGTCACTGATCCTAGGTGAGCAAATTGGGTCTCCACTTGTAAAATGAAATGGAGAGCTGAAGGAACTGCTGAATAATTCATAACTTGAGCCCGTTTTTATCAGTGATGGCAGCAGCTTTGGCTTGGTTTTTGGCCTTAATTATCTGGATAATTTCCCCCATTCTTTCCTGGTAGATTGCTACCGCCAGGACAACTGGGTCAAGTATAAAATGATCGGATCTTGCCGTGTCAAGGAACGATGGAGAGGTGCATGATGGGTGTGAAGCTGGTTTTAACAAAGAAACAAGGGGCGATGCAGAGGAAGTGGGATAAAAGCTGTCATCAAAGAACTATATGACCAAAATTAAAAGAGCTGGTAACTTAGTAAGAGGGAGGGAAGATAAACCCATGTGGTTCATTGTCATGGAATGAAAATTCAAGGAAGATCCCCAGCACAATGAATGGTCTTTCTTTGGGGACTTTGGGGAGGACCTGGATGAAAGTCACCCACGCTGGGGGCAGCGAGGTGGCACAGTGGGTAGAGCACCAGCCCTTAAGTCAGGAGGACTTGAGTTCAAATCTGGTGTCAGACACTTAACACTTCCTACCTGTGTGACCCTGGGCAAGTCACTTGACCCCCATTGTTTCAGCAAAAAATAAAATAAAATCACCTAGGATGATCAGAAATTATGGGCAGGGGGCACCTCCACATCACCAAGATCACAGACTGTGGAAGTGTCTTTTAAAGCAGGGTAGATACACTAGCTCTCCAGCTGCCACAGCTCGGTCACCACATACACTCCACCAACAGTTCTAAAATCGTTTAGATTGCAGACCCCTTTACGTTATTAAGAGTCCCTTCCCCACCAATGGCTTGCATTTTATTTGGGCTATATCTATGGATATTTTCCACTCTAGACATTAGAGCCACACCCTCCCAAGGGTCTTTCCCCAGACCATATTTGAGAACCACTGCTTTTGCCCAAGATCCCTAAACCCCAGAGTATTTTCAGACCCCCATGAGCAGCCACATGGGGCAAGTCAGAATTAGCCCTGGCTCTGTCCACCTGCCCAAGGTTCCTTCTATTTTTTGCTATCTCCCAAAGACTCAGATTTAACAAGATTCGCAGACTTCCTAAGGCAATGAGAATTCCCAGGGAAGGGTGTGGAGCTGATCAGTACCTTTGAGGTCACCCCCCCCAGGCAGAAAGCCCCCTCCCAGGGATTACCCTGGATGCCCCCAGTGTTGTATCACAGACTCTTGAGATTTGTCAAGAGAGACCAAATGCTTGAGCCCTGACCCTTAAAACTGAAAGGTTTCTCCCCTCAGAGCTGCTGGAAATTATGTGGCTAAAGAGCCTCCTTTCTCCCCAAAGAAACAGCAGCTTTCCTCTGGACTCTTGGCTACCATGCAAGTTGGTATAGCTGATACCTAAATGTTAACGGTGTTGCTGTTCTCCCAGCCTAGACTTAGAGGAAAGGGGGGAGAGGGATGAAAGAGTCCCAGGCTGGGGAGGGAAGAGGGGAAAGTCAGGGTCACCCACCTCGAAGAAATCTGGTAGAACCAGTATTTTTTTCCGAGCTCTCCTGAGTGAGAGACTGATTTACAAAAGACTCTTCAGGTGCTTACTCCCAATCAAGGGGCATGAAACTGTCTTCCCACCTGCCAGTCCAAGTCCAGGCCAAGGGGAGCCTTTTGGGTCCCAGCCCCAGAGCCTCCCAGGCACCCAAAGGTGTCTCTGGGGAGCATGTGCCAGTGTGTGCAGGGAAACTCAAAAAAAAAAAAAAGAGAGAGAGAGAGAGATGTTGCCATAATTATAATACCGAGCTAAACCACACAAATCACCCCCAGCCTTTGACTCCGAATCACCAATGAATGCAAATCATGCTATTTGCATAGAAATATGGCATCAAAGCCAAGTCTTTATTGGTTAAAATTCAGATGCATGTGGATAATGAGTAAAAAGGCCTTGGAAATGAGAAAATTTTGAAAAATAATTATGACATTTCTTATCTTTGGGAAAAATCCCCCTCTTAGCAGCCCTTAATAAGAAGAGACAAGCAGGAAAGAAACGGGGTTTTGTCGAGGTCCATTTAAGGGTTGATTTTCTTTTTTTTCTTTTTAAAGAAATGACTTAGTTCATCAGCCTCCATGATAATGAGTTGTAATCTTTCAACAAGAGCTTGATGATAAATCCCTAAAGCTGATTTCCTGACATAGAGAACAGGTAGACAGCATCCATGCTGACAGGCTCTTTCCCTAATGGGAAATCTGGCCAGTCCAACCATTGTGATTTGAGCTGATAAAATGCCCTTTTCAGCGTCATTTTAATGTAAATGACCTAGCTGGAGTTTTAAAATCATCGGTTCCCAAGGCATATTTTTACCCCAGGCTCTGAAAAAAGAATGGTAGGAATAATTGAGTTCTTGTCTAATTACATAAAGGCTAATTTCGAAACTCATTTATTTGGAGAGTTTCTAGCCTAGCAAATTCATCCAAAATGACACCCAAGAGAAAGTAATTAAAAATTAAAGTGGAAATCAAGCTTAAGAAGTCAAAACTGAAGCGGGTTGAGACTGCTCTGATTAGTTGGGGGCAGGACAGGGAAGGCAAAGCAAGGGACCTTCATGAATTTTCAAAGTTGCCACAGTAGGAGGAAGAAGACTGAAAGTCGGGGGACAGTTTTGCCTCGGGCAAAAGTCTTGTGACCTGAACCGGTTTTCTAGTCTTTCTAGTAAATGTGCCAAAAACCACATGCCAAGCATTTTTATATATTACCCACAAAGCCCAGCAGCGAGAGAAACAAAGAGAAATCCCACTTAAAATAACTGTAGATAATATAAAACATTTGGGAGTCTACCTGCCAAGGCAAAGGCAGGAACTCTATGAACACAATCACAAAACACTTTCCACACCATAAAGTCAGATCGAATCAATTGGGAAAATATCAAGTGCTTGTGGGTGGGCTGAATGAATAGGATAAAAATGACAATACTATCTAAATTAATCGACTTTATTCCATAACAATCAAACTCCCAAGAAATTATTTTAAAGAGCTAGAAAAAAAAGAATAAAAAAGTTCATCTGGAAGAACAAAAGGTCAAGAATTTCAAGGGAATTAATGAAAAAAATGCCAATGAAGGTGGCCTAGCTGTGCCAGATCTAAAACTATATTATAAAGCAGCGGTCATCAAAACCAGTTGGTACTGGCTAAGAAACAGACTAACTGATCAGTGGAATAGGCTAGGTTCACAGGACAATAAACTGGGGGAAAAAATTTACATTCAAGGATTCTGAGAGAGGTCTGATCTCTCAAATATATAGAGAGAATTAACTCAAATTTAAAAGAATTCAAGCCATTCTCCAATTGATAAATGGTCAAAGGATATGAACCATTTTCAGGTGAAGAAATTGAAAACATTTCTAGTCATATGAAAAGGTGTTCTAAATCACTATTGATCAGAGAAATGTAAATGAGGACGACTCTGAGGTGCCATTACATACCACTCAGATTGGCTAAAATGACAGGAAAAGATAATGACGAATGTTGCAGAGGATGTGGGAAAACTGGGATACTGATACATTGTTGGTGGAGTTGTAAACTGATCCAACCAATCTGGAGAGCAATCTGGAATGATACCCAAAGGGCTATCAAACTGTGCATATACTTTGATCCAGCAGAGTCTCTACGGGGACTACATCCCAAAGAGATCATAAAGGAGGGAAAAAGACCCACATTGCAAAAATGTTTGTGTCAGCCCTTTTTGTAGTAGCAGTGAGTGGCTGCCCATCAGTTGGAGAATGGCTGAGTAAGTTATGGGATATGAATGTTATGAAACGTTATTGTTCCGTAGGAAACGATCAGCAGGATGATTTGAGAGAAGCCTGGAGAGACTTGCATGAACTGATGCTGAGTGAAATGAGCAGAACCAGGAGATCATTGTACTCGGCAACAGCAAGATTATACAATGATCAATTCTGATGGACGTGGCTCTTTTCAACAATAATATGTTTCGGACCACTTCCAATAGACTTGTGATGGAAAGAGCCATCTACTCCCAGAGAGAGGTCCGTGGGGACTGAGTATGGATCACAACAGAGCATTTTCCTTCTTTTTGTTGTTGTTTGCTTGTATTTTGTTTTCTTTCTCATTTTTTTTCCTTTTTGATCTGATTTTTCTTGTGCAGCATGATAATTGTATAAATATGTATCCATATCTTGGATTTAATATATATTTTTAAACATATATTGGATTACTTGCTATCTAGGAGAGGGGGTGGGGGAAGAGGGGAAAAATTCAGACACAAGGTTTTGTAAGGGTCAATGTTTAAAAAATGTTCATGCATATGTTTTGAAAATAAAAAAGCTTTAATTAAAAAAAATTCACTTGCCAAGGAATGAAGGCAGATTTGGGAGTTTGATGCAATAGAGTGATGGCCAAGAGTCACCTGAGAAGGACAGCATACCTCATGGAAATAAGGCAGCAGCCAGACAGCCCCTGATATAACAACAGTGAAAAGCCACCCATGGAAGGTCCAGACTGATTCTTCATGATGACTGGGGGGGGGGAGGGAAAGGAGAGAAGGAAGAAAAGGAAAAGAGGGGAAAGGGAAAGGGGAAGAGAGAGGGGGAAAGAAGAAGGGGAGGAAAGTGGTAGGAGAGAATCCCTGGTTTGTGAAGACTATGGCAGTCAGACTTGAGCCCTGATCAGAAAGAACATTGTAGTACTGAGAGAGGCTGAGGGAGATGGAAAAACTTGGATTCAAATTCCCCTCCAGACAGGTCTAGTTCTGTGATCCTGGGAAAATCACAAAGACTCCCTAAATTTCTACTTTCTTGGCACAGAAGAGAGCTTGATGCAATGACTTCTGCTGTCCCTTCAGGATGTAAATCTATGATCTGTGACCTGACAAACAGGAAAAGCTTAAGCCTGGCAACAGACCAACATCAACTTTCAAAGGACTAGCTTGGGGAAGAGAGGAGAGGCTTTCTCGGATAATCCAGTCACCAACTGAGGAAGTTCTCACTAGATCCCCCAATAAGACAAAGAAAATAGACAGCATGGTGCTGGGAGCCAGATGCCCTCTCCAGCTTCTAAGCCACTGCTGCATAGATAGAGTAGGACAGGGGACATCAGTCTACAAGCACGAGCTTAACTGCTGGTCATCCAAAGGTGGCATCGGTGCCCAGTAACCACCTCATGGCCATACCAGTGCCATAGTGAGGAATCCACTCTATCGGTCCTGCTATCTTCCTTAGAAACCAGGCAATACAAGGATTGCAGCTGGATGGAAGGATAATTCATCAGCTCTTCTTGAAAAGTAGGTTCGAGGAATTAGCAGAGATGGTTTGGAGTTCACTCAAAGTCAACAGGAAATATCACACATGGTTCTGGGCCATCATTGCTCACAGAACTCAAGGTAAGTGGGAGAAAAAGACCAACTCAGGTGCCAGCCTAGTCCTATGGGAGGTGGGCAGGGGGGATTGTCCAAAGCATCGAACTTTAGTGAATCACAAGCTCGTGTGAGTCAGCAGTGAGCTAGATAGAGCAGCCAAAAGCAGCAATGTGATCAGCTTCAGTGAGCAAGGCATTGTGGCCAGGACTGAGGAGATGAGAACAATTGTGGTCTGCCCGTGTCAGGCTACACTTGGGGTAGCAGCTCTGGCACCGAAGGATGTTCCCACACTGGAATACTTCCAGAAGAAAGAAGCCAAGGTGGTGAAGCTATGCCAGAACCTATGGCAGGAGTAATTAGAGGAACTATGGGCATTTAGTCTTGAGCTGAGAAGACAGGGAATGGGGAGCAGGTATAACAGCCACAGGAAAGGGTTTGAAGAAGGGAAGCCCAGCAGAGGAAGGATGGGATTCATTTGGTTTAACTCCAAAGGGAAGAACCAGGAACAAACTTTCACAAAGGTGAAAGTTGAAAAGAGAAAGGGGGGAGAAAGGGATGACTTCCCGATGAGACCTACCCAAAAATGAAAGTGACTACCTCACGAGGAAATGCCATGGTGGTCCAAGGATAAAGGGGGAGCATAGAGTCAGGAGGATCTGATTTCAAATCTCAGCAAGTGACTCAGCAAGTCACTTAGCCTCCACCTGTCTCAGTTTCCCAATTTGTAAAATGAGAATCCTACTAGCACCTACCTACTTCCCCCCCATTGCTTTGAGGTTCAAAGAAGATCATATTAATAAAACACTGAGTACAGAACCTGACACATGGAAGGGATTAAATAAATGTGTTAGGAATGGTATAGAATTGTATTCTTTGGGGTAAAGGCTGGATTGGATAATTGAGAGTAAGCCTGGCCACTTAATCTCTTTATTTGTCAAATAATAGCAGCTACTTGACTGCTGTTGTGATTATGTAAGAGTATATTGTTTAAATCCTATAATTTGTTGATTCTAATAAGACCTCCCAGTTAAAGCCCCACGTTCTATAATACTCGGATTTGGTCATTTCCTCCCTTTAGGTTTGCTCTTCTCTGAGTGAAATACTCCCAAACCTTTCTATTAATCTTCATATAATAATGTTAATAATGATGGTGGCCATGGCAATAGCATTTCTGATGGTTTTAAGATTGGCAAAGATTTCTTTACAAATATGAACTCAGTGGTTCTCATCTTGGGAATTGAGTACTATTATTACTCCCATTTTACAGATGAGGAAACTGAGGTAGACCATAGTTAGATGACTTGTCCAGGGTCACATACCTACTTAGTGGGTGGCTGTGGCAGAATCTGAACTCAAGTCCACCATATTATTCACTGTATTCTATTATATAAACCTAAGGACTGGCTTGGTTGTTCTTTGTACAACCTCAAGTTCAGCAGCATCCTCCTCATACTCTAGCTCTAGGAACTAAGCTAGCCCTCCAGGTGTGGTCTGGGGCAGCTCACAGCAGCAGAGGCACCTCCCCATTCCTCGGGGCTATGTAAGATTGCATGAGTTTTCTTGGCTCCCCAAGACAACATTGGCTTATATTGGCTAATAGAAGCAAACCATCGTTCTTCACAAATTGTTTTTGGGGAGCAAATCCTCAGAATTTGGTCAGAGGAGCCCAAGGAGTGTAGAAAACAACCTGAGCCTGGTGGAGAGGCAGGGAAGAGCAGTGGTGGGAGCCTTCCATGGCCTGCAGTCATTGGAGAAGAAGCTCTTGTCTGCTTGGCGAAGCAGCCAAGACCTTGTTGGGTTTCCTTAATGGGGAATCACACTTTTTTTTTTTTTTTTCAGAAGGTGCAGGGATCACCATCTCCTGTTCCGGATCTAATGCATGGCTGGGGAGGGAATTGTGCAAACACTGGAGAGACATGGCCACTGCCTCCTTCCTACGCCTGGGATAGAGAAGAAGAAATCTGGACTGGGACTAGCACCCAGCCTGGACCCAGGGAGAGAAGATATCAAAGGGCTTGGAGCAGAGGTTGTTGCTTAATTATAACAGCCAGCACTCAAAGCATGAAAGCGTTTGACGATTATTATCTCATTGGATACACAACTCTGGGAGGCCGATGCTATTATGATCCCTACTTTGCAAATGGGGAAACTGAGGCAGATAGTGGTGAAGTGGCTGACCCAGGTCACCCAACTAGAAAGACTCTGCACAGGATTTGAACTCAGAACTTCCCGACCTCCATCCACTGCAAAGTCTAGCTTCCTCTTGAACTTTTTTGTCTTCGGGTGACCCTTGCCATCCTTCTTGGTGCATGGAGAGGAAGGGGACAGGGCTGGACCATGAGGGATGAGGAGGACAGCGCCCAGGAGAGTGAGAGGAATGAGGGCAGAGGAGGCTCTGGCCGAAGCTCCAGGGACCAGCAGTGGCGGGTTCCTTTCCCCCGCTTCCTGCCAGGAGCCCTCCTACAGTGGGCATCGGAGCTGGAGCAGCACAGAAGTCAGCCCAGTGAGCGACTGGCTGGCTGAGCCGGACCTGCTGACCTTACTCCTGATTCGAGAGCAGGCAGCAGATGCCCTCTCTAAGCTCCAGGAGCTGTTTGCTGTGGTCACCCACGGGACCAGATCCAACAGTCTGGGACAGAATTCTCAAACTCATGCAGAAGGAGGTTTCAGTAACCCCTGGCACTCCTCCTGAGGGAGGGAGCAGGGTACAACCGGAAAAGAGCATTTGGGGTTAGCTCTGAAACAAGAGGGCCTGGGTTCAAACCACGTCTCTGGCTTTTGCCACCATGAGACTGGCAAGGCTCAGAATCCATGCTTTTCATCTCTTAATTGAGAGGCCTGAACTCAGCTCCCCAACAACAGCCAGAGCCCCCTGGACTTGATGCCCCATGGAGGCAGAAGTCAGGGATGATTCAGTACCCTCCTCCCCTAGGCTGGCCTAGGAGGACATGTTTCCATAGCAAGTCTCTTTCCTTCTGGGCTCCTTCTTAGCTGAGGCCTGAGACTGGCCACACCGGTCAGGACTTACGCCCATCCTGCATGATCCCCCACGGGCCTCTGAGGACTGAAGGCTCAGTGGGCCACCCGCTTCCCCCAGAGTTCCCCTCACCTGTGCCAGTAGCAAGTAAAGGGGATGGAGAAAGCCAAAGCACAAAAGCCAGGGATGTCAGGGTGAAGACAGGGGCCAGAGGGGACAGTCCACAGTGACCGGAACAAATAAACACTAAGACCAGAGAGTTTGGAGCAAAATGGAGGGAGGGGCTACCAGGCAGAAGGGGGGCTAGGCCAGGATGAGCCCGGTCCTAGCCTCGGCCAGCCTGAGCCCTACCGGCAGCCATGCTCCCTGCCCAGCCCTCCTAACACGGGTGTTAAGGCTCAGGACCAAGCGGAGGCAGGACGGATCCTGCTGGGAAGGATGGGACCTTCCTGCGCCACAGAACTGGACTGGATGGCCCAAGAGCCGGCTTCCAGCCCTGCCTCTGTGCCACTGGTGGAGCCCCCGCCCCCTCACAATTCCCTCCTCCGATCCCCTCCCCTTCCTTCGGAGCCCACCATCCTTCAGCCCCCCTCTCCAGACCGATAGCCACCGGCTTCTGGAGACGAACGTCCCGGCCGCCCCTTCCCCAGCGTCCAGGTAGAAGGACAGCCCCGGGGACACCTACCGTGGTCCTGAGCAGGACAACGTCGGCTTCTCTCAAGCTACACGGGACGCAGTTGGCCCACACGCTCCACGCCGGGCGCCAGTAAAACACCAAGGGCAGGATCCCACAGGAAAGCACGTAGCCGGCCATGCACAGAGTCTTCCGGCAGCCTCGTGTCTGATAACCGAAAATCTCCTGAAATACAAGCCAAGGGCCCGTGGGTGTTCGGGGGGGAATGGAAAAAGAACCCCCTCCCCACAGCATCTCCCTGGAGCCTCACAGCCTCCCTGGGAGGGCTGAGCTGTGTGCTGTGGCAGCGGAGCTGGGATCGGTGTTCCCATTTCCCAGATGAAGAAACTGAGGCCGAAATTAAGGGGCTCGAAGGTCCCTCGGCAGAATCCTCCATGCCCCCTTGCAAGCGAATTCTCACAGCGCTCTGTGCCTCTGTCCACTCATCTGTAAGAACGGCCCAGAGCTTCCGATCTTGGGTTCCACTGACAAGAACATGGGCCTGAGTTCTGCGCCCCTTGGTGAGGGCCACAGTGACCCCCCCCCCACCAGAAGCCCTTCTCTCCTTGGGGGGGGGCACTTCCTGAGTCACTGGGACCAGGGTTGCAGGGGCGGTTGGCAGCACCGGACCCTTCACTGGCTCATCACCCCAGGGGGCTTTGTTGTATCCTGTCTGCTCCCAGGTTCCCCTGCATTTGCCAAGTCGCTCCTGATCCTGGTACCCACTGAATGTGGCCATGCTTCTTGCCCCCCACCCAGAGCAGCCAGCTCTCTGCACTCCCAGTTCCCTTTGCCCAATCTGGTGCCCTCCTCAGTCAGCTGTTCTGCTGCACCGGCTTCCCAGACTCTCCTCCCTTCAGAACACCCCTAGCTTTTGCTTCTTCTTTAAAAAAAAAAAAAAAAAAAGACTCCTCAAAGCCACCTTCTGTCAAGACTTCCAGAGTTGGGGGATCTCCTGCCCTTGTGTGGCAGCCCTCACCCCAGCCTGACTGACCAGGCTCTCCAACAGTGGCTGCAGCCAATGAGCCTTTGAGGCTCCTCAAGCCCCCATCACCTACCTCTGGGGTGGGGCGCTCCTGCCCCCCATGCCTGGAAAACTCTCTGTTCACCTGAACATTCTGGCTTCCTTCAGATTCACCTTTCCCTGCTCCCCCCTGTCCCCCCCATCTCCACTGCTCCTGCCCTGGAGGCTGCCTCAACACCCTGGGAATATCTCTCTTGTACATATGGAGTTATGGGCTTGTGGTCTTCCTACCTCCCTCCACTCATTGAAATGGATCTCTGAGAGCAAGGACTTTCCTTTGTAGCCCCAGCCCTTGGCAAGTTGGGAGCTCTTAATAAATGCAAGTTGGTTGACTGACTAACAGACTGTAAATGGACTGACAGCCTAGACTGGCTCTCTGAGATCAGGCTCAAAGCCCATCATCTTGACAAGACCCAACATGAACTCTGTAGGACAGTCTTGGAGAGGCCAAGATCAACTCAACCACAGAAAATACAGGAAGGGTTAGAGCAGGTGTAAATAGCAATAATACTACAATGCTTGGCCAGCCAATCAAGCTTCCTCTCCCAGAGCCCCCTGCCATCATATGGAGAGGATCTTAGACTAGTAAGCTAGCTGTGCGAGACCAGATTCGGACAGCTTCCTGACTCCAGGCCCAGCAAAGTTCTCTCCTTTGAACCACCTAACTGCTTCTGAGCAAGAGGCTGCTTCCTGCTTTTTGAATCTTAGGGAAAGGATGGCAAAATCCCTGAGTACACTCATCCCCCAGGTAGCTCTTAAAGGGATCCCGGCACCTTCTGGTTTCTGACTGTTCTGTCATTATTGTTAATTGAGTAGATGATGAATGAAATAGGAAACTGAGGACTTAGAATAAATGGCTGTGAGAGATTGGGGTGGTTTTTCATAAGGAATCCATAACTAAACCACTGCAGGAAGGGATTAAGTATGGCTTTTTAGAATATCAAAGGCAGACCGGACTTTCAACTGGGAATCCGTCTGGTAAATATCTGTGATAAGTGAGTCAGAGATACCTTGTTCTGGAGCTTGGTGGATCCTGGGCACCTGTGGCTCTCTCTATCTATAAAAGATCTGTTGAAGCTAGAAACCCCAGCCTCATTCTCCTCCCTGGATTTCCCCAGGGGAAAATGATCATCCAGAATTTCATGAGATTCTAATAAATATCTAATCTTCACTTTGAGAGATCTCTGAGTAATGATTTTGAGTCGGAGGTCGCATTTTTATCCCACACAGTTTTGGGGGCTCGTCTCCGGGATAAATGCCGGTGAGGGAACGATCGTTGCTCGATTTCAGAGACATAATGGTGCTGGAAGGGACTTTTTGTCCCCGATCCCCGAAACAAACACGAATCTCCTCTCCACCCAATAATAGAGACTCAATGAAGGTAGAAGCAGAAGTAAGCCTGGTGTTTAAATTGAATTGAGCTCCTTGTCAGGAAAACCTGCATACATAGCCTAAGGTAAGCCTCAGGAAAGTTTGAGAATCAATTGGCAGCCGAGGGAGGCCTGAGAGAATAGCTCTCCTAAAATTAAGGTGTGTTGCTAGAGTACAGAGATTTCCAGAGGAAAGGCTGTCCGAATAAGCTCTTAGGTGACCCCTGGTAAAAGGGCGACCTTTTGCAGAGGGATTGGAATTCTGGGGAAAGTGCAGTCTAGTCCTCAAAACCAGGATCCAAGGCAGGGAATACTAGCCGAAAGTCCATTAAGGGGATCTGCTGAGGGATTGAGATAAATTAGTGAAGTGAAAGGGGAAGAGGTAAGGAAAATGAGAGAGCACTGCTGCTTTGTTTGGGGTGTACAAGATCAGGATGGAGGAGGAATTAGGCCTAAATGGAAAAAGTCCCTTCAATCAATTGATGTATGCAAATCTCTGGCTTCAGGGGATGAAAGACTGGCTGTTCTTGAGGCAAGCCCAAGAAACAGAGAAAAGGTAGAGAAAGAATGGGAGGCAGAGAAAATTCCAGACCATCCCTGGGATTCCTTAACTGCTATACCTCCACCTCCTAGAGCCATAGGATTAGCAGAAGAATTAGCAGAAGAAAGCCAAGGTACTTATAGAAACCTGGAAGGAATCAGCATCCATGGAATACTTAAAATCCATCAGTAATGGAGAACTATGGGGGTATCTCCAAATAGATCCATTTCTGGGACCCAATATCTATACATAGGGGGAATTAATTTGAACAAGAGAGAGAGACTTTCCTATAGGCCCAACTCTGGCCAAGTTTGGAACTTCAGGAGAATCCATTAGAATAATAGTTGGGGAGTTTGACAATTGGTCACTAGAGACTGAAGATAGAGCAAAGATAATTTCCCCCCTCTTCCCGTTCCCTGATTGCAGCAGATTCGAGGGGCCAGGGACAGAGAAAGAAACTATGCCCGGTCAGTTTAGTGACATTCATAATTTGGGATGCAATAGCAAGAGCAGTTTTTTTTGTTTTGGTTTTTGATTTTTTATATTGAGAATTTAAGAGACTTTGCAATGGGTTGTTTCCATGTTGCAAAAGTGCTTGCATAAAATGCTTGTGGTTTTCAACTTGTGCTTAATTGTAACCTGTTTGTGCTAATTTGAAAGAAAAAGGAAGAGAAAAAGTTTAGCCTCATTTAAAACTCTGACAGGAAGGAAAAACCCAGCTTGATACTGTTCTGCCTGGGGGAGGTAAGAGAGAGAACGAAAGAAACTGATGTTGATTAGCTTTTAAAAACTTGGGAAAAGTTTCCGGGAATCAATTTAAAATGAGTGTGTAGGTATGTGTGTGTATACATATATATGTGTGTGTATTATATATACATATATATGTATATATGTGTATATATATATATATGCAACCAAATGGTAATCCAGTTTGTTTGCAACATTTAATTGGAATTTTAGAAAATTTACTTAAGTGGGAAAAAGCCACATCCTTTTTGGTTTATTGATATATTGAACTTTGGGGGACTTAGTTTATAAACTCTGAAATTGTGGAAAATAATTATTGTTGCCTTGTGCATGTTAGATCGTTTATTCAGAGTATGAGATCTTAGGAATTTGTTTGAAAAATTGATCTTTTAGCACTGAAAGAGAAATTTCTAAAAGCTGCATGTGATTTGATTTAGTCTAATAATAGCTTTTTTTCAAAAGGTCCTGATAACTTATGTTACCTTCTCAAAGATAGTTTGGGTAATTTGTAAGCATTATAAGTTATGCTTTAAAGTTTGTCATGCTGAGCATGTGGGTGAGTTTTATGGAGTTATTAACTATTCACTATAATATGAATCTTAAAGTTTTGAAGCAAGTGGAAATGGAGAAGAGTCAAGTTAAAGAAAAAAAGGGAAAGAAAATATATATAAGAAGATGATTTAAAGAAATGGCATAAGAAAGATTGATTTGTAGAAACAATTGACCAGTTTGGATGATTTCAGTGGGGGAGGGAGAGATGGGAAGGAATCTTTTGGCTTTAAAGGTGAAGATTGAACTCACCTCCCTTCCCCCACACCACCTGCTTCTTTAAGAGATGAACACAATAAAGTATATATATATATATATATATGTATGTATGTATATATATGTATGTATATATATGTATATCTATGTATATATATATATATATTTAATTGGCAGTCCAGCTCTGGAGGATTCTCTGGTTGCTGCTATAACATCTTTAACTCATGCTTCCTGGAGCTAAAGTTTCTTTACCAATAGATAAAGAAACTTCCCTTTTGTTCATTGAGAGGAGCAAACAATCTTAGCAGGTCCTGATTAGACTAGGGTTTTTTGGTTTTATTTTGGTTTGGGTTGGGTTTTTTAGGATTCGAAAGGTAAACTAATCTGCCTAGAGCCTTTTACACTGTATGTTGAAGGAAGACACGGCTAGGTTCCTGGGGTCTCTGGAACCCCAATCCTAGACCCCTTTGCTTGCTTATCAAAGATCTATACTAACTTCAAATGCGTTTTTCATGTTTTGCTTGATCATGGGGGCTATATGGAAAGAAAGGGGATTTTTGATAGCCAAACAATTCAATGCAGAGACAATGATTACTGCCAGCTATCCATGGACCAAGAGGTTTCTGTTGTTTCCTTTAAATGAAGGGGATTCACTTCAGGTGAGGGGAAGCAGGCTTACAGATCAGCTGCCCATGTTGCTGATTATTTGCCCAGGACCGTAGCAACTTTAACCCCCAACTCCTAACTCCTGCCTTCCCTCATATAGCTCCCAGGAAAGTAAATTCTGAAAGGCCTGCAAATGGGCCTCTTGCAGAGGCTTCAAACTGCTTTTTGGTGTGTTAACACCTGTACCAGTTGGGTAAAAGCCTTTCCTTGTGAGAATCTAGGGCTTTTGCCCAGAGAGATCACACTCACTGAAGGACACAGTGTTTTGCCCATTACACATATTCCTTTGAGGAAAGAAAAGAATTTTGGGAAAACGTTTTTGGTATTTATCCTAGGGAAGGTTATTTGAACAAGAGGCATTTGTGACAGCCTCATCACCTCCTCAGCCCCTTTCTGGGTGGCTTTCTAGTTTCTGGTTACTTTTGTATGTTCTTTCTCTACTGCTCATATTTAGTCCTTGTATTTTTAATGTACTTGTGAGAGTTGCTTCTTCCAGACTCTGAGTGATGAAATTCCAACCACTTGGCAACCTGAAGTCACCCGAGACCTGATTCTGACACTCAGCACCCAATGCCGCCGCCGACACCACCAGCAGCCCTTTTCAGTCGGACCCCACTAGGTAGGGTCAGCTCTACACCCCTGATCAGCTTGAAGCAGCTCAGAACCTTTGTCCTTTTGTCCCAAATGAGTCTGGGGCTGGACTGCTTGAGGTGGCAGTGGTGAGACAAGGGCCCTGAGGCCTCAGGCTGGAGTTCTATGGCTGCCAGATGCCAATCTGGTCTATGATAACTGGGTTCCCAAGAGAGACAGATTGTGGGAGTTGGTGAGACCAGGTCTCTGATTCCTGCTCATTGTTCTGAGTGGCCATATCCTGTCACTGCTTGCTCATACACTTAATCATTAGAGTAGTTCAAGATTTAGCTAAGTTCAGAAGTGGTTCCTGAAAGCTTCCACTGATGTGAGTGTTGGTTCTAAATGGTGGGAGGTGGATTATAGTTAGTCCTGGGGAGTCATCAGCCTGAAGGCTTGGGTCATAGATGCCCTAGTGGAGGATGTGTGTTGGGGTGAGAAATCTTCAAGCCTGTGAAAAGAAGGGGGAACTGAAAGTGACTGTTAAACTTTGACTGGGTTCCCTCATTACTGTATGAAAAATGTTGAGTTACAATTTGGGTAACTGTTGTTTTAATGAATAGTTTGTATCTATATGATCTAATTGACTACAATGTTCCTTCAGGGTATGTAATTGTTTGAGGGATCTTTAGACAAGTTCCAGAGTGGAAAACCCCAGCTATACTGGGTTGGGTGGTTTGAGAAGGGGTGATTATCTCAAGATCATAATCTTAACCCAGCAGATTTCTTATCTGCTGTCAGATAGATGGCTCCTTCAGAGAAAGTGGAAAGAGGCTGAATGAATATGCTAAAAGATCAATAGGCTGGAAGTCTGGGGATTAAGAAACAAAGGCTGGAGGAGAGTCCCAGCAGTCAGAGATGCATTTCACTGCTAGGATCCTTCTGTCCCTGCCTGAACTTTAGAGATTTCCTGGGAGTTTCATCCTTACTTTTCAGACTCAGGCAAGGTCAAGATCAAGAGACAGGCTTAGCAGTCAGAAACATAGTTACCACTGACCCTGTTTAGGATTAGAACTAAACCCAGGAGGGCCATTGGATTGTCAACCTATGAGTTTTTGTATGGACATCCTTATCCTCAGGGAGAGAAAGGAAGTATAGATCCTGTACTAGATAACTAAGGATTTGTTCATTAGAAAATAGGTCTCACAACTTGCTAAAGGACTCATTGCTTAGATTCCACCTTTAGGATTCGTGGTGCATAAATATCGACCCTGAGACTAGATCTTGATCCGTGTCTGGAAGGAGGACAGCCAGTGTGGTTGGACTTGTTACACTTGAGTCAAAGGACCTATGGATTGTCCAAAAGAATGGACTGTAGCACCTGAGACTGCGGATGAGTTGAAATTGTGCTTAACAACAAGGACTCACTAACTTGGGAGGGAACTAATGAATTGTGTATTATTTGGGGAATTTTTCAACTTGATTTGGACAACAATCTTAGTCCAACAGAGATGGACTAAGGATTCGAACGAAGATGAGAAGTCCTCATATGTTGAAAAAGAGAAGGGATTTGAATGAAATGGGAAACTGAGGACTTCTCAGAATAATAACTGAGAGAGTCTGGTGTGGTTTTTCATAAGGAATTGCTAACAAAATCACTGCAAGAAAGGATTAAGTATGGCTTCTTAGAATATCAAAGGCAAACTGGACTTTCGACTGGGAATCCTATTTGCAAGAGATCTGGTAAATATCTGTGATAAGTAAGCCGGAAATACCTTGTTCTGGAGCTTGCCGGGTCCTGGGTACCTATGGCTCTCTCTATATATAAAAGATCTGTTCAAGCTGGAAACTCCGACCTCATTCTCCTCCCTGGCTTGCCCCAGGGGAAAATGATCAGCCAGAATTTCAGGAGATTCTAATAAACTTCTAATCTGCACTTTGAGAGATCTCTGAGTAATGATTTTGAGAAGGAGGTCGCATTTTTATCCCACACAATGACTGTCAGATGAACAGCTAATTGTGTAGCACGCAGGATGAATTTGCAGGTTACAGGAAAAATTTAGTGTTGTAAGTAAATAGAACTCAGAGTTTTTCTGTTATATCACTGGGATACATCAGCAATACTGCACTACATGGCAAAATTCAGAAATTAGATAAAACCCTAACTCACAACTCTTTCATTTTTTTTTTTTAATAATTCATTCCAGGAACCAGAAGGGAGAAAGACAGTAGAGTGCTTGGCATACAGTAGGCACTTAATAAATGTTTGTTGCCTGATTAACTGGCACAATAGAAAGAATTTGGGGAGAAAAGCAAAAATTATGCTGTTATTTAAGAAAATCACATACCCCTTAACCAGGGAGAAGAAATAGATAAATGAAAAGTTTGGTAAACAGACCCCAAGTCTGGCATCAAGGAATGATATATGATGGTTAAGGGAAAAGAACTCATTCTCTCTCTCTCTCTCTCTCTCTCTCTCTCTCTCTCTCTCTCTCTCTCTCTGGTTGCATGCATCTCTCTCTCTCTTACTTTGCTCTGTCTCTCTGTTGTCTCTGTCTCTCTCCCTCATTCCCTCTCCCTCTGTCTCTTTTCCCCCCAAAGTGGAGAATATAATTTCTCAACTTGCCTTAATGATTATTTCAGCCCTCTGAGAGAAATTATTATTTCTCTCATTATTAATAACCAATTACTGAATTAGGACTAATGGGCTTTCCACTTTCTCATCCAGAAATCAACCATAGTTGGAAAACTTGGGCAAGACTTACACAATTAGGAAGATCTAATCAAAGAGAGTAATGAAATTCTAAGTTTAGGTGAATGGGCGGATAGCTGCCCATTGTATTTTCCAGACAGGTCTGGGGAAATGTAGATTCTCCTTTTTGTCAGATAAGTGATGTGGATATTGAGAAGTCTCTTTGACCAAGCCAAGGTGTTCCTCGTTACCTCCTCCCACATTGGAATAAACTCACTTGTCATTATAATATGCATCTCTCATTACTTGTTAACCAATCAGAGTTGATTTCCACCCTCAGGTGCACCTCCTTTTTTAAAGGACTATAAATATTGAAGGTTTGGCAAGCTCTGTCTCTTTGTTCACCGAGGGGAAGATGGGGCTTATTTTGTTGACTGCTTTCTAGGTGTAGTTAATAAAATTAATTATAATTTACCCAGAAACTCTGTCCCCCAGAAATCTTCAATTGTCACATCTCAAAAGGTAAAGGAACCCACAAGAGTAGATGGCATTATGGACCTAATCCTGACCAATGAGGAAGAATAGATCATGGGTCACACAGTCACAAAGCATTTTTAAGTACCCACTATGTGTCAGGACTGTGGCAAAGATCCATTGAAAAGCAAAAACACAGTTCTTCCCCTTGAGCAGCTCATGGTCTAGTGGGGCATCACTGGGATGGACAAATTGGACTATTGGGGGGGCTTCCACCTAAAAATTTCTCACAGCAGCCAAACATGGTCTGATTAGACTACTTGATTTGGGAAAAGAAAATATCAAAATGGTACAGAAAAAAATCTAAGGATCTCATGTCATGTAAGAAAAGTCAGCTGGGAAGGGCAGGAAGCTCTCATCCTGGAGAAACAAACGGGGCGGGCTCTCAAGGTGCCAACAGAGTCCCACAGAGGTGCCCAGCCTGGGGGCAGAGGATGGCCAGAGAGAGGACCCCAGCCTGGGGTGGGTGACATGATGAACCCCAGTGTCTCCTTCCTTGTTTCTGTCTTCTCTGTCAAGATGCCTATCTCGGGGCTACTGACAGATTGGCCAGTGGGCTTTTCCCTGTGGGGGATCTCTGAGAAGCTGCGAAGAACAAAGGAGGTGCCCCAGAATCAGAGAAGAGATGCTAATAGCTAACACACATGCACATGAACACGTGTACACAGGTAGTACACATATATACATGTGTGTGCACATGCACACCCACAGAGATTGTCATCTCATTCAAGCCACACAACAGCCCTGTGAGGCAAGTGCTGTTATATTTTTCAGGTGAGGAAACTGAGTCAGAGTACAATTTGGGGACACAACTTGTAAATGTCTAAGGCAAGATTCAAACCAGGTGTTCTTGCCTCCAAGTTCCAGGCTCTATCCAGGCTCAATTGCCAAGAGGTAATCTACCCCTTAAAAAAAAAATGAAAAAGAAGAAAATAGTCTGGCTTCCAGTCCTGACTGGAACACTGAGGAACAGAGGGGGCCTGAGCCCCAACTTCCTCTCCGTAAAATGGAGTCACAGCACCTCCCGCTCTGGTTTCAGAGTCAAACTAAAGAATTTGTCCCTTCCATGGCTTTGAACACCTTAAACCTTCATAAAAATGGGATTGATTGGAAGGATGCATGCCGGCAGTGGGCAGCAGTGTACCAAAGGCCCCCAGACTGTATTACATGCTCCTGGGTCCAGCACACAGCCACCTAAAGCACAGATCTGACACACCATCCCTGCTCCGTGAACTTCACTGGCTCCCTATCACCACCAGCATCCAACTCCTCCATCTGGAGTCGGAAGCTCTTCCCCAGCCCCACTTCCCATTTCCATGTCCCACAGGAGCTTGGCCCATATACTCTGGGGTGCAGCCACATTGATTGTTTGTCCCTTAGTGATGTTCCATCATCCCCCTCCCATCAGTAGACCAGACCGTGGCCACACTCAAATTGATCCCTCTCTGCAGCTCCCTACAAGCATTTCTGGCTCCCTTTTGCCCCCTCTTCCATAAGGTCTGTCCTCCAGTGGGCTCTCAGCTGAATGTTGAGATGACTTTGTAAATACCCAAACTCATGGCCTGAACCTCCCCTTCTAGAGGACCCCAATTGGGCAGCCCCGAGGCTCCCCTTCCAGAGGGCAGGGAGCGGCTGCCTTGAGGCTCCCCTTCCAGAGGGCAGGGAGTGGGCAGTCTCGAGGCTCCCCTTTGGGCAAGGATAGGGCAGCACCAAGGCTCCCCTTCCAGAGGGCAGGGAGCGGGCAATCTCGAGGCTCCCCTTTCAGAGGGCAGGAATTGGGCAGCAAGAGTGCCAAAGGCTGGAGGAGGTAGGCACCCATGCCATGTCCGTGTAGACAGTGCTCTGAAAGTGCCCAAAAGGTTTTTCTTCCTAGATGAAGCCGGGATTTTGTTTCCTTGACATGTTAATGATGGGGCTGTTTATGGAGCCGAAACTGCCACCTGGCTAAGCCAGTCTCCCTGCCCAAAGGCAACCAGTCTCGCAGGCCTGGACCCGCCATGCCTCCTTCTGGACGGCCGCCATCTCTGGGCTGGCTCCAGGTGAGAGCTGGGACAAGGCAGCCTCCCAGCTCATGAAGGCTGGGTTTTGACAGGTGCCTTCCTGGCCCCTCACAAGAGGTCCCTCCTTGGGGATGACTGGGCAGATTGCACAGCCCGATAAAGCTTCACTTCCTTCCAGTGGGTTGGAACCAAAAAGTAAATCTGAAAACAAGCAGGGACGGCTCCACCCAGGTGACAATTAGGTATGCCTCATAGGCCACAAAGTACGAGGACGTCCTGGCTTAACTCAGGACTCGCACCCAGCCCTGGACAATATATCTGGCCCCACCATGTGGGGAGCTCCCACAACAGAGCTGTAGAATCCCTGGGGGCCCACGCCAAGCCCTGCTCTCCACCACCAAGGTCTGGGGCCGGAGGCCGGCTAACTGATGGCGACGGGAGTGCCAGTGGTGGCAAGAAGCCCGAAGCATCAGAGGGCAGGAGCTCGCCTGCCAGCTTCCTCAGCTCCCTTCCCTCTCCTTCCTCCTCAGCTCTGTTTGTTCGAAAATGTGGCAGGACTTCTAGGGTGTCCCCAGGGCTGGGGAGCAGGCAGCAGAGGCTGAGAGGGGTTTAGCACGAAGCTCTGGGCTCCCCAAAGGCAGAGGGAGAGGGAGAGGAGCTTGGGATCTGGGGCACAAGACTCGAATGTGAAGGGAGCAAGGAAGGCTGGCTGCCAGGGCAGCTCGGCAGGGACTGGCTGTTTCACAGCTTGTCCCTCGTCCTTGGCACTGAGCAAGACCTTGTCCTGGAATTCAAGAACAGCTCCCAAATAAGGGATGGCTCTCTCCCTCCCTCCCTTCCTCCCTTCTCTCTTTCCTTCCTTCCTTCCTTCCTTCCTTTCTTCCTTCCTTCCTTCCTTCCTCCCTTCTCTTTCCTTCCTTCTTGCTTTTCTTCCTCCCTTCCTCCCTTCCTCCCTTCTCTTTCCTTCCTTCCTTCCTTCCTCCCTTCTCTTTCCTTCCTTCCTTCCTTCCTTCCTCCCTTCTCTTTCCTTCCTTCTTGCTTTTCTTTCTTCCTTCTTCCCTTCCTCCCTTCTCTTTCCTTCCTTCCTTCCTTCTTTTCTTCCTTCCTTCCTCCTTTCTCTCTTTCCTTCCTTCTTTCTTTTCTTCCTTCCTTCCTCCCTTCCTTATCTCCTTTCTTCTTTCCTTATTCTGTGCTTCAAGGGGCAGAGCTTCCCCCAGAGGTGCTAAGCTGGAAACCTAAGGCCTCTGGGATCAGCTCTGCCCTTTGAAGGGACTCCCAGCCAGAGGAATTGCAGGAGTCTGTGAGCCAGTGAAACCACTTTGTGATCATTAGCCGGTTGGGTGGTTCTCTTGCTGCTGGGGGCACCCCCTCCCCCCCATCTCAGGTGCTGGACTCAAGGAGCTCAGGTTACAAGAAGAGAATGTTCTCCAAAAAACAATCAGAGGACCAGGGCTGGGCCACGCAAACAATGGCCGAACATTGGAGTCAATGGGTGCCTCCTGAACCTTTAATCTTCTCCGCCAGCTGGCCTGCCTCAGTGTCCCTATGTGCTCCCCCATGGACTAACAGCTATTAGGGAACTGGGGTTGACCCCAGGTCCAGCCTGCTATCATCTCATTTGATCCTCAAAGCACTGCTCTGAAGTAGCTGTTCGTGTTACTCCCATTTTAAAGATGAGGAAACTGAGGCAGGCAGAGTTTAAGGGGTTTGGGGGATAGGGGAGACAGCCGGAGGCCTGCACTTCCCAGCTGCCTCCAAGGCTCATTCTCAAAGAGGAAGGAATTATTTCCTGCCTTTCCCCCCACTCTGGGACGATCCCGGCTGGTTCCTTTGATGATTCCCCACAAGGAGCCAAGAAGAGCCGAGAACAGACTGGATCTGAGTGACAAAGAGCAGATTCAAGTCTTGCTTCTAACATTTCCTAGTTATTTACAAATCCTTAGCTGCTTCATCTGTAAAATGGGAGCATGAAGGCTCCGGTCCTGCCCTCTCATGCCCCCAGCGCCAGCATCTTAGAGACCTTCCATCCCTTCCATCCCTACCTGCATTTCCCTGAGCAAGGGACGAATCATTAGGGCTAGTGGGGCTGGCCCAGCCCAATCCACACCAGCCCCAAGTCAAGCCCAGGTGCCAGGGGGCACGGACCCTCTGGCTTGGCTGGGAGGAAATCTGCCAGCCCACTGCTGCCCACACTTTCTTTGCAAAACTCTCTTTCGCTCCAAAGTTTAAGTCCTGAGCTCCTGGGACCCAAGGCGTTCTTGGGGGCAGCCACAAAGACAAAGTGAGGGCCGGGCCAGGGGTGCTGATCCAAGGCTCAGCCAACCTTAGGACACACCGGGAGCAACATCAGTGTCCCCAGGGTCACCTCTGCCCCTTTTGGAGCCACAGACCCTGCAAAGTGCTTCAGGCCCTCCCTCCCACACTCGGGTTCCTCGGGGACTCTCCAGGCTTTCAGAAAATCACTCAATCAGAAACCTGGCGGGGTCCCGGAGAACACACCTGGTGATGGACACTCAGAGGGACGGCCCATGTGACTCCCGCCCTGCAGACTCCCACTGACCGCCTCCCCAAGAGCATCCAGCGGTAACCTGCCAGCGTCCTGCGGCCCCATCCCGATCGGGCCGTTCTGTGAGGGCAGAGCTGCAGGCCCTGTTTGTGCTCCAGCCCCCACAGCTGGCACCTCTCCCTGCCCGCCAGCCCAGCAGCCAGGGCTTCCTGCTCTGCTACCTCCGATCGCCAGTGGTTTGGGGGCTCAGGGGATTTAAAGAAGTTCTCTGTGAAGGAGGGACCCTCACTGGCTCCCCGTGTTCTGATACTTTCCCTTCCCCGGGCCCCACGATTCAGGGCAGAAAAGCCAAAAGCCTAAACCTTTACAAAGCGAGCTAGAGCGAGCCAGCCGCTGAGAAGCTTCCAAAATGAGCCCGCAGAGTGAGCGACAGGTCCAGGAACAGGCTTCAGCGCGGACAGCGAAAGGACAGAGTGTCCTCTGGGGGAGGGGACCCGCCCTCCTCCCCATTCCCACAGCTTCTAGTCCCCTGGCCCTGGCCCAACAGCTGCGTGCCCACTGGGTGGCCAGACCCCTAAGCACACAAGCGAGGGACTGTTAGTGTCGCCTCTCAGCTTGTTGGCACCTGCCAGACCTTGCCCTGGGCTTCTGCGGCCTAGAAGGACCCTCCGGGGTCTCCTCCGTGCCAGGAAACGGCCCTGCCTGGGCGCCTGAAAGGGAGCTTTTCACTACCCAGAGTGTACTTGCGGCTAATTAGCCGGGGAAGCCAGCCCCTGTTGCAAGATGGGAAATTTGTTACCAGGCCCTTCCCCAACGTTCCGTTTTTCACATCCATCCCTGGAGACTCTGGCCCACTTTCTCTCTGAGTCAATCTGAACCCCAAGCAATGCCTCCTTCACCCCAAAAGCGTTTCTCCCCAAAATGCACAAGTTCTGGTTGGCCAGGTTCTGCAGACAAACCAGTCAGGAGGCCCAGTAAGAGAGGAACTGCAAAAAACCCAAATCGCCTCCACCGGAAACCGGACCAGAAAGGGGAAATCGGGCCAGTGGCCGAGAAGGTGGTGAGCCTCAGGGGGCGGAGGGCCGGGAGACCTGGGGCCCTGCATCCTGGCTGGGAAGCAAAAGGGAGAATGAAGGCAACCCATGGCCTGCCCTCTGAGAGCCCTTCAGCAAAGGCAGGGGATGGGCTGGACCAGGAGCTCTCCATCTCTGCTCCATGGACCCCACATCCCACGGAATCTATGACATTGGCTGGAGGGGGGCAAGATGTGGGATGGGGCAAGGTGTAGGGAGAGGACATATTTATTTCTCTAATTCTAGCTGAAATTTAGCATTTCCTCCCATGGAGACAGTAGCAGCCCCTACCTTACAAGAGTGTGGCAAAGATTGAATGCCATATGTATACAGTGTCTGCATATAGTAGGAACTTGATAAATACTCGCTTCCTTCCATCCTTTTTCTCTCTTACCATTTCCTATCCCCTGCCCACCCCTCTCTTCATCTGATTACAAGGAAAAATATCCTGGATCAGATGAGCTGCTTCCAAAAGTCCCTGAGAGGATGTGAATTACTATGGTGAAACCCTGCTCATGTCTGACCCCTTTGAATTTGGGGGAGGGGGTCCAGTTATGTGATATTATCCATTTAAGGCTCTCCCACTGACTTGCCCAAGGTCACACAGGCAACATGTTCTACCCAGATCACCTGGGTCCAAGCCCTGGGTTATGTTAAAATCAAAGGCATGGAGGTGGGACTTTAAGAACACATCTTTGAGCAGTGAAACTCAAGTCTTCAACTTGGTTTAAAAAAAAGTTTGGGGGGGGTATAAGGCTAGAAGATGAGAGCACAAGACTTACTAATTTTACTGGGATTGTAACTATAATTATCAAATAAATCTCTTATAGAATAAAATCAAACTTTACAAATCCTCTTATTGGAGAAATTGAGGCACCGGAGGTTAAGGAGCTTGGAATCACAGGATTCAAAGCTGGAAAGGAATTCTGAGGCCATCTAGGAAAACCTGGTCCTTCTACTGATGGGGAAACAGACTCAGGCACTGAATGTCGTACAAGAAGGGAGCGAGGGATGGAGTTGAGATGGGAACCCGGACAAGTCGAGATATTGGGAGTCGTGGGAGCTGGGCATGAGTCCCGGATGCCCTTCCATGCCACCTGTGGGACTTTGGACAAGTAACTTCCCTTATCTGGGTCTCAATGTATCAATGAATCCATGATCCCAGGTTCCTCTGACACCCCATTCTATTTCCACTCCCCCAGGTTGCCCAGGGGCAAAGCAGGCTGGAAGCCAAAGGTCTTAGGGACAGTTGCTAGAAAGAAGAGGCAGTGTCCTTTCCTCACCTGCCATGGGAGGAGGGAAGCAGAAGTAGTGTTCAGCCCTTGGGTCAGCCTCCTCTGCAGGGGGGCCTTTCCCAGAACCCCCGGGGATGGAGTGCCTTCCTTCTAGGATTGCCTCCCTTCTCCTCTGCCTCTCATATGCCCTTTGCTTGCTGGCAGGAGGTCTCCCTCATCAGACTGGGGGGCTCCCTGAGGACGGGCACTGGTTTTTGCCTTTCTCTGTATCCCCAGAGCCTGGCCCACAGTAGGTGCTTGCTGGCTGACTCAGAAGGAAAATGGGGTGTCCTCCTCTTTCACCCCTTGCTTCTCCCCAACTCCCAAGCTGGGACACATGGAAGGCTGCCCTGGCCTTGGAGACCCTTCCTCGTGCCTGCTGGGGGCCTGATTCATAGAATCTTGGCTGACAGCATTCTCCAGAACCCCGAGAAGGGAGTGGAGGGCCTCCCTGCCTCTGCCTTTGGACTCAGGCTACGTCTGGGCGGTGATGGCACCGGCCCCGTTGGTAAAGATGGATTAAGCTGAATCAGCCATCAGGTTTGGGAGGCCCCAGTGTGTGAGATCACCGGGAACCTGGGATTTGCCCAGAGTCAGTGATTCCAAAGGAGAATGTTGCCCATTTGGTGGGGCGGCACTTCTTGTGAAAAAAAATAAAAAGCTTGTTCAGGAGCGGGAGCATCCTCAGGCAAAATGGGAATGGGGGGGTCTCAGATGTGACCTGTGGGTGCCGGCTCCAAGGAGGAGACCTCCGGAGCATCATGGAGAATGAGGATCCTAGGAAGGATCTGGCCAGGAGGAGATTGCTGGAACTGCCTGGCTGGCAGAGGTGGGGGATTATGGGTGGGAGCATTGCCTAGAACGGGGGACTCCAGTTAGTTTGGGCAATCTCACCTTCCCTTTGCTCTAGGCTAGGAGGAGAGGGGAGGGGACGTTTTAGGAAATGGAGGCGATACAAAAATCAAATACATGTTTTTTGTTTGCTTTTTTTTGCTGAGGCAATTGAGGGTAAGTGACTTGCCCAGGGTCACACAGCTAGGAAATGTCTGAGACCACATTTGAACTCAGGTCCTCCTGACTTCAGGGCCGGTGCTCTATCCACTGTACCACCCAGCTGCCCCTAAATACATGTTTTTTATTTAGCTGTCTTAATTCCATTGAGGGCCAGGGTCTCTCCTCCACCATTTTCATTCAATCCCACACTTGGGAGGCTTTTAAAGGGGGGCCCCTGGGCCATGTACATGCACAAAGTCCCCTCAGAAGCTGCCTCCAAGCCCGCTGTGAAGCCAGAGCTTATACCACCAGGCTCTGGCTGGCTAGCTATCACCGTCGGGGAGGGGGTCGAGGAGAACGTGGGACCCTAGGCCTCCACAGAAGGGCAATATGGGCGTCTGAGGAGCAGAGCATGGGGATGCCCTGAATGGATGGAGGCAGCATTTGGCAAGGACGGACCCCATTCCCCCCCACACACTGTATTCTCTTCTGGAAGACCAGGGGGGTCTTCCTTGTCATGGGGACCGTTGGGAGAGCCGGCCAAACACATGGCCTCCAAGTCTTGCCTTTCCTGGGATCCAGAAAATTGGATGGGACTGCTAAGACTAAGGGGGCACACCTGCAGAGCAGCCCCCACCCCAGCTCCCCCACCTCTGAGATCAGAGGAGACCAGATGGGCCAACTTGCCCTAATCAAGCAGGGCTGAAGCAGGGCACGGGGAGCAGGGGGAGCTCCTGGCTTTGGGCCAGAGGACCTGGATTTGAATCCTGCCTCTTGTACCTGGACTTTCTCCATAAGTCTGTGATTCTTTCCGTCAGTCATATTTACTTTCAGAGATAGCGTCTCTTATTGGAAACAGATAAACACAAAAACCCGAGAAATGGCTTCTGCCCAGACATAAATGATTACATCCATTTCTTGGCTTGTTTATTTCTCCTGTATGACTTTTCACAAATGTCATCACTCCTCTGGGCCTCATTCTGCTCATCCACAGAGACCGGTCCAACTTAGATCCAGGAGCCCTAGCGAGCCTCAGTTTCCCCCGCTGTAAAACCAGAGGATCAGACTAGCCAGCCCCGGAAGTCCCTCCCAGCTCTCCACGTATGATCTTATGGACCTCAGAAACACAAACCAAGAGATCAGACAAAGCCGGGGGGGGGACAAAGATCAGCAGGAAGGTGAGAGGGAGGGAGACAAAGCCGGGGGGGGGACAAAGATCAGCATGAGGGTCAGAGGGAAGGAGGAGCAGAAGGCGGACAGGAGGTTGGTGGGGAGCCCCGGCTGACAGGGAGGTGTTCCAGGGAGACTCCTGGAGTCTCATCCCCATCTCCTCTGCTGTGACAGCAGAAAGAAGGGAATGGGTTCCTTCGGCCCAAAAATGTTGTTGCTATAGGAGCAGGTAAGCAGATTAGACTCGAAAGACCAGTTTAAGCACCCACAAAGAATTTAATCATCGGGCCTGGCGTAATTACCCAAGAAGACATTTCCAATCACTCCCGGGTGAGATCGGCTCTCTGTACAGGGACCCAGTGCAGTCTCACAGACCGGGGGCCCCTCCGGACCGGCCAGAGGCATCCCAGAGAAGGCCGGGGCGGAGGGTCTCAGGCCCCAGCCAGGACCCTCTTGCCAGACAGATAGAGAGAAGACAGTCCGGATATGGAAATCATCATCGAGTCATCATTTGCCATTTTTCTTTTCTTTTCTTTTTTTTTTTTTTTTTTTAACAAGGAAAACTAGTTCCAGACAAGGAGGGGAGGGGAGTGAACTCTCAAGACCCTGCCTCTTGACAGACAAGAGCTTGGATGAGCTCCAAGGATCCACAAAGGCATCCTGTCTCTTAGGAAAGGGATAAAAGCCCCACTGGCTGCCTTCTCCCCAGGGGAGATCCCTCTTCCTTCACCGGGGGTCTCCTGGAGTTTAGGGGGACCCACGCCAACTCTAAGGGTCCCCCTCAGAAGGTCATCCTGGGGGTGGGGGCTGCTCTCTCTCTTCTGTCCCCCTCAGACAAGCCTTCTGGCCTCCCACTCAGCTGTGAGCCCCGTGCCCTGTGCCCTGGACACCCAATCAGAGAAGGAAGGGGGTCAGGCCAGACTTACCACCTCGTTCTCCTCGCCTTTATTGAGCACGGCATGGTGGCCTTTGCCATACTTCTCCCCCATGAAAGAACGCTGGGCTTTGCCTCCTGTGCCTTCTGGGGAAGCTCTGCTGTCAGGGCAGACTCAGGGAGGGCCGGCGGGCCCTCTCCACAGCTGAAATGGTTAATGACCCAAAGCCAGGTTCAAGGCTCTTTCTCAAGAACACACACACACTCACAGCCCTTCCTCCCAGGAATTGAAACGCCAGAGCCAGGCTCCTCCCACAAGTCACCCTCCGCTGGGAGGACCTGTTGCTCCTACCTGCCTTTGGGCTCCCCAGCTCTCCCCCAGACCCAGGCCTGCCCAGCAGGAGGCTTCTTCCAGGCAAATGCCAGGGCTCCCATGCCAGCCCCATCGGGGCTGCCAGGCCAAGACAATGAAGAAAGCTGGCCGGCTGCCTGGGAGGAGGGCAGAGAGAGGGGAAGGCTGCAGGGAGTTCCCATGGAGGAGGAAGGGGCTGGGGGGGTGCAGGCCTGGGAGCCAGAACATTGACCTTGTTCCCAAGGAAGGGTCACCCACAATGGCAGGACCTGGGGGGGAGGCCCAGAGCCCCAAGCGCTTGCCCCAGCCCGGCTGGGATGCTTAGGAGAATCCTAACCCTACTGCGCCTGGGAAGCTCGACCGTGGCAAAAAGCAGTTGGATGGATGGTCTCAGAGAGCCCTGGGTGAGAATCCTGCTTCCCTCACTTGCCAAGGAGAGGGTCTGTTGTGCCTTTTCTCACAAGGGCATTGTGGGACTCGGAGGAAATTGGGTAAACACTGTCTGAAAGTCAGCTAGAATTGGTTTGTTTTTATAACCTAACAACTGCAGAGAAAAAAAAAGAAAGAAAGAAACCTTGCTTCTTGAGAAAAGGAATGGCTTCATTCTTTATATCTCCAGCACCTAGCACAGAGCCTGGCGCCCAGTGGGTGCTTTGGAACTTTCTGGTTAAGGGTTAGCTGTATGGACAGATGGATAGATGGGTGAGTGAATGGATGGACAGGTGGATGGGTAGGTGGATGGGTGGATGAATAAAGGTTTGGATGGATCAATGAACGGATGGACGAATTATCGCCTGCTAGCTCCCGAACTGCCACAGCCCGTCTCAAGGGCTCCCTGGAACTCCAGCTCTGCAGGAGCTGTCCGGGACCCTAGGAGGCAGCCCCTCCCCCCTTGATTTCACAACTCAAGCTTGTAGGTTTGGATCTGAAAGGGACCCAGGAGTCCTCTAGTTTCGGTCTACAGCATTTGGGGATGTGTGAAGCATTGGGTGTCCTTTGAAGGCTCCTAGCACAGGCCTCTCTGATTGTCCAAGTGCCCCCTCACAATTTACTTTGTATTTATGTCTATGTGTGACATCAGAGCAGGCTGGGGGGTCCTTGAAGTGACCTAACAATCTTTACTAGTTTGTTTTTTTCTCTCTGCAAACCAACAAGAAGGTCCGCTGTCACTTGATGGATTGATTGAACAGCAAGGGATTTAAATATACAATTTGTTGCACCTCATAACCAGCCAAGAAGTTTCTTCAGAGTCTCTGGTGTGCTTGGGTGGGCTCCTCCCTCCCCTTCCCACCATCCCATTGCAAAGGGGCTGTGATGCTGGTTTGGGTCCTGATGTAGGAATATAGCGAATTAGATAACGTTCCCAAAGAGAAAAGTCTGGAGCTTCCAGAGGCTCCGTACCTGTCTTGTTCTCCATTGACATTTCCGTCGATAGCCACGGCCTTATTAAAATGCCAAAAAATCACACAGCCTTGCTCCCATACCCAGATCAAGAACAACACGAGGGTCCATTTTTAGCCTATTAAGATCAGTTCAGCAAGCGCTGGAGAAATGGGGAATGGGGGAGCACCGGGGATTGGAATGGATATCCTGGTCCAGTTTCTGAAACTATTCCAGCAGCCACCAGCAGAGCCCCATCCTCCATTTCTGCTTGTGGCTTTGCCTCATCATCCCAGTCCCTCAGTCTCATGTCCCCGGGGGCCCCCTCTCTTTCACATTTGTTGTGCAGTCATTTTCAATTGTGTCCAACTTTTCCTGACTCCATGTGAGCTTTTCTTGGCTGGACCCTGGCTCCTACATGATTCTGTCTCCAAGAGGGTGATCGGGTAAGACTCGTGTCTAGCTCCCTCCTATGCATCAGCTTTTGAACTCCAGGAATAGTATGCCTTTTTATGAGTTTGGGGATAAAACTCACTTTCCCAGATCACCCAAAGGGAAAAGAAGCATTAGATAATCCTTCAGCAGCTCAACATACTCTCACCAAATACTTATCACACAAGAGACAATCATGAGTAATATTTAATTCTTAAAGAATATTTTTCTTTAAATGAAAGAGAAATCCAAGAGGAAGTTAAAGAAATTAGTGGAACTGACAGAATGTACAAGAAATAAAGGGGCTCCTGACTCAAGAATAAGATAAAATCTCACCTCAACCATGAAGAAAATGATGTCATTCAGGAAGTCTATTTTTAGCCCGTCAAGGGCTTTGGGTTTCCAACTTTGAGGGAGATGATGGATGTGGCCAAGCCTACTCTGCGTGGCTGAAGGAAAAGACTCTGAGGAAAAACCATTTAAGAGGAGGGGACGGTTTCCATCATGTCTCTGTCCCCAGCTTGCCACATTAGAAAAGTCAGAGAACTTTCTCGTGGGTGAGATCTGGGACTCCCTTGGTCTCATTGAGCTCAGTTACAATGGAGATCTCACTCGATATTGTCTAGTCTATAAACTCCTATGTAGATGTTCCCTAATTTTGTGTTGCTATAAACTTGAATAAATGGGTTTCTTTGCTATTCACCAGTCAGTGTGGACCAACTGGCATTTGGTGGGAAAAGAGTCAAGCCTTGCGTATAAAGCTTGGGATCCTGCATCCCCCATTCGCAAGAAAACCATAATCCACTAGATGAATAATTTGTTGGGGAGCAGAAAAATTTGATTGTAGCCCAGACCTCTTCTCTCCGCAGCTTCTGACCCCAATCTCCTTCCTCTCCTAGCAGGTAATAAAGTTTTCCTTGGAGAAAGGGGAGGACAAGAAACCAGAAATGTTTATTCAGCCTTCCTCTCCTGAGAAGCACATCCTCCCCTCTCCATGCTACACATGAGACAGCCCTTGCTACACTTACAAGATATAGACAGGATAGATAAAAGGTAACCTCTGAGGGAAGGCACTACCAGGGAGGAGGAGCAAGAAGACAGTGGGAATGAATTCAGAGAAACTGAGAATTAGAGGGGAGGTTCAGAGTTGGAAGATGGAGCCAGGGAGGCTGCCTGCAGACTTGCTTACAGTGCTCAGGGAGGAGAGAGGGAGGGAGGTTGAGGAAGAAGGCTTGCAAAGGAAGGTGGTCTAGCTGTACCAAATCTAAAACTATGATATAAAGCAGCCATCATCAAGCTAAGAAAAGAGTGGTGGATCAATGGAACAGGTTAGGTACACAAGACACAGTAATCGATGGCTATAATAATCTAGTATTTGATAAATCCAAAGACCCCAACTTCTGGGCTAAGAGTTCACTATTTGACAAAAACTGCTGGGAAAATTGGAAAATGATATGGTAGAAATTAGACACTGAGCAGTGTCTCACATCCTGTACCAAGATAAGATCAAAATGGATTCATGATTTAGACAGAAAGAGTGTTATCACGAGCAAATTAGAAAGCAAGGAATAGTTTACCTGTCAGATTTTTAGAGAAGGGAAGAATTTATAACCAAACAAGAGATAGAGAAGAGTAGGAAATAGAAAATGAACAATTTTGCTTACATTAAATTATAAAGGTTTTGCACAAACAAAACCAAAACTCACACAAAATTAGAAGGAAAGCAGAAAGCTGGGAAACAATTTTTACAGCCAATGTTTTTGATAAAGGCCTCATTTCTCAAAACTGTATAGAAAACTGAGTCAAATTTATAAAAATTTAAATCACTCCCCAATTCATAAATGGTCAAAGGATCTGAACAGGCATTTTTCAGATGAAGAATCAAAGCTATCTCCAGGCATATGAAAAGAGCTCTAAATCGCTATTCATTGGAGAAATGCAAATTAAAAAACTCCGAGGTACCACCTCACAGCTTGGCTAACACGACAAAAAAAGGAAAATGATAAATGGGGGAGATGTGGGAAAACTAGGACACTCATGCATTGTTGATGGAGTTGTAGACTGATCCAACCGTTCTGGAGAGCAATATGGAATTACGCCCACTGGAAAGTCAAATTGTACAAATTATAACTACTAGGTCTGTATTCCAAAGTTATCATAAAAATGGGGAAAGGACCCACATGTACAAAAATATTTGTAGTAGCTCTTTTTTGTAGTGGCAAAAAATTGGATATCCATCCACTGAGTTTGGTTCACAACATAGCATTTTCACTTTTCGTTCTTGTTTGCATTTTATTTTGGTTCTCTTTTTTTTTTTGTTTGTTTGATTTGTTTTTTTCTTGTGCAGCAAGACAATTGTATAAATACGTATGCATTGGATTTAACATATATTGCTATCATGTTTAACATATATTGGACTATTTGCCATTGTTGGGGGGGGTTGGGAAGTGGGGGAAAAATTGGAACACAAGGTATGGCAAGGGCTAATGTTGAATAATTGTCCACGCATATGTTTTGAAAAATAAAAAATAAAATGAAAAAATAAAGAAAAAAAAGGATGAATATTAAAAATTATCTTTATCCGTAATTGGAAAAAATAAAATACTATTTCATGGTGGGGGAGGAGGAAGGAAGAAGGCTGATCCTGAGATTTTGCCCAGCTGCCAGGACTAATGTGAGAATATCTAAGGTGATTGTTGAGAATTCTCAGAGCAGGAAAGCTTGATTTGGGGAGCATGGGCACACAGAAGCACACATCTGGGAGGTGGCCTAGTCAAAGCTACAGCAAAGGAAATTGAGTCCTAGAGAGGCCACACAGGTATAAAGGCACCAAGCCACATGTTAGACCTAAGTCCATTGACTCCCGAATTCTACCAAGATCCGTGGGGGATTTTGACACATGCTCAATATGAATCAGGCCTGTGAAGGCACCTCCGCTTTGGAGGCCCAGGGGCAAGTGCCCAAGCAGTCAGCGTTTCCATCTTTCATCCAAGAATCTCCAAGTGCATCATAAACATGACTTCTTGCAACATCTCTGTCTAGTGGGCCGGGGCTAGGGGGATGATATTATTACACCCCTTGGCCAGCTGGAGGAGCTGAGTCACAAAGAGAAGCGGAGATGGGTCTGAGGTCATGTAGCCTCCAACTGGACATGAGCCAGAAAAGGGAATAAAACCTGTCAGACTCTCAGCCCCATGTACAGATAGCTCATCCTTCCTCTCTGTGTAAGTGCTTTGAGATCCAAGAACATTAGAGAAATCCAGGCTGTTATTAGGATGAGTTAGCCCCTAAATTGCCTGGTTGTGCATGAATGAGGGTCATTAGAACACATAAGTGCAATATCTCAGGAAGGAATTACCAGCCACTTTGGGGTATCAGGGACTTAATTAAATTAATTAATGTTTGTAAAGCTTCCAGAAACCTTGGATGAAAGGGCCCGCACCCAGATAAAGCTCCCTGCTCAGAATTACCCAGGAAAAGATGTAAGCAGGGGATGGATTCCTGTCACTCACTGCACTCCTGTATCCTGGCTCAGCATTTCCCCTCTGACCTTTGGGAAGAGAGTTCACAGAAAGGACTTGGTGGAAGCAGGTGCATGTATTGGAGGGAGATGTCTGGAGGGAGGGTGTCTGGGAGACCCTGATCGGGATCCCCAATATAAGACACCCCTCTGTGAGTCTGGTGAATCCTGTTAAACTTGTGTAATGAAATGCAAAGGATTACAAAGAAAAGCAATTACATGGAAATAATTCTTGATATGATTTAATAATAAATCCAATAGAGCTGCATGAAGGGGGCTGCGGCTCTGGGCTCGTAGGCGGACCAGACTAGATGCCAGCCTGGCATCCAAAGAGCGAGTCAGGTTCCTTTTACCATTCCCTCCCTGTCTCTTCAGACCCTCAAGGAAGGTAAGGGGGAAGGGAACCCCTCAGAGCTTGGTTTGGGGCTTCTGTCCAGAGTGTGCCCAAAGGGAACACTCCCTGTGCTTTGCCCAAACTGCTAGTTAGTGCCTTCGCTTGCCCATACCCAGAAAAGATACTTAAAACAAAAAAAAAATGCCCATGTCAAAGACTTAAAGTATGAAGTAAGCCATGAAAGCCGTCCAGTTGCCCCAGGGGGTCGATGCACAAGCATAAGACAGGGAGCACTCGGTGGGACTATTGATTGCCAGTCATCCTCATCCTGGCTTTGCTCGGCCCAAACAAGTCCCTCAGAGGCTCTTCTGGCAGGGCAGGCCGGGGCTGGAACCTGCATCTCTCAGTGGCTGACTAAGTGGACAATGGCAGGACCCCCCTCCTGCTTCTGCTCAGCTTCAGCCGAGGGACTAGGAGCTACCATTTTCTTAAATCTTCAAGGCAGCCTCCAAGCATGGGAATATCCATCTCAAGATCACTCTTCATTCACCTATACTCAGGAAACCCAGAAAACAGCCAGGGGCCTTGGAGTCCCGCCCAGCTTTATGCAGATGGCACAGATGAACTCACTGATCTAAATCATAAAAGAGAAGATCATGGGCACTCTCAGGAAGGGGGAAAACAATCATAAAATGGAAAAACTCCACATTCATACATGCTCCATTGGCACTTGAAGTGGGCAAAGAGCTGAGGAAGAAGCTACAGATGGGCAATGGTGGCAAAGGTACCACCCACTATACTGACAAAGGAAACAAAGTCCCAGGGGCACAGAACAAAAAGACCACTGACTTGAGTCGCAGGGCCTGGGTTCAAATTCCTTACTATCCAAATAAACTTATTCAAGTCACTTGAACTCAGCCTTGGGTTCCTTATTTCTAAAATGAAGCTCTAAATCCAGTTCTAAATTAATCCTCACTGAGGGATCCGATCTGCACCTGTAAACCTGCTCTATTTCCTTGTGCCCTTTTCAGATGAGATGAAACTTGTACAAATAAATGAATAAGGAGAGATAATGAGATGAGAGAATATTTACAAATAAAGTACAGTGCCAGCTGGCACTTACTAAACGCTCGCTGACTGGCTGACCCACTCCATATAGCCTATATTTGTGAAGTTAATTTTGAATCCAAACATAAAACTTCCCATTTCATCTTTTCAGGGGAAATGTGACCTCAGAAGCCATTTCTTCAAACCCAGTCCTGAAAAAGAATGGCTTCTCGTCGCAGTCGCCCCGAGAGGTCACCCAGCTGCTGTTGCCTAAGGCGCCACGTGGGGAAGGACTGAATACCACTATTGTGATGACTTGAGACCAAGAGAATGTGGCTTCCAATGGCCAGGTGCAGGTTTCTCAGCCTCTCTGAACCTCCAGAAAATGAGCTCATTGAATAAAATGAGAACAGAAGAATGGGGCTTGAAGCACCCCGGGTCACCCAACCGGGAGACACTGAGGGCTTGTCCTGGCCACACCCAGGGCACCCAACATGGAGGCTCTCTTCATCCCTTCTCCCTTCCATTGGATGCCTGATCAGGACAGATTAGTTGAGTCGCTCACCTTTCTGCTCTGCCCAGACACTGAAGATCACAGTTCTCCACAGCCATGAGCTGGAGCAGAAAGGCTCTTCCCTTTCTCCCTAAGAGCCCTGAGAAATGGCTCTGGGAAAATGCGCTTTTGTGGTCACTGAGGCTCTTGTGTAGCAGCAGCCACTGGACCTGGAGCCAGGATTTTAGGGTATTACAGCTAAACCTTCTGGGAGGCTGAGACAAGGTTCCTGGGACAGATGGCTGGCAGGGAGGGGTGAGGTGGACTGGGACTCTCTAGGAACTGAGCTGAGCTACGGGTACAATTGTTGCTGTGCCTTCTCCAGTAAACACTGCTCTGTGAAAGCTAACCTGACTGGTAAGTGAGGTGCAGTGATGAGAGCTAGACCCCCAAGACCCCTTCAGAGAGCTGGAGGAGCCTGAGGGGTGAATGGCTGTTGTGTGGTTGTTGGGCAGTGGGGTCGGGGGAGGAAACATCACACTGATAACTTCTTCACAGACTTGTGAGAATCCAAAATGACCACCTGGGCAGAGCCTTCGATTAGCCTGCCATGGAGGATGAAGCCCAGAAGCAGCTTGCCGAGGCTTCCAGCTCCCGGTTCTCCCCTCTAGCGCCTCACCTCTTCTCCCCAGGGCACCCGGCTCTCCAGAGCCTTAAAAGAACTACCTTAGCTCCCTTTGGGTTTCTCTTCCCCAACCTCACCACTTTCTTCAGTAGAACTTCCTACAGCAGGATCTCCAGGCCTCCTGGCATTCTTCCCATTTTACCAATGTCCTTCCTCAAATGCAGGGCCCAGAATCAAACCATCAGGAATACAAACCCAATCTCCACCATCAGCATGTCAATCCTGCTGAGAAAATAAGGGACTAGGGGAGGTAGAGGGGCCTGTGGGCAGAAAACTGTTCCTGTCACTACCTGCTGAAGTCAGTGATCACTGCTTACCCCTGCAGGATTCAGAGCATTTAAGGGAATCAGAGAAAGAAGCTGTGGTCATGGTAAGAAAGACCAGCTGCCAAGAGGGAATGGCCACAGCGCTTTTGAGGGAGTATTTTCTGGAGGAGAAGGGTCTGAAGCAGTGCTGGAGCTAGTGCTCCCATGATGGAGAATCTGGAACTAGAAGCAGCAGCATTGGAGTGAGATGTTGGCTTTAACAATAAGAAAACAAAAAGAAATTAAAGCAATTGGAATAGTCAATGAAAAAATAAAACTATCACTCTTTACAGATGATAGGATGATATACTTAGGGAATCCTAGAAAATCATCCAAAAACCTAATGAAAACAATTCAAAGCTTTAGCAAAGTTGCAGGATATAAAATAAACCCCCACAAATCATCTCATTTCTACATATTACTGATAAAGCCCATCAGCAAGAGATAGAAAAAGAAATCCCAATTACTATAGACAAAATAAAATACTTGGGGGTCTACCTGCCAAGAGAAACCCCAAAACTATATGAACACAATTACAAAAATCTTCTCACACACATAAAGTCAGATCTAAACAATTGGAAAAATATCAATTGCTCGTGGCTAGGCCACGCCTAACTTGATCTACTTGTTCAGTGCCATACCGATTAAACTGCCAAAACACTATTTTATAGAACTAGAAAAAAGAATAACAAAATTCATCTGGAAGGACAAAAGGTCAAGAATATCAAGGGAATTAATGGAAAAAAAATACAAAGGATAGTGGCTTAGCAGTACCAAACCTAAAACTATATGATAAAGCAACAATCATCAAAACCATTTGGTACTGGCTAAGAAATAGAGGGGAGGATCAGTGAAACAGATTAGATGTACATGACACGATAATCAAAGCCTATAGCTTTGTATTTGATAAACCCCCTAACTCCAGCTTCTGGAATAAGAACTCACTAATTGGCAAAATTTGCTGGGAAAACTAGAAAATAATATGTCAGAAACTCAGCATAGACCTACATCTCACACTTCATACCAAAATAAGGTCAAAATGGGTACATGATTTGGGCATAAAGGATGATACCATAAACAAATTCGGAGAATGGAATAATTTACTATCAGATCTTTGGAGAAGGGAGGAATTTATAACAAAAGAACTAGAGGACATTATGAAAGGCAAAATGGACAAACTTTGATTACGTTAAATTAAAAAGGGTTTGCACAAACAAAATCAAGAGAAACAAGATTAAAAGGAAAGTACAAGGCTGGGGGAAAATCTTTACAGCCAATGTTTCTGATAAAGCTCTCATTTCTAAAATATATAAAGAACCGTGCCAAATTTATAAGAATGCAAGTCATTCCCCAGTTGATAAATGGTCAAAGGACATGAACAATTTTCAGATGATGAAATTAAAGCCATCTATAATTAAAGGAAAAAATGCTCTTAATCACTATTGATTAGAGAAATGAAAATTAAAACAATTCTAAGATAACATTACACACCTCTCAGATTGGCTAAGATGATAGGAAAAGATAATGACGAATGTTGGCGGGGATGTGGGAAAACTGGGACACTAATAAATTGTTGGTGGAATTGTGAAATGATCCAACCATTCTGGAGAGCAATTGGGACTAAGTGTAAAGGGCTATCAAACTGCCTAACCTTTGACCGAGCAGTGCCATTACTGGGTCTATATCCCAAGGGAATCATAAAGAAAGGAAAAGGACCCATGGGTGCAAAAATGTTTGTAGCAGCTCTTTTTGTGATAGCAAAGAGCTAGAAAATAAGTAGATGCCCATAAATTTGGTAATGGCAGAAGAAGTTGTGGTATATGAAGGTAATGGAATATTATTCCTCTATAAAAAATGATGAACAAGATGATTTTAGCAAGAAAGTTCTGGAAAGATTTACACAAACTGATGCTGAAGAAAACAAGCAGAACCAGAAATGCACGACACAATAATAGCAAGAATGTGCGATGAGCAACTATGAAAGACTTGATTCTTCTCAGTGATCCAAGGTAATCCCCAGAGACTTTGCGTAGAAAATGCCTTCTGCCTTCAGAAAAAGAAAAAAGGAAACTAAATGTAAATTAACACATGCTATATTTGCATATTTTTCTGTTTTTTTAATTCTCTCCCATGGTTTTTCCCTTTTGTTCTGATTTTTCTCTCCCAACATGATTCATAAAGCAATATGTATTAAAAATAAATAAATTTACTAGAAAAAAAAAAGAACAATGATACAAAAACCTCAAGTGGCCTGTGCAAACCACCAAGGTCTAGGGAGCACGGATGACTAAAATTCTAGAAATAGAGCCATGGCCGGGCTCATACATCTACCTACTAGAAGTGTGATCACAGACAAACCACATCCTTGCTCAGTTTACTGGAAGCCTTTCCCAACCCTTCTAAAATTATTGTTGGACTCTGTTATTTACTTCCCATTTCTCCTCTATGGGGCCTCCCTACTTAGAATGGAAGGTCCTTGAGGGCAGGAACTCTTTCTACTCTCAATACTAAGTGCAATAACCTGGCGTAAGATTAATCTAGGTTCAAAATTTACATTCAACAGACACAGTTGTAAAAGGGGGTACAAGTTTATTACTGCTCAGAAACTTGATTTAAATAAGACATAAGGGAAGAGGAAACTCAAAGCATAAAAGTAATATGTGATTAACAAACACAGTGGCCACCATAACTATAAAAACACTGTAACAAACAACATACAGCATACATCATCACCACTCCGAGGAAGCACCAACATCTGATTTCCTTGGCTGGAAGAATCCATGGTCACAGTTATTCAGTCTCAAGTGGGAGGCATTGCTAGGCAAGCTGGAGAGTACTTCCTAGCTGAATTCTCATTGTCCCTTTCCATTAAAGGGTTTTTATAGGCTGAGAACAAAGAAGGCACTACCCCAATTATTCTCATTTGATATGTGACTCTTGAGATGGAGCAGCCTCCCAGGTACAGGATGCTCCATCAAAGAGGCCCACTAAGGAAAATATTTGTTCATTCTTTTAGGAGGACTGTGTTTACTCAAGGAACTGGCCAGGTTTCTGGGGTAAACACTGGCCGGCAATCAAAGAAACTCATTAATCCATACACAAAAAAAGGATGGTCTTCCTTTCTTTATGCTACCTGGCATTCTATCAGATAACTGTAAGCATGTTCTTATGTTCTCAGCAAAAAAAGTGGCACAAAAGACATGGCTTACTAGGATTCCTTACACCTGGTATATAGTAGGTGCTTAATAAATGCTTACTGACTGACAATCAAAGCCTGAAAAGCAAATGAATGGAGAATTACTGTTGCCTAGAATACTACATATGGCTCAATGAACAATCCATAGAGTGGGCTAGGACATCAGCCAATGTGTATGTATGTATAAATTTGTATATGTGTATGTGTACATGAGTGTGTATGTATGTGTGTGTGTGTATGTGTAACTGGCCCTGAAGATGGGAAATGATCTGAGCCCAGAGCTAAATGGAGCAAAAGAACGGGGCCAATTGAACTCGGGACTAGGAGCATATAGATATAGGGGCTCTTATTGATAAAGGGGCAGCTTGGGTAGCACCATAATGCACAGCACATTGGGCATGAAATTGGGAAGCTTCATTTTCCTGAGTTCAAATCTGGCCTCAGACACTTACCAGCTGTGTGATCCTAAGCAAATCACTTAACCCTCTCTGCCTCAGTTTCTTCATCTGTAAAATGAGATAGAAGAGGAAATGGCAAACCAATGATGGAGCATGGATACAAATCAAGGATCTCTTGAATCACCCAAGAATCAGGTTTGCAGATAATTCTCACGGACATCTTCAAATCAATTACCTTCAAAACATTTTCTTGTTTCTGTAGTGTCTGGGAGAGAAAGAGAGAAAGGGGGTGAGGGGAAAGACATCTTATCTTCCCAATAAAGATGTCAGAAGCAGTTCCATTTCTATTTTTTGTCCCCAGTATCCAGCACTATATCTGGAATAAAGGAAGCCTTTAATAAATACTCGTTGATTAATTAGTCATCCAGCCAGATAGGGAGGGGGGAAGGGGAAGAGTGGTGTTTCCCTTACTTTTATATGTTCTATAATTATTTAGCATAAATTTTTTACATACAGCTCTGAACATTGGCAACATTAAAATACTAGCTATTAGCCCTTTCTCTCTGTCTTTTTTTGCTTTTTGCTGAGGCAATTGAGGTTAAGTGACTTGCCCAAGGTCACACAGCTAGGGAATGTTAAGTGTCTGAGACCAGATTTGAACTCAGGTCCTCCTGACTTCAGGGCTGGTGCTCTATCCACTGCACCATATTAGCCCTTTCTCAATTGTGACAAGCCATTTCCCACCTCCAGGCATTTGTACAGGTGACCCTCTATTCTTGGAATCCATCCCCTCCTCCTTCCTGCCTTTCAGATCCTTCTCTTTCCTTTTAGAGGCCAGCTCTTGGGTGTAGACTTCCATCATCCCACCATGTTCTCTTCCTTCTCACATTTTCTCAGAGCTTTCCCCCTGCACCTCTCCTTTGCCCTTATCATATAATAGTTTTAGCTAAAATTAAAACTTTTATTTGAGCCAATTCTTGTAAGCTCAGCAGACTTTTCTTCAGGGTCCAGCTCTGTTGCTTGGTGACTTATAAAAGCCAGCCCAAAGCTCTCCTTGATTGTAGTTTCCAGCCACAAGTTGCTGGTTTTCTGGACAATAATGATTCCTAGAGATGCACTTGGGCAATGCAGAGTAAGGTGAGTTCAGACCAACCTCTTCAAAAACATCAAAGTAAAATAAAAATGAAAATAAAAGCCAGCCACTGCTCCGTGAGGTCACACAGGGATCTCCATAAAGCCAGTGGCCAGATCCTACCTGCTTTCCCTGGAAGCCTTAACAATTAGGATTTAAACTGCCAAACCTATGTCTTTCCCGGTCCCTTCAGTGTTCTTCTGCTTATTTTGTTTTTTAATCTTCCTCATCCTGGCTTTCCCCCACCCCTGGGACTGATTTCATTAGAAGGTGGCTCCAGATACATTGTGCCCATTTTGGTCTCAGGTGCAAGTAGACCTGGGATCATGTCTATGTTTTCCTGTCCAAGGGCATATGAGGGCACCCCGTCTTCTGACCAATGGTGACCCACAGTTCTGTTCCACAATGTCTAATCCCCCTGGGGAATTTCGGATCCTCCCAAACGATGCTTTCTCAGACTCAGAAAAAGCAAAACTCCACAAAGCACCAAATATTTTGGCCTCTGCTGTTCCAGCCTTGATTTTCCCACTGCTGTTCCATGGAGGAATTCCTTTTACTTTGCTCCAGGCTCAACAGCCATGTTCTTTTTTAACAGAAAAACCCCATGGGATCCCCCTGTACTGTCTGGTCAGACCGGTCAGTGCCCCTCAGAGAAAGAGACAAGTGAGAACTAAGATTCCAGGACTTGTAACTCATTCTCCCAGCTGCATTTGGCCATTAAAATAAAATAATAATATAATTAAATGTTCATATTGAACTGGATAAGAAGGAGCCCCTTATTTCGTGCTCTGGAACAGACTGAGAATCTCACCATTGGAAGATACAGTGGAAGTCACCCCATCTAAAGCTGGGATCTCTCGCACAACATGCCCGAGGAGAGGGAGAGGCTCCTAGCGAGCCTCTGCTCTCCCAACTGAGCCCAAGGAGAGAGGCCGGGTGGAAGCTCCGGGGATCCGGCTGCCCACCTGGCATTCATGGGCTGGGAGTTTTCTCATAACTGCTGATGTGCCACATCTAGAGTAGAGGCGACTTCCAGCCGGGCCCTTGGACTTGGGCTTCCTCCCCACCCCATGGGCGCTCTGGCTGGGCTGCTGCGTCTCCATCTCTGGGTCCCTCTTCCCAGCACTGGAGCAGGAGGAGAGAATGACTAACAGCCGCAGGAATGGGCTGGCTCCAAGGGAAGAGCTGCCATTGGCGAGAGGACCGGGAGGGCTTAAGAGCCCGGCTGATTGACCAAACAGTCCCCAGAGGTGGGCAGGAGCGTGGCTGATGAGTCGTGCAAAACGTGTTTGTGTCCCCAGGACTGGACTCCTTGTAACGATGAAGCGCCTGGATTTGGTTCGCTCCTTCTGCCCTGAGCTCTAGAACTCTCCCATGCTTAGCCATCACCCCTCCATGGAAGAATAATCCACCTGTCCTATCCCTGGCTCCGCTCTGTACCCGGGTACCTCTTTTCCCTCTCCCTATGGGGTGGAGAAAGTCCTTCAAATCTCCAGCCTGCAAATATCTCTGTAATTAGCAGATCCGAGGCAGAGGCACACTCAGTGAGTGTGAGACCTGGGGAGCCTCCTATGGATCACCCTGATTCAGGACTGCTTGGCTGAGTAACACAACAGGGACTGCCTTCCTCCGCCATCCTGGGGAGCTCCAGGGGGCTGGGTGCCTCAGCTTAAGAAGGGACGACTAGGAACAACCTTGAGTGTTTAACCCATTTGGGAGAGTTCCACAGAAGGTCAGGAACTACCTGCTTCTGTTTCCTATCTCTTGGAACAGCTGGTGACGCAGAGAATAGAACACTGGCCCTGGAGTCCCTGTGATCTGAGTTTAAACCTGTCTTCTACTTACTAGCTGTGTGATCTTGAGCAAGTCATTCAATTTCAGTCTGCTTCTCCTTCATCCTTGTAAACTAGGGATAAAAGTGGCTCTTGCCTCCCACAGTTGTTCCAAGGACCGAATGAAATAATATTTTAAAGGGACCTGCAAATTTTAAAAAATTATATAAACACGAGCTATTGTTATTAACTCCCCTGGGATGGTTCTATGGGGTAGAAGAAAGAACTAGTGCTATATGCTACCAGCTGAAGATTCTTAGGGAGAAGCAAAAGGCAATTAGCTGACTCAGTGGACAGAGAACTGCCTGGGAATCAGGAAGCCTCATTTCCCTGAGTTCAAATACAGTTTCAGACACTCCCTAGATGTGTGACTCTGGAGAAGTCACTTAAGCCCTGCCTTCCCGTCTCCTCATCTGTAAAATGAGCTGGAGAAGGAAATGGGAAACCACTCCAGCATCCTTGCCAAGAAAATGTCACATGGGGTCACAAAGAGTTGAACGTGACTGAAAACAAGTGAACAACCCATCAAAAGTGAGAACGTGTCAACATCCTAGAGCAACGTCTCCATTCAGGGATCTTTCTCCTTCTAGCAAGCTCAAGTTTAACCCTTTGCAGCATCCATCCTTCCAGTGCTACCCTTTGGAACCAAGCAGAACAAGACTCATGAGACAGTCCTTTGTCAGTCTGAATGTAGTTCTCAGGTCCCCCTCAAGTTTTTCTTCCCCAGGTTAACATCACAGAATCTCTTATTGGCTCTTATATGCCATAAACTAAAAAGCCTCCTCCATCCTGCCCATGCTCTTCTGGCTCTGTCCACTTTGTCATTGTTTTTCTGCAAATGTAGTGCCCAGAACAGAACACAGTGTTCAGATGTGGCCTGACCAGGGTGGAGTTCAGCAGCGTCATCACCTTCCTGGCCCTGGACACCGTGCAAGCTGGACAGTCACATGGGTGACAGAAAATTGGGGAGAGGGCCAAGGGGTGAGATCCAGTTCTAGCTTGTGCAGCACCTGTTTTCTGAGAAAAAATAGTAAAAATGCACATTGGGCAAATCATTTCTTCAGAGGATTTATGAGGGAAAATTCATACAAGTTTGTATACTTTTGATCAAGAGAAATCAGAGCAGTAAAAATTCTTTGGCTCCCACAGGTGTCTCCTATCTTCCACATCCAGCTCTTCTTTTGTGCTCACCATCTGCTTCTTGCTGACAATTTCTAGATCTACATCAAAATTCAAGTCAATAATAATGTTGTTTTCAATAGAGCTTCTAAAGTACCGATATAAGAGCACCCTCTTGTGGCCCTATAGGAGCACACTCTCTTTCTCTCTCTGCCTCTCTCTCTCCTCCCTCTTTCTCTCTTTCCGCCTCTCTGTCTCTCTATCTCTGTCTCTCTTTCTCCCTCCCTCTCTGTCTCTATCTCCCCCTCTCTGTCTCTTTCTGTATCTCTCTCTTTTTCCTTCTCTCTCTCTTTCTCCTTTCCTCCCTCCCTCTCCCTCTCTCTCCTCCTCCTCCTTGTCTGTCTCTCTCTCTCTCTCTCTCTCTCTCTCTCTCTCTCTCTCTCTCTCT